>CAJNDS010000324.1:80000-242500 GCA_905221605.1 Symbiodinium natans | reverse complement strand
ACCCTACACCCCTAGAGTTTAAATTTTCAGGCAGCTGAAGGACTCGTCAACTTGGATCATCTTCCCCCGGCCAGTCTTCACGCCCACATTCTCCTCGCGGCCGGGGGTGGGAGAGCGTGGGACTGTCGGTGCTTGAGGGGTTTAGGTGTTTAGGTTTCCGGGTTGGGGAAGGCTGCAATCTAAATCATAAATTACTGAGCCCTTAAACTACACCGTGCCCCTGAACCCCAACCCAAGCCTAAAACCCTTAGACCCACAACCCCCAACCCTAGAACCCCAAATGCCCCAGAGCCCTAAACCCTTGAACCCTGACACCCAGATCCTGGACCCATGCCCGAAGCCCTAAGCCCCGAAACCCGAAACCCTAAACCCTAAACCCGAAGCCCTAAACCCTAAACCCGAAACCCTAAACCCTAAACCCAGTCCAGGCCCAAGTTGTCGGTACTGCCGGCCCGGCCCGTGGCTGAGAGGAAGCAGTCGCACTCCTTGGGCGGCATGCTTTAGAGTTCAAGGGGTTTGGGGTTTAGGGTTTAGGGTTTGGGGTTTAGGGTTTGGGGTTTAGGGTTTGGGGTTTAGGGTTTAGGGTTTAGGGCTTAGGGCTTAGGGCTTAGGGCTTAGGGGAACCCCGAAACCGTGGAAGCAAAGTTAGCTATGGCTTACCCTAAACCCTGAACCCTGACCCCTAAACCCCAGAACCCAAAAACCCAAAACCCTAAACCCACCCTGCCCATCCCCACTTGGTGGTATCGAGGTAGTTTGAGTGAGGCTTTGATCAAAAGGTTTGGCCTGGAACCCAGTTGGAGAGGGGGGGGGGTGGTTGGGAGCTCCTAAGCCCCAAGCCCTAAACCCTCCCTTTGCTCCCTTTGCGGAGTTTGGGGGTTTTGGGAGTTTGGGGGTTTGGGAGTTCGGGAGTTTGGGTGTTTGGGATGGAGCTAAGGGCCATGGCTTCTGAGTGGACCAAAGTGATCCCGAAACCACAATACCTAAACCCTCCACGCCAAACAAAAGTCACTCGACCCTCTCGGGCTTTTCATAGATGCTGTGCATCTCGTCGTGATTGCCTGCGCCTGGGGCCCTGAACCCTAAGCTCCCAAACCCTAAACCCTAAACCCTAAACCCTAAACCCTAAACCCTAAACCCTAAACCCTAAACCCCTAAACCCTAAACCCTAAACCCTAAACCCTACACCCTAAACCCTCTCTTTGCCCCGAGTTTCCAAGAAGCAGTCGCCGATGTCCACCTGACACGTCAGGTGCGCTTTGAGGGGTTTAGGGGGTTAGAGGTTTAGGGGTTTCGGGGTTTCGGGGTTAGGAGTTTAGGGGTTTAGGGGTTTAGGACGCGGATTCAAATTCGTACGCCGAAGGGATCGCGATTGATCCGCCGGGTATTAAAGAAAGACCCGGTAGGGGTTTAGGGGTTTAGGGGTTCAGGGGGTTAGGGGTTTAGGGGTTTAGGGGTTTAGGGGTTTAGGGGTTTAGGGGTTTAGGGGTTTGGGGTTTGGGGGTTTAGGGGTTTGGGGGTTTGGGGGTTTAGGGGTTTAGGTTTAGGGTTTAGGGTTTAGTGTTAGGGGTTTGGGGTTTAGGGGTTTAGGGGTTTGGGGGTTTGGGGGTTTGGGGGTTTAGGGGTTTAGGGCTCAGGGGTTTGGAGTTTAGGGGTTAGGGTCTGAGGCTGAGTTAAGGTCCAAAGCTTTAAAGTTTAAACCCTAAATGCTCAACCCGACAAGAGGGGCCCTGCGAAGGGACCCTTACTGAACAAACCTCTACTAGAGACCGGCTAAACTCCGAAACCCCGAAACCCTAAACCCCTCAACCCCGAAACCTCTACGCCAAACCCTCAATAGCCGGGCCAGAGACCCCAAAGCCTGCCCGGAGGAGTGGATCCCGAAATAAGAAAAAAGGAACCTGGAACCCTCAGCCCCAAAGCCCTAGGGCCCTAGAGAACTTCCTAAGCCCGCATCGAGAGATTTTAAGGCTTGGGATTTGGGGTTTAGGGTTTCGGGGGCACACGCGCCCCTAGCCCTTAGGAAGGTCCCGCTGCCCGAAAGACCCACTGCCTGCAACACTGGGCTCCCACGAGTGGCCCCCTTGCCTCGCGTTGAGGGGTAGGTTCCCTCAGGTCATATCTACGAAGATTCTACGTTACGTCTATAGCTTTTAGCACCAGGAATAGCTTTTTTAGCACCAGGAATAAGGGCCATGATAAGAATGCCTGGCTCAACAAAAACGAACGCGAAAATCTTGAAAGCTTACAATCTGACCGAGAACGAAGGACACCCAAAAAACTAGACAGGCTCTTAGAAGGTGAATGATTATGGGGGGAGGTCGGGGAAGGCAGACCTCAAACCGTGTAAGACCACTTCAAGAGCGCGAACGGATGATCCCCAAAAACCCTCCAAGGTCACGACTTACAGAGCACTCCAAGGCCGTAAACAAGAGGCGAAAGTTCTGCACTGTGGGAACGCCAGATCAAACACTGCAAAGCGCAAAGCCTAAACGGGTTTGGGGTTTAGGGTTTAGGGTTTAGGGTTTCGGGTTTAGGGTTTAGGGTTTGGGGTTTAGGGTTTAGGGTTTAGGGTCCCTAAATACTAAAACCCTAAATTCCTGAACGTAGCCCTGCCAAGCGAGACCTTGCGACGTAACGTCCATCCTTACCCTGGCTTGGGGTTTAGGCCCAAGCTCCCTAAACCCTAAACCCTAAAGCCCCAAACCCAGTCCCTAAACCCTTAGACCCCAAAAGCCTCATAAACCCTGAGCCCTAAACCCTTAACCCTTAAACCCCTAAAGTCCCTACCTACAATTAAGATCTCCGAATCCTTATCTCCAACGGGGGGTTTGTGGCTTCAGGGCTGAGGGTTGAGGGGTTTCGGGGTGTATGGGCCATTTATGGGTGTAAGGTTCAGGGTTCAGGGGTTAGGGGTAGTTTCGGGCTTAGGGTTTAAGGGATTGGCCAGTAAGCCACCAACCCCCCCCCCCCCCCCCAACCCTAAACCCTAAGCCCTAAGCCCTAAACCCTAAACCCTAAACCCTAAACCCCACTGTCTGCCGCCAGAAGGCCCTTGATGATGGACTTGATCGCGGTGCCCAGGAGTAAGTCCACCTTGAGGCTCGTGGCAGAAATTGGGTTTAGGGTTTAGGGTTTAGGGTTTAGGGTTTAGGGTTTGGGGTTTGGGGTTTGGGGCTTGGGGCTTGGGGCTTGGGGCTTGGGGTTTGGGGTTTGGGGTTTGGGGTTTGGGGCTTGGGGCTTGGGGTTTGGGGTTTGGGGTTTGGGGAGCTTAGGGGTTTAGGAGTTTAGTGAGTTAGGGAGTTTAGGCGGTTGAGGGAGTTTAGGGACTTTAGGGACTTTAGGGAGTTTAGGGACTTGAGGGAGTTTAGGGACTTCAGGGACTTTAGGGAGTTTAGGGACTTTAGGGAGTTTAGGGACTTTAGGAAGTTCTGGGCCTGAGGAATATGGCCCATTGCTGGCGCTGTTGCTGCTGCTGCCCTTACCCTTAAGCCCTGAATCTGAAACCCCAAGACGTAAAGCCTGAACACTAAACCTTCAGCGCAAGGGTTTAGGGTTTACGGTTTAGGGTTTAAGGTTTAGGGTTTAGGGCTTAGGGCTTAGGGCTTAGGGCGGGAAACCTGGGGCCTCCTGGGCACCCGTGGTGTCAGACACCAGAGTCAGACACCGTCTTGACCCGATCGGGGACCAGAGACCCTCCGAGTCGCACACCTACACAGCAGTATCGGTGACCACCCCGGAGCGGTGTCAGGAACCCAGAAACCCCCTCACAGCCCCAAGCATGCCTCTGTCTATGCAGCTCCCAGGGCCCCTCACAGCCCTCACGGCCCCTCCCAAGCTCTCCTTTTTTTCGTGTCTACGCAGTCCTCACAGGCCCCGCTAGCCGTCATGCATCTTTGCACGACGCCGTTTGATCAAGTAAGGATGCTTCACAGGGTCTTTGGTTTTCGAAGCCCTGGTTGTTGGGGATCACGAAGGCTTAGGGGGCTCGGTTCATCTCGCACGTCGTATCTCTCTGGGTCGGCTTCATCGGCCCGCAATCGAGCATCGGTGTGACAGGAATGAGGCGCTTCGCCAGGCCCCGAGGCCATGAAGCAAACACCAAGAACTACGACGATCAATTTCTTATGGCTCTTACATGCTTCTTCCTACATGGCTGGGAGAAAAGCATGTAAGAGCCATAAGAAATTGATCGTCGTAGTTCTTGGTGTTTGCTTCATGGCCTCGGGGCCTGGCGAAGCGCCTCATTCCTGTCACACCGATGCTCGATTGCGGGCCGATGAAGCCGACCCAGAGAGATACGACGTGCGAGATGAACCGAGCCCCCTAAGCCTTCGTGATCCCCAACAACCAGGGCTTCGAAAACCAAAGACCCTGTGAAGCATCCTTACTTGATCAAACGGCGTCGTGCAAAAATGCATGACGGCTAGCGGAGCCTGCGAGGACTGCGTAGACACGAAAAAAAGGAGAGCTTGGGAGGGGCCGTGAGGGCTGTGAGGGGCCCTGGGAGCTGCATAGACAGAGGCATGCTTGGGGCTGTGAGGGGGTTTCTGGGTGCCATCCACAGTTCCCGACTCGATCCATGCTATTCCCTGACACCACCCGCCCCGGTCGGCAACCCGGCTCGTTCCGTGGCCGACACCGCCAGCATAGGTAGACGACCCCGTGTGTTGGTGACCGACCCGGATTTTCCCCGGGCCTCCTGAACCCCAAAAACATCCAAAAACCCCAGGTGGCGCCTTGTTTGCCGACAGCTCAGACATCAGGGCTGCCTTGAGGTCCCCGTCCAGCATCCTTGGAAAAGCGTATCCGGGGGGGTTTAGGGATTGAGTTTAGGGGGTTTAAGGGGTTTAAGGGGCTTAAGGGGTTTGAGGGGTTTAAGGGGTTTAATGGGTTTAGGGTTTAGGGTTTAGGGATTGAGTTCAGATGCTTAGGGGTTTCGAGTTCAGGGTTCAAGGTCCAGGGTTGCGGGGGGAGGGGGGGGGGGGAGGAGGACAGGGCAGACAGAGAGGAAATTGGCAGAGGGAGGGTGGCGGGTGGTCGAGGGGTGTGAAGGCGTTTGGGCATGCAGGCTTGAGAGTTTTAGGGTTCGGGTTGGGGTGTCTCCGACCGCCAGGCGTCATGAGCACCTTCTCAGCGAACTCAACGACGATTACCTGGGAAATAAGCCCTGCGACCTAGCCACAGAACCCGAACAACCCTCTGAACCCGACCCCAAACCCTATGCTCTAAACCCTATCCTTTACACCGTAACCCTAAATCCTAAACCCTAAACCCTAAACCCTAAACCCTATGATGTGGGTCTGCAGCCTCAAGGCTTCACGTAGCTCGAGATCCTGGAGGCCTTGCAAACCCCGGAAAAAACTGCAGAAATCCTGGAAAACCCTACAGAAACCCTCACGAAGCCCTTTAGAAGCCGGATGATAGCCCTACAAAGATTAGTAGCTAAGAAAAATCGACATGCGTAACTACAGATTTCACTGCGTCATGTTGTGAAGAGCGGATAGAACGTCACTTGTGGAATCACAAAGTACGTATAATGTTACCGATCTAAATTAAGCATGAAAGAACAAAAACATACCAGATTTTCAACAATGCTTGAAATATTGGACATTGGTTACTAATATCTTCGAAAGAACAGACTAACGATGTTTACACCACATTGAATTCATTTTTAAATCATCAATTGCATATGACCTGTATCATTCATACATTCTATTTCGACTGTATCTCGAACAATTAAATTACATATTCCACATCTATATTGTAAATATTGATCAGGTTGTGTAGGAAGCTTACAGAAACCCTGAAGAAAACCTTCTAGACACTCTGCCACCCTAAACCCTAAACCCCAAACCCTAAACCCTAACCCGTAGAAATGACAAAACCAAACAGCACAAACAAACAAACAAACAAGCAAAAAAACAAACAAAGACGGAAACTAAACTCGAGACCCCATAAGCCTTAAACCCCAAACTCTGACACCAACCACCCCATAGGAGCCGTTTGTTGAGGGTTTAGGATTTTGGCTTCAAGGCATAGCGCTGAACCCCCAAAGAGGGCTTCGGGCTTGGGATTCGGATTTAGGGATTTGTGCAACGACCTACCACCACCCCCTCCCCCAAAAAACTAAAATAAATAAACAAACAATACATAAGAAATAGATAAATTAGAAAAATACATAAACAAATAAACCAACACAAACAGCAATAAAATGAAGAACATCACTCTCAGCCCAAAGCCTGCCCGTAAACCCCCTAAACCTCCTAAACCCCCTAAGCATGTAGGGTTCCGACGGTGCTTGTAAGGCTTTGAGGCAATGGGGCTTAGGGAGATTCAGAGTTGAGAATTTAGAGGGTTGGAGGGTTAGGGCTTAGGGTTTGGATTCCCTCAAAAAAGCTTCAGTACACCAAAGACAAGTTAGCACCCCCCGCCCCCCCCTCAAAAACAACAAAAAGCTCGCCCAATAATGGACCACCCCGAACCTTAAACCCTATAAAGGGAGGGCTTGGAGCTTTGGGGTGCGGGTGAGGCTTGGGGCTCTTAATCTTCAGGGGGGTCAACGATTGTCAGGTGTTGTTGCCGTGCAAGCTTTCAAGGTGGCAAGTGCATGTGATTTAAGGCCTGGGGTTTGCGAGGGCTCCGATGCTCTTTCTCACACCGGCTTTACCTCGAGTTCAAAATAATCTCTAATAATCAAGACACACAGCCAGCTGAGGGTTTAGGGTTTAGGGTTTAGGGTTTAGGTGCCACTAAGCCCCCCCCCCTCACCGAAATGTCGCCTGTTAAGGCCTCACACTAATCATTGGGGCCCTAAACCCTAAACCCTAAACCCTAAACCCTAAACCCTAAACCCTAAACCCTAAACCCTAAACCCTAACCCCTAAGCTCAGCAGATCGTTGAGGGGGGGCGCCTTCGTTCCCATCTTCGCGAAGATGTTGGCATACTCGAGGCCTCGCAAGTCCCTTTTGCCCCACTCTTGCTTAGAAGGGGGTGGGCCGTAGGGTTGCCTTTGCCCTAAACCCTAAACCCTCAACCCTAAACCCTAAACCCTAAAAAGGCGGTCTAGGGAAGGTTCAGGGTTGAAGGCGAAAACAAGGTGGCATTGAACCCTCGATGCATCTACCAGGGATAGAAGGCTTCCACTCTTAGCCCTAAAGCCCCTTTAAACAAAACCCTCAGACCCCTAACCCTCAACTCCTTAAAACCAAAAGCCCTTGAATCCTCAAAACCTTAAACCATCCTCAACCCTCAAGCCCTTCAGCCTTAAACCTTTAGAGCCTAGAAGCCTTCAACCCACGACACCTCAAACCAGTAAACCTTCCTTCTCAGGCTCAGAGCTTAAGGTTTAGGATTTAGGGTTTGGGGCTTGGAACAAAAGAAACGCATGCCGGTTCGGGCCTCAATGTCGGGAGCTTCCTATGTTCAGGTTTGGGTGGAATGGGCCCCTGTACTTGAAGCTGGTAAGTAGCCCTAAACCCAAAACTCGACAACACCGCAAGCGTATGTTACAGCCCGCAAACATGAATCGCAAGGACACGAGGATCTGCAAATACCGACACAAACCCCACCTGGTGTGGCGAAGTGCTGCACGCGAAAAGTGGCCGTTTGTTTTTTGGTATGCACCGGCAAGACCAAGATAGCTGAAAGAGCGACATACAGCCACGGAGACATGGCAAGGTGGGTGAAAAGGAACATGAAGAGGTTCGGTCACAAGGTTAAAAGTTGAAGTCGCAGGTACGGAGGACACTGCGTGCGACTATTTTCCGGCACATGACCCATGGCAAACAGGGTGAATACCGTTTAGGATTTAGGGTTTAGGCTATTATATTACTTTTTCTTTATATATATGTATATACGTAGATTTACTATTTGTGTTCAGAGTTTTGGGCTGCCCTGAACCGCAAATCCTAAACCCTCAGTCCCAAAAGGCCCTGCAAGCCACTTCGCAACCCGGCCACCCTAAACCCTAAACCCGAAACTCTGGGACTATACTGTGTGAAGTCGAGGCTGTGTCCAGGCACCCGGGCCTATGATGCCTCCTCCTTGAACCACCATCCTTGGGTTCAGGGTTTCGGGTTTAGGGTCTAGGGTTTAGGGTTTAGGGTTTAGGGTTTAGGGTTTAGGGTTTAGGGTTTAGGGTCTAGGGTTTAGGGTTTAGGGTTTAGGGTTTAGGGTTTAGGGTTTAGGGTTTAGGGTTTAGGGTTTAGGGTTTAGGGTTTAGGGTTTAGGGTTTAGGGGCTGAGGGTTTAGGGGCTTAGGGTTTAGGGGCTTAGGGTTTAGAAGTATCTTGCAGGGCTCTAAGGGTTTTGAGTGCTGGGCTTGGATTTCGGGGGCTTCGGATTTAGGGCTTCTCGTGTTCGAGGCTCGGGGTGCAGGGTTGAGGGTTTAGGGATTAGGGTTTAGGGTTCAGGGTTCAGGGTTTAGGCTTTAGGGTTTAGGGTTTAGGGTTTAGGGTTTAGGGTTTAGGGTTTAGGGTTAGGGTTTAGGGTGATGACGGGCTGGAGGCTTTCAAGGATGTCAGAGATTAAGGGCCTCAAGGGGGCTTGGGGGTTTGGGGTTTCGGGTTTAGGGGTTGAGGGTTTAGGGTTTAGGGTTAGGGTTTAGGGTGATGACGGGCTCGAAGCTTTCAGGGATGTCAGAGATTAAGGGCCTCAAGGGGGCTTGGGGGTTTGGGGTTTAGGGTTAGGGTCTAGGGGTTTCGGGCTTACGGTTTAGGATTTAGGGTTCAGGGCTTAGGATTTAGGGTTTAGGGGTTAGGGTTTAGGGTATAGGGTTTAGGGTTTGGGTGGTGAGGGGGGGGTTTAAGGTCGCTTCAAGGCTTTAGGATTAAAAAAACAAATCGTTCTTCGTCATCCCTGGAAGTCTGAGGGATTCAAGGCTTCCTGAATCCTGAACCTTCAAGCCCAAACCCTAAACCGAAACCCTAAACCCTAAAACCTAAACCTAAACCCTAAGCCCCAAATCCTAAACCCCAAACACTAAAACCCTAAATCCTAAACCCTAAACAGCCTTAAGCCCTGAACCTGGGCTGAGGAGCCCAAGAGTTGACCGAGCACCATCCAGCCCTCTAAGCCTCAAAACTAACCTACAAAAACCCTATCGCAGCCCTGTTAGACCTTAAACGTAAAACCTTAACAAAACTTTCCAAGAAAAGAAGCTACAAAACCCTCTATAAATCAATAAATCTATTCAAACCCAACAAACAAAACCAAGAAAATGTGCTAAAAAAACCCTCCAAATCCCTATGAAAAACCATGAAAAGAGAAAAAAACTTCCAAGAAAAGAGGCCTTCTCAAGCCGAGCAGCAACCGCGGGATGTAGTCGATCTCCGAGACCGTGTCGGAATCGTACACGCCGGGAAGGTCAAAAGGCACCTCAGCTCCTAAAACCCTTAAACCCTGAAGGGTTTAGGTTTTAGGGTTTAGGGTTTAGGGTTTAGGGTTTAGGGTTTAGGGTTTAGGGTTTAGGGTTTTTCGGTTTAGGGTTTAGGGTTTAGGGTTTAGGGTTTATGGTTTAGGGTTTAGGGTTTAGGGTTTAGGGTTTAGGGTTTAGGGTTTAGGGTTTAGGGTTTAGGGTTTAGGGTTTAGGGTTTAGGGCTTCGGGTTTAGGGTTTGGGGTTTAGGGCTTCGGGTTTAGGGTTTGGGGTCTAGGGTTTGGGGCTTCGGGTTTGCGGGTATAAACTCAAACCCTGAATCCGAAAACTTAAAGGGCTCCTGAAACTCTTAAACACTTAAGGTTTAGTGTTGGAGGGTTTAGGGGTTTTGCGCTTGACTCAGCGGGTGTAGGGCTTAGGGTTCAGAGTTTAGGGTAAAAAACCCTTACCCTAGATCGGAAAAATTTTACCCCCAAACCGCAAACCCTACTTCCTGAACCCTGGGTCCGGGTTTTGGGGTTCGGGGCTCCCAAATTCCTCGTCCTTGTCGGACTAAAGGCCCTGCAGCCCTACTGTAAGCCCGACACCACCCTAAACCCTAGACCCTCAACCCTAAACCCTAAACCCTAAACCCGCAGCATGCCCAGGCACCATGGGAAGACGATTGGCCTTGGATCCGGTGGCAATAACCACGGCTCCCGTCCTCGAGGTGAAGCTCGGAGTCTTAGGGGTTAGGGTTTAGGGTTTAGGGTTTAGGGTTTAGGGTTTTGGGTTTAGGGTTTAGGGTTTCGGGCTTGGGGTTTAGGGCATGGGGGTTCTCAGAGTTCTCAGGGCTTGAAGTGCTCGGGTTCTAACAAGGTTTTCAGAGGGGATAGGGGAGGATTTGCAAGATTGTTAGGGCAACTGCTGCATAGAGGTTTAAAGGGCTTAGAGCCCACCCTCCTTTTGCCCATGGAGACTCCGCGCTGAAACCTGAAGGCCCTTCAAGCAGACTCCATCCCTCCCATTCTTGGCAAACTCATCATCTCTGGTCAGTGCCAACCTGGGTCGCAGCCTGTTACAAAACGGTGGCTAGGGTTGGGTCCCCGAACCAGGTGACGTACCCCTCTGCGGGGGGGCCCATGCCAGCTTTTGGGTTTGGGGCAAGACGTTGAGCAAAAGAATCCAATGAGCTAGGGTTTCCTATACTCCCCTTAGAACCTCAATAACATAACATTTTCAATATCCTCTTGGGTTTATATGAACAAAAACAAAATAATAATTCCCAAGGGGGATATGGTTTCTAGGGTTTTTCCAGGTGCTTGTTTCCGTCCTGTTCAGGGCTTCAGGGATTCGGAGCTAGGTGTTGGGCCTTGGCATTCTCAAGCCCTACATCTTGGAGGCACTCATGCCTTAAGCCCTACGCCTTACTATTTCTTTCCTGGCCTCTACAACACGCGCCTGCCTACCCCGCGAAGAAGTGGGTAGGGTGGCCGGTTTGCAGGTTCAGACTTTGTGGTTTAGGGTTGGGGTTTGGGGGTTTAGGCGGGGAGGGAACCCTAACCCTGAACCCTAAACCCCCTGAAATGCTGACTGGCTTCTTGACTTCGGAGGTGTTCCCGAGGGAATCGGTGAGTTTGATTGTCGTGGCATCCTGGGTGCAGAATTTGGTAAGAAGGAGGAGGGGCGGTCTGGTAACTCATGGGGACGGGCAAGCCAAACCCCAAACCCCAAACGCCAAACCCCAAACCCTAAACGCTAAACCCTAAACCCTCAACCCCTAAACCCCTAAACCCCTAAACCCCTAAACCCCTAAACCCCTAAACCCCTAAACCCTAAACCCTGAACCCGAAACTCTGCAAGACTCAGGATTCAAAATACCAGGCCTTAAACCCTATGCCCAAAACCCTGAACCCTGAACAGTCCCGAGAAAACCCACAAGCGGTCGACTTGAGGATTTTTGAAGGCACGTCATGGGTGCGACCTTTTAGAAGCGGAAAAGATGGCTAGGGTTTAGGGTTCAGGGTTTAAGGTTTAGGGTTTAGAGTTTAGGGTTTTAGGGTTGTCGGTTTTAGGGTTTAGAGCTTGGAGCTTGGAGCTCCCTGAAGAGAATGCTTGTTTGGTGTGTAAGAGATCGGACAAGGAATATGAAGACTGAGGGGCATCCTCGTAAACGGAGTATTGCTCTGAATACGTGTCATTTTTGAGGCGATCCCTTCGTACACGGAATCCGCCTCTCAAGGCACCCCCATGTTGAACCAACCCTGCACTGCCACCTGGTCCCCCAACACCCGGACCCGTGAAGCACAATGCAGGATTTTTCAGGTTCCAAGTTTTGGGTCACCACTGTTTGCTTAAGAACCCCCCAAAAAAAGGAAAATACGAACCCCCGATATTCTCCTTTCCAGGAAGATTTCTCTTCTTTTTTTTCTTTTTTTTGGGGGGGGGGCTCTTAAGCAGACAGTAAGTAAGCAACGAGTTCGGCAATAGTACTGTACTTCGCCACCCAGGCCACTGCTCTCCACAACAAAGGCTAAGGACCATCTCAAGGGTCCTTGAAACTACCCTTACTGCACAGCCCAATGGGACGGGCTTTCCTGGAGCACCCACCGTCGCCCTTTTTCCAAAGGGGTTTAGGGTTCAGGGTTTAGAATTCTGGCGCCCCGTCTTTTCCGGCCAATGAGAGAAATCTCCCGTGAAGAGGCCACCCCAAAACAAGGAAGGGGCCCCCCAATTTTGGGGAACCGTTTTGCGACCACATGCAGCCTCCATTGATTCCTAAACCCCAAAACCTGGACATAAACCCTGAATCCTAAACCCCGTTGACTTGGCAAAACCCGCTCTGAAGGGCTAAAGCCTAACCCTAAATTCCTCAACCCCAAACCCTAAGCCATGCATCACGCCAACCCAATGCCCCCCCGCCCCCGCCCACCCCCCCCCCCACCCACACAAGAAAAATGAATATAAGATTAGTAAGAATGAGAAGAAAAAAAGAAGAAAGAAGAATAGCAATAATAATACGAAAATAATACTAATGATAGCTATAATAATAACAACAATAACAATAACAATAATAACAATAATAACAATAATAACAATAATAACAATAATAACAATAATAACAATAATAACAATAATAACAATAATAACAATAATGACAATAATAATAAGGGGCACGGCTGGTTTCGCACCCCGAATTGGGGCCGGCAGGAAACACGCCGATAATTAAAGTCAATAGCAGCACGCAAGACGTCGGTAGCTTCACTACATATCTTGAAGCATTGCAGGCACGTGGCCTGGACGTCTGCTGCGCACATCACGCGATCCCGCCAAGCGGCGAATTTGCCAGTGAGCAAGCATCAGCCCGAGATGATGTATGAAAACCAATCGCAAGGATAAGTGCCCACACTCAGTCTCACTGCATTCATCCTCTAATCCTCTCTTCTTTCTCTTCTGTGGTTCTCTTCTTGCAGAATGAAGATTCAAGAGCACAAACCAATCTCACTACTGTCATCATCCTTCTTCTCTCTGCTCTCTCCCTTCTAGCTTGTGATCTTCCCATTCAGCGAGAAAGGAACAGACAACCGGGGGAAACACAAGCAAATAACAAGAATGTTTAAGCAAGCTAGATATATAACAACAAGTAAGAAGAGGAAGCCACGAGCAGAACGCAAAAGAAAAACACGAGGAAGGAATAGCAAATGATAAAGAGAAGCGCCCTTACTCAGTCTCACTGATGTCATCCTCCGTGTGGTTCTCTTCTTGCAGAATGAAAATTTAAGAACACAAACCAGTCTCACTAAATTCATCCTCCCTCTTCTCTCTGCTCTCTCCCTTCTAGCTTTTGTCTGTTCTCGTTTTGCTTAGGGAGGAGAGAATGCATAACGCTAGATGAGCGAAGCACATGGACGGGAAGAGAGAGAAGGGATGAGTTCCCGTGTTCCCTTCCTTTTGCGTTCTTTGATCCCTCCCCTGCTTTCCAACTTTTCTGTTCCTTCTTCTAGGGAGAAAAAAGGAAGTAAATGAAAGCACGAAGACGGTTCCCTGGCCTCTTGTGCATTTTCTTTTGAGCTTAATTGCTTATTTAACGAGAGGAAAGCAACAAACATTTGACCAACGTGCGTTTCTTTCAGGAGACAGGAGTCGGATAACAGGAGAACTGATTCATTCTCACTGCCTTCACCCATTCTCACTCCCTTCATCCGTCCTCTCCTCTGCTCTTCTCTGGCTCTGTTCCTTGCTGTGTGTGTGTCAGTCACAGTGTGTGTGTGTGTGTGTGCGCGCGCGCGTGCGCGTGCGCGTGCGCGTGCGCGTGCCGCGTGCGCGTGCGCGTGCGCGTGCGCGAGCGAGTGCCCGTGCGCGTGCGCGTGGCGTGTGGCGCGTGCACGCGCGCAGCGCGCGCGTGTGCCTGTCGCGTGCACACGCGCGCGTGCGGTGCGCGTGCGTGCGCGTGTGCGCGTGTGCGCGCGCACGCGTGCGCGTGCGCGTGTGCGCGTGCGCGCGTGCACGCTTGCGCGCGTGCACGCGTGCGCGTGCGCGTGCGTGCGTGCGCGCGTCCGTGCGTGTTCGTGCGTGACGGGTTGGCTGGGTGATCTTCTACACCATACTGTGACGATGTAGGGACATAGAACATATCTAGCATACACCAAGGAGCGCCTGTGCCGAGAAAGATGGTCCATGGCCTGCAGGCAGGGAGCTCATCATGTTGGCACAGCAGCACCACAAAGTGTATAGGCCGCGCAGAGCTTGGAAACGAGCTTCGTGAGCCTGCGCCATTCTGCAAACCTAATTACCTACCAAAAAACAAGGCCAAGCCAGGAACCCAAAAACAATCGGAATGAAAACAGCGCCGGAGGGAACCATTCCGCGCGCGCATTCATAGGAGAGTATAAGAAGAGAATAAGGTGACGCAGGGTAGTTCATTAGCTCACGCGAAAGCGTGTCTGTCGGAAGGGTATGGACTGAGACTGCGTGTTCGTACATTTGCACTGCAATTCAACGAAAATCCATCATCAGCTTGCCGCGCCGCAGTATGCGCCGCAGACCGCTCTCGCGCCCCTCCGGCCTGTCCTGACGGCGCTACGTTTGTGCTACCATCCAACGAAAATCCCTCAGCTTGCCGCGCGCCGCAGTCGGCTCTCGCGCCTCTCCGGCTCTAGTCCGCTCTCGCTGCTTGCCGTGCCGCCGCGCGCGCCGCAGTCCGCTCTCGCGCCAACTTCGTTTTCATCCCCCCATTGCGATTTCATTCCTGTTTCCTTTTCATCCCCGTTTCGTTTTGCTGCCCGCAGGCGCCATCCCGTTGCGTTTTCACCCCCGTTTTGTTGTCGCTGAGTTGCTTCGGCCCCTCTGCCATAGTTTAACGCCGTTGCTGCGTCGGCCTTCCGAGCAGCTAGGGCCCACACTTCCGGCGGCGATCCGGATTTCTGCCGCCCCTGTCAATCAAGGTTGACATCGTGAAGTTTTGGAGCGCACGTGTGCACGTAATGACATGGAATCGAACGGATCCGCAGCCATGCACAGGATAAAGCCCATCCTGGCCCATTGAATTCACCAACTCCCTACAAGGCCTCGGGGAAGCCTCGGACCTGGGGCCCGAGGGGGGGGGTTAAGGGGGCAAGCTGCATCCCACTCATGAGGGTGGGGGGGGGTTTTTGGGACCTGTCCTGTCCAGCCAGGGGTCTCGTGATCCGTTGGGTCGAAAAGGTCTTTTTGGGGAAAAAGCCCTTCTGTATAAAGCCAGGGCGAGGCTTTTTCTCGTCATGGGTGCATGGCAGAGGGGTAGAAAAGGCCGTGGGAGCCTGTCCACGAGGGGCCGACCAGGAGGGCGACCGACCCGGGAAACCAGAAAGAGCCTTCAGGAAGGGGCCTGAGCAAAACCCTACGGGGGCCAAGAAAAAAAAAGGCCCATAAAAATGATCATAAAAACAATAATGATAATCATAATGATAAAAATAACAACAATCAAACGGAACCCTACACCCACCCACGCACCCACCCACCCACCCGCAAAAAAATGAAAAAGCAAGTAAACAAAGATAAATAAAAATGAAAAAGCAAGTAGGCAGTGCCCAGAGTCGACGAAGCTGGCAGCGCCAGGGATGACGTCGACGTGGAAGGTGCGGAGAAGCCCTGGGCGAGGAAACCCTAAACCCTAAACCCTAAACCCCAAACCCGAAACCCTAAATCCTAACCCTAAACCCTAAACCCTAAACCCATATAGGGTTCAGGTATTTCTTAGGGTCTTGTCCTCAGGGCTCCTAAGCCCAAAACCCTGAAGCCTCAAACCTTCATGGTCCCCCTGGTTCTTCGTAGGTTCTTAGTAGGGAATGGGGTCATGAGGGACCCTATATAAGCCCTTAAAGGGTATATACAGGGGGATATAGGGTACCTCATTCCCCCCTCATTCCCTACTAAGAACCAGCCGGTGGTGTAGGGTTTGGGCCAAGGAGGGGCTTCAGGGTCTGTGTAGGGCTTTTTAGGGTTTTCGCGGGCTTCTCGCGTGTTGGTTTGGGCGTTTGGGTTTTGAGGGCTTGCTTCGCAAGGTTTAGGTTTTAGGGTTGAGGGGTTGAGGATTTAAAGGTCTAGGGCTTGCGGGTTCAGAAGAAAAAAGTGCTAAACCTTAAGGCCCGAAACCCCTGAACCCGAAATGCACCCTGAACCCTCAAAGCTCAGGATACCCTCCCTTCTTCTCCTAGACCCGAAACGCCCCTAAACCCAAAACCCGACACCCGAAACCGAAACCCTGAACCCTTCTCCAGTCCTAGCGGCTCGCGGCATTGGCCTGAGCATCACCCGTCACCCTCGTAATCATCGTCCGAATCTCGGGCCACGAGACCTCCGCATGTAGGGCTGGGAGGGTTCGGAGAGCTAGGGGTTTAGGGTTTAGGGTTTAGGGTTTAGGGTTTAGGGTTTAGGGTTTAGGGTTTAGGGTTTAGGGTTTGGAAGGACAGTTAAGGGCAGTTTAGGGACAATGGATTTTCGGGCTGTTTGCCTTCGAGTCAGGGATGCAGCTCCTTGCAACTCAGGCCCTACAACCCTGAAGCCTTCAAACCCTGAACCTTCGGGTTTAGGATTTAGGGTTTAGGATTTAGGGTTTAGGATTTAGGGCTTCGGATGTAGTGCTCAGGGTGTTCGGGGTGTAGGGTGAATCCTCAAACTCGATGCGTTCAAAGCCTCAAGCCCTCAACGCGGCAACCCAAAAACTGTAAAAAAACCTGAGACCACGAGGTTTAGGGTTTAGGGGTCAGGGTTTGAATTTTGGGTTTAGGGTTTAGGGTTCAGGGTTCAGGCCTTGTTCTCCATGACTGACTCCCGCATGCATTTCGAGTGGGCGCCGGTGGGCGCCCCAGTCAAGCACTCCTGGATGTGGCGGAGCTTGAGGGTTTAGGGTATAGGGGTTTAGGGTTTAGGGTTTATGAGAACTTCCGGGGCTTGTTGCGTAGAAAGCTTGGAGACTACCTCCTGAACCCTCTAAACCATAGACCCCAAACCCCTTTCTCTTAAAGGCTTAGGGCTTGCCAGCTTCAGGCTTTAGGGTTAAAGGACGACTGTTGGAGGTTTAGGGTTTAGGGTTTAGGGTTTAGGGTTTAGGGTTTAAGGGTTAAGGGTTAAGGGTTTAGGTTTTAGAGTTTAGGGTTTAGGTTTTAGGGTTTAGGGTTTAGGGTTTAGGGTTTAGGGTTTAGGGTCCGCCGACCCTGGCGGCGTGTTGGATGGGAAAAGGAGGTGAAAACCTCCCTCTTCCCTCCTCAAAACGTGGGGCGGCGGGGGGGGTTGGGGGGGGTACCCGGGCAGCTTTTCCATGGAGGGCCAGGCCACCCACACCGCATAAACTCACGGACCATAGGCCGTTTCGCACAGGACATAGGGGTCCTTTGGGAAAAAACCCACCCAGCCCCTCCCCAACCCTCCCTACCCTTACCCCCCCCCCCACCCTTCCTCCCCCCCCCCCACCCTGCCCCCCCAATTGGGGTTGAATTGATGGGGCTGCCCTCCTTCAAGCTGGTTCAGTCCTGTTTGGGTCCTGGTCCTACCCCCTACCGCCGCCCCCCCCAACGTTTCACAGAAGCTCGAGCAAATCAACTTTTGGCATCCTTTGAGCTGACGAGCGCGTTTAAACCTTTCAACTATGCTCCAGCGGGGTCGGCGGCTTGAGCCGGAGGTTCTTAAATTTAGGGTTTAGGGTTTAAGGTTTAGGGTTTAGGGTTTAGGGTTTAGGGTTTAGGGTTTAGGGTTTAGGGTTTAGGGTTTAGGGTTTAGGGAAGCCTCGCCACCCAAAAGCCACCACGAAAAAACTTTCCGGAGTGGGGGGGAGGGCCAAGTTCAGAACCCTAAACCCTGAACCCTGAAGCCTGAAGCCTAAGCCCTAAACCCTGAACCCTAAACCCTAAACCCTAAACCCTAAACCCTAAACCCTAAACCCTAAACCCCCGTTCCTGCCTTCGGCTCCACCACACCGACTCGGTAGCCGCGTCCAGCAGCCTGGTCCCCAAGAAACACCCAGGAACACCGGGATTTCAGAGGGTTTAGGGCTTAGGGTTTAGGGCTTAGGGTTTAGGGTTCAAGCTCTCTGAACCCTGAACCCTATAATCATGGGATTTGGGGTTTGGGGTGTGGGGTGTTTTCTTCCCTTAGGGGATCTTTAAGATGGGGTCCCCAAACCCAAGGGTACAACCTTAGGGGTCCGAGGTGGAGGCCCATTAGGAACTGCAAACCCCAGACCCGAAGCCTTAAACCGAAGGCTGTTTTGGTATACATACATACATACATACATACATACATACATACATACGTACATACATACAGACAGACAGACATACGTACATACATACATACTTACATACATACTGTGGAGCTGCAGGGGAGCATCAGTATGCAGGGTACCTTCAGGGGTTTTGGAGGGTTTGGGGGCGGGGGAGTGACAGTGCACGGCGTGAACCCTGAAACTCCGAAACAGCCTAAAACCCAAACCCCAAACCCTCAACCCTAAACCCTTTAAACCCTAAACCCTAAACCCAAAACCCCGGAATAAGAGAAAGTGCCTCCAAGGCTGCTTTCACGCCCGCAGGGCCAGCCCCTGGGGGTGGGCGGGCTCTCGCTTGACGCGTGAATCGCTCTGTAGATCCCAACATGAGATAGGGTTTAGGGTTTAGGGTTAGGGTTCAGGGTTTAGGGCTTCGGGTTTAGGGTTTAGGATTGAGTCACGAGCGTAAGGAGGATTAACAAAGGTGTGAGCACAGTAATTATATAATCGCATGTTCACGCGTGTTCTGATGTAAGTAATGTGGGACCGAAGACAGCAATTATAATCGCGCGTGTTCTTTCTCATCTTGTTTCACGCGCATGCACTTTGTTTTGCTTGCCAATTTAATGCGCCCGTGTTCTCTTCACATTATCAACACCAGGGTTTATAGGGCAGGTTTAATAGTAATACTCCCGTATCACCCGCCATAATAATATTCCACTAATATCTAAACCCTGAACCTTAAACCCTAAACTCTGAGCTCAGCCCCTAAACCCCCTCAACCCCTAAACCCATAAACCCTGCAACCCCCAAACCGCTAGACCCTGACCGCTCAACCCCTAAACCCTTAACCCCTCAAGCCCCTAAACCCGTGAACCCCGAACCCTCTAGAAGCCCTAAACCCCAAACCCCCCAAACCTAAACCTTTGAACCTCCAAACCCGAAACCCGAAACCCGAAACCCGAAACCCTAAACCCTAAACCCTAAACCCTAAACCCTCCAAAACCCCGAAACCCTCCGCCTAGCACCAGCAAGTCGTAGGACTGGTTCTCGAATTGGGTGGTGGGCATGGCCTCTACCGACTCGGGGTTTAGGGTTTAGGGTTTAGGGTTTAGGGTTTAGGGTTTAGGGTTTAGGGTTTAGGGTTTAGGGTTTAGGGTTTCGGGTTTCGGGTTTCGGGTTTCGGGTTTCGGGTTGCGGGTTTGGGTTTTAGGGGTTAGGTTTAGGGCTAGGGTTTATAAGCCTCGATGATCCAGCTTTCAGAGGCCAAAACAGGGGCTTCTGGGTTCAGGGGGCTTTGGGACTTTGGGGGTTTAGGGTGTAGGGGTTTAGGGTGTGTTTTTACAACCCCAATGACCTCTTTTAGATGGGGTTTAGGGTTTAGGGGTTTAGGGGTTTACGGGTCTAGGGGTTTAGGGGTTTAGGGGTTTAGGGGTTTAGGGGTTTAGGGGTTTAGGGGTTTAGGGGTTTAGGGGTTTAGGGGTTTAGGGGTTTAGGGGTTTAGGGGTTTAGGGGTTTAGGGGTTTAGGGGTTTAGGGGTTTAGGGGTTTAGTGGTTTAGGGGTTGAAGGGTGTACGGGCTTAGGGGTTTACGGGTTTAAGGGCTTTACGGGTTTAGGGGTTTATTGGGGCTTGAGGTGTTGAGCGCCTTAATGGGCCTTTTGGGGGGCTGGGGGGGGGGGGGGGGGAAATGTTTATATGGGACGTTGAGGTTGATTCCCCCTACACCCTGAACCCAAGACATCAAACCGGAGCCCCTCAACCCTAAGGCCTGACCTAAGGTGGCATGGATTTTTTTGGGGCCCCAAGACCCTCAGCACTCTCAACAACCTAACCCACCCTCAACACCCTCAACACCCTCAACACCCTCAACACTCTCAACACCCTAACCCACCCTCAACACCCTCAACACCCTAAACACCCTAAACTCTCTGGACACCCTCGACACCCTAGACCCCCTAAACACCCCGAACGCCCGAAACCCGAGACGCAGAGGCCGGCTTAGGGTTAGGATTTCATGTTTAGCCTTGCGGGCTGAGGCTTCCCACTTGAAGACACGAGAAGCCCTCGTAAGAACCTAAAAGCCCTTAACCCTAACACACTCAAAGCCCCTGAGTCCCTCAAAAACCCTAAACCCCAAACCCGAAACCCCAAACCCGAATTAAACCCTAAAACCCCAAACCCCAACCGTAAAGGCCCTAAACCCCAAACCCCAAAAGCCCAGACACCCAAACCCCCAAGACCCCAAGAGCGCTCCCTGCCTTGATCCTCTAAACCCTAAAGACCCTAAACCCCAAAACCTTGTACCCTAAACCCCAAAACACCAACAGCGCTCCCTGCCTTGATCTTGCTGCTCATCCTCTGGGCCGACGGGTGGTTGTCGGGGACTTTACCTCAGTGCCGTGCGCGCGCGCGCGCGTGCGTGCGTCGACAGCCTTAAGGGTCTACAGGGCTTGGGGCTTACAGGGTTCTGAGCTCATGGTCCCGGGGTATTGGGTTTTGAGGCTTCGGGGTGCTTCTCGCATCAGAATGTTCACTTGTCCCCGAAACATCTCGCAAGGCTTTGTGGTTCCGGGGCCATGGCAAATTGAACCGAATAGTTCGAAAGACAAAGGTTTTAAGTAGGTCAACCAGGCTTGCAAAACACAAGAAAACCATTTTGTTATAACTAGAGAAGCTGGCTTGCTTTCGGGGCCAACCATCTTTCAGCGGAAACAGGCACGCAGTTGCTTCGGGCAAGTTGCCTTCAGCCAACTTCTCCGCAGCAAAACAGCATCCAACTCTTCATCTACAAGGTCAACCAGATTCTAAAAGAAAATAAAAGCCCCAAACCACGCGTATCCCCTGGCCGTGGCAGGGTTCAGGGTTTAGGGTTCAGAGTCTCCAAAAACTTGGCGGATGGTGGCGCAATCGTGCGTTGCAAAGGGAGTTCTGCGAGAAATCCACCCCAGTTCAGCTTCGTCCCTCAGCCCTAATCATCCCAAATCCCAAACCCTAAACCCTAAACCCTAAACCCTGAACCCTGAACCCTAAACCCTGAACCCTGAACCCACATAACAGTCCAAGCAGGGCTAAGCCTCAACCACAGCCCCAGGAGTTCCTACGTGTTTGGGTCAGGGAAACGCGCACGTCCCGCGAACACCTAGGCAAATCAGCAAGGGGACGTAAAACACCCCAAAACTTCTATGGGTTTAGAGTTTAGGGTTTAGGGTTTAGGGTTTTTAGGGTTTAGGGTTTAGGGTTTAGGGTTTAAGGTTTAGGGTTTAGGGTTTAGGGTTTAAGGTCTAAACCCTAAACCACTCAAACCCCAAACCCTGAACAGGCACAACCGAGGACCCCCAGAAGCTGTGGGCCGAGAGACAGGCAGCCAGAAACTCCTGGTTTAGGGTTTAGGGTTTGGGGTTTGGGGTTTGGGGTTTAGGGTTTAGGGTTCAGGATTCAGGGTTCAGGGTTTAGGGTTTAGGGTTTAGGGTTTAGGGTTTGGCAGGGGTTTCGGGTGTAGGGTCTAGGGTTTAGGGTTTAGGGTTTCAGGGTTCAGGGTTCAGGGTTCAGGGTCCAGGGTTCAGGGTTCAGGGTTCAGGGTTCAGGGTTCAGGGGGGTTTGGGGGTTTTGTTAAACATGAAAAAAGTCTCCCTGACTCTCTTGCCGGCATAACACCGAACTCGCCCCTTGCACCACCACCACCACCACCACCCTAGAGTGTTAGGGAGAATTCCGTCCAAGTTAAGCCTGCTAGAAGAGCAGATGAGCTTAAGAACTCTAAACCCCTCTAATCCCTGAAGGCCAATAGCACACTAAAGCCCTAACGACCCTGAACTTTTTCGAAGTCACTCTTGCTTCTGATCCAAGCTACCCAGAAACCGTAAACCCTAAAACCCTGAAACCCTAGAATCCTAAAGCTCTAAGGACCCAAAACCCTTTAAAAACCGAAGACCGCACAGCCCAACACGGGTCCATGTAGTCGATCACGCCATCGCCATTCTGCTCCGCCTGTCCGTCAACGGTCCCTCTTCCCGCCTCCCTCTCCTTTCTCTTCCCTCTGTTCCCTCTTCCCACTGTTCCCGCTTCCCTCTTCCTGTTGGATGCAACCACTCTTTGTTCCCTCTTCCTTCTTCCCCCTTCTTCCTCCTCTTCCCCCTCTTCCCCCTCTTCCCCCTCTTCCCTCTTACCCCCCATCCCCGCCCCCACCCCCGCCCCCACACCCCCTCGCTGCGAACGCCCCAGGCTTCCTTTCCCACCTTTCCCTGCCCCCCCCCAGACCCCTAAGCCCTTAAACCCTACAAACCTCCTGGCTCTTAGTAGGAATGCGGGAACCCTAAACCCTAAACCCTAAACCCTAAACCCTAAGCCCTAAACCCTAAACCCTAAACCCTACACCCCACACCCCACACCCCACACCCTAAACCCTAAACCCTAAACCCTAAACCCTAAACCCTAAACCCTAAACCCCAAACCCCAAACCCTAAACCCTAAACCCTAAACCCTAAACCCTAAACCCTAAACCCTAAACCCATTCCTAAGCCAGCAGACCCACCTCATTGATCATCTCCTCCACCGCCACCTTGTCGAGGTCGAGGCCCAGGCTGGACATGGCAGCCTTTGGGGTTTAGGGTTTAGGGTTTAGGGTTTAGGGTTTAGGGTTTAGGGTTTAGGGTTCAGGGTTTAGGGTTTAGGGTTTAGGGTTTAGGGTTAACCTCAAAGCCCCAACAAGCCCTCCAGAGCCTAGGTGCCGACCTGCGCTGGGTTTGCTTTGGGAATTTCTGTGGGCTTGCTGCAGATCTCTGAACATCCCAGCCCTAAAACCCTAAAACCCTGAACCCCCTAAACCCTAATACCCGAACACCCTAACACCTTCTGAAACCCAAAAACCCCCTGGAACCCCCCAAAAACCCCAAAAAAACCCAAACCTTGAACCCCTAAACCCTGAAACGCCCAAAACCCTAAAACCCCTGAAGCCCCCCCCCAGCACCCATCCTGCAGCTGCTCAGATGTGAGGAAGCCGGAGCCATCCGAGTCGAAGGTACGGAAGGCTGAGCACACCGCCTCCTGGTGTTTGGGGGAAAGTGGGTTTAGGAATTAGGGTTTAGGGTTCAGGGTTTAGGTTTAGGGGTTTGTTTGGGGTCTAGGGTTTAGGGTTCTGTTTTTGATTTAGGGGGGTTGGGTCCAGGGTTTGGGGTTTGGGGCTTTAGGAAGTTATATGGTTGGGAGCTCTGATTGTGAAGTTTTGGCTTTGGAGCGTCTGAAGACTCTTCTCAATGACACATTCTCACACCTCTTACCAATGATCGCCTAAACCCTAAACCCTAAACCCTAAACCCTAAACCCTAAACCCTAAACCCTAAACCCTAAACCCTAAACCCTAAACCCTAAACCCTAAACCCTAGACCAGACTCACTGAACCCGAAGTCTGCACACGGAAGGCAGCTGGACCTCGAAGCTGAGCTCGGACTCCGCGCGCTCCAAGCTGCGGATGATAGACCTCTCACTCATTCCATATAGGGTTTAGGGTTTAGGGTTTAGGGTTTAGGGTTTAGGGTTTAGGGTTTAGGGTTTAGGGTTTAGGGTTTAGGGTTTAGGGTTTAGGGTTTAGGGTTTAGGGTTTAGGGTTTAGGGTTTAGGGTTTAGGGTTTAGGGTTTAGGGTTTAGGGTTTAGGGTTTAGGGTTTAGGGTTTAGGGCCGGTTTAGGGTTTAGGGCTTGGGGTTTTGGGTTTAGGGTTTGGGGTTTAGGTTTTAGGGTTCAGGGTTTAGGGTTTGGGGTTTAGGGTTTAGGGTTTAGGGTTTAGGGTTGAGGGTTGAGGGTTGAGGGTTGAGGGTTTAGGGTTTAGGGTTTAGGGTTTAGGGTTTACCGTGCGGCAAACTCCCTAAATTTGGGTCCACTTCTTGGGCTCCTGAACCCTAAAATCACAAGGCTCCGCACTATCACAAGAGCCCAAAAAGAGTCCCCGATTTCGAGAACGGCCCGCTTGAAGGTAAATCCACGGGTAGTAATGGCATGGTCCCCGAATATGGTCCCTTACGTTTCTTCAAAAGCTTCTGATGTATGGTCGCATTGGCGGGTATATCAAGGATATATAAGGGCTCCCCGATTAAGTACCCTAGTTTTATGCTTTGTTTGCTACACCCTCGCGAGACCTAAATCCCCAAAGCTCCGGTGCTACTGCCCTTAACCCACAAACCCCTAGAATCCACGAAGGAATTGGGAACCAAAAGCTACATCCTGAAACACTCTCGAAACCCTTAGCTCCTAAATTTCCTTACAAGCCTTTAAACCCTCGAACCTCGGAACTCCAAAGCCAAAACCCCCCCCCCCCCAAACGACAAGACGTGACGCTTAACAAGCGTGCCACGAAGGGGCCAAGTTACCCTTTACAGTTTAGGATTTCGGGTTCAGCATCTCAAGTCCAAGCATTCACTAGTCAATCTCATTAATTACTCTGTTATCGAATATCTACCCACCCACCTTTTGGATCACATAACAATAGAAAATATCTTATGCTTAACTTCATTTAATCACAAGAACGCAGTGGTTCTTAAAGGAGAGTGATCAGCTTCCAAGCACCCGGATACGGGTGGTGCCGGGCCGCCCCGGACGCCGGCACGGGGCGAAGTTTTGGCATTGGCCGACGGACTTATTCGGGTTGTAACTACGTGTAATGTTTAGGGGTTTAGGGGTTTAGGGGTGTAGGGGCTTAGGGGTTTAGGGGTTTAGGGGTTTAGGGGTTTAGGTTTAGGGACAAGCCGCAACCCCAAACCCCAAACCCCCAGAAGAAGCCTCCGGAGGCGGCCCCAGGAAGCCGCGCCCGAGAGGCTCCTTGGTCTCGAGGGTATTAGTGGTTTAGGGATGTTTAGGGATTATAGGGTTTAGGGATGTTTAGGGTTGATAGGGTTTAGGGTTTAGGGTTTAGGGTTTAGGGTTTAGGGTTTGAGAGGTTTAGGGGTTTAGGGTTGAGGGTTTAGGGTTTAGGGTTTAGGATTTAGGGGTTGAGAGGTTTGCGGGTTTAGGGTTTAGGGTTTAGGGTTTAGGGTTTAGGGTTTAGGGTTTAGGGTTTAGGGTTTAGGGTTTAGGGTTTGAGAGGTTTATGGGCTTAGGGTTTAGGGGTTTAGGGGTTTGGGGGTTTAGGGGTTTAGGGGTTTAGGGGTTTAGGGGCTGAGAGGCTTAGGTGGTTTAGAGGGTTTAGGGGGGTTTAGGGGGGTTTAGGGGGGTTTAGGGGGGTTTAGGGGGGTTTAGGGGGGTTTAGGGCTTCGGAGTTAAGTTTCAGGGTTGAGGGTTTAGGGTTTGGGTGGGGTTTAGGGTTACAGGGGTTGTAGGGTCACAGTGTTTGGGGTTTAGGGGGCTTGCGGTGTAGGGTTCATGTTTGGGCTGGCGGGCTTAGGGACTTACGGTTGAGGCTTTCGGGGTTTAACGGCAAGGGGGTGCTTGGGGGGTGTAGGGCATCTAGGGCTTAAGCTGAAGGATGCTCAGGGGTGGAAGTTTGAGGCTGATGGTAGTACTGCTTCAGGGCGCTGGGGCTTAAGGATGTGTTGGGATGAGGAGCAAGATAGCGATAGCCAAGAGCGTCGCACACGCATATCAGAAAGGAGAAGGAGCAGATCAAGGAACGTAGCAACTGCAAGGGGGCTCTCAGCCTCGAGCGAGCTGATATTGAAATGTGAGGAGCCTTGCTCCCAATCCATGCTTGATGACGAGGAAGAGTCATAGGAGCGCACGAATGCCCCTAACCAGCCACTCTCGCGCAAGACGGCCTTGAGTCCCGCGATCACGACCACCACAGGCGCTCGCGTCAAGATCAGATCGAAGAGAAAGAGCCCGATCGACAAATTGCTGAATATGTGGACTTCCGATAATAGGGGGTACCCCTTACAGCCTTATATAACCCAAGACACCACACCCATCCGGCTTAAAGGAGCCCCGAAAAGGGTACCCCTATTTTCGGAAACCCCCCTATCTGGGCCTGCCTTCTTTGGCATTGAAACCTTCGTAGAGCAAGTGGTGCAGGCCTTGCATGCCTTGAGGCAAGGCGAAATCCTTAAGCCACACGCTCCCAAACACCGAAGGCCCTTGCGCACAGCGAAACCCTCTGAAACAGCATGCGATACAAGCCCTGGGCACACAAGACCCTGCCCTACAGCCCCGAAGCCCTTAGAACCCAAGACCTTCAGAACCCTAGGTTTAGGGTTTAGGGTTGAGGGTTAAGGCTTTAGGGTTGAAGGTTGAGGGTTTGGAATACTACATTGGGATGTTCCCCCTTGTACCTTCTACTAACAGTCCTTAGCTTTATAGTGACTTTACTAGGGGGAACGATCATCCCTATTTAGGACTGCTAGTGCAACGTATACCTTTCGAGCCTCAGACCCTGAACCATTCAAAACTTAGAGCCCGAAACCCTAAACCCCAAATGCGCCGTGGCTCTTCACTCCGGAGAACCGAATCTTGGCCTTTCGGATGCAAGGGCTTAGGATTTAGGGTTGAGGGGCTAGGGTTTAGGGAGGTCGAGGGTCTTAGGGTTAGGGCTGTGTGCTGCTCAGCGCTAGATGGCTTTAAGGCTTTAAGGCTTCAAGGGTGTTGAGGGCTTGAAGGTCGCAGCTCTGGCTTTTGGAAACAATGGCTTCTGTGGCTCTGTGTGTTCGTGTGTTGCCATGGTGTCCCATTACTGGAAGTAGCTATTGTCTCCTTTTGTCAATGGCCTTGTACGTATGTGTGCGACGGTCTTCCGCAGTGCAGCGCAGTGCAGCGCAAGCACCCGAGTGATACAAACGAGTCGTGCGTACAGCTCCGCATACAGCTACGCGCAAGCCCTTGTTCTCCACAATGGGGTGTAGGCTTTAGGGTTTAGGGTTAGGGTTTAGGGTTTAGGGTTGGTATCATCAAAGGCTTCCTGACGCTGGCAAGAGGCATCGTTGCTTGAGAAATCTGCAACATGCACAAACAGTGGCATCTGTGTGCCGATCAAACTGGCTGCTTTGCTTAGATGCCTTGTATCTCGACTCGCGCGTACAAGTCTCAGGGCCCAACAGACGGCAAGGGCAAGGGTTTAGGGTCAGGGTTTAGGGTAAAGGGATTAGGGTTTAGGGTTTAGGGTCCAGGGTTTAGGGTTTAAGTAGGGTTTAGGGTTTAGGGTTTAGGGTTCAGGGTTCAGGGTCAGGGGGGGGGTGGGGGGGTGGGGGTTTAGGGTTTAGGGTTTAGGGTTTAGGGAGGCAAGGTGGAATGACTGGCCCGACCTCCGCAGCTGCCCAGTTGTAGAGGATGTGGAAGGTGACCTAATCCCTAAACCCTAAACCCGAAGCCCTAAACCCTAGACCCCTACACAACCTAAGCCCCTAAACGCCGAAACCCAAAAAACCCCTAAGCACTTAGGCCCTAAGAACCTCTGAGACACCCGAAAACCCTGAAGCTCCTACAACCTGAGACCTGACATCAAAACTGCGCTGGTGCCCTGGCAGGCTGAAGTGGCTCAACCCTCAAACCCTCAAACCCTCAAACCCTCAACCCTAAACCCTAAACCCTAAACCCTAAACCCTTCGACCCCAAACATAACGACTCTACTGCTCTCAAGGGATCAGGGTTTCAGGTTTAGGGTTCAGGGCTTGTGGCCTGGGGATGAAGCCCGAGCTCAGTGGCTCTGGGGCTATACAGGGCTTTTAAGGGCTCACTACAGGGCTTAGGGCTCAGGGCTTCAGGCTTGGGGCTTGGGGCTTCGGGCTTAGGGCTGAGGGCTGAGGGCTTGGGGCTTAGGGCTCTAAACCCTTACCCCAAATCCCTAGCACCAGATACCAGTACCAGGAAGGATTGCCGAAAACCGTCCAGGAGACTGCGGGGAAGACAAACTGCAGGATCTCAAAAATCCTCGGGGCTGTGGGGGGCCTGGGGGTTTTCTGGGTCTTTACGGTTTGGGTTTTTGGGTGTTAGGGTTTCAGGGTCTAGGGCTTACGGAGTGGCTTCCTCGGGTTCTGGGTGCTTAGTGCTCTGGGTCTTTCGGGTGTAGGGACTAGGCCCTAAACCCTAAACCCTAAACCCTAAACCCTCCCCTAAACCCTAAACCCAGGACTTCGAGAGCTTTTTTGGGTCGAGGACTCTGCGAAAGGGGCATGGGGTTCGTAGCTGTGTGGTTCTCGACTCCGGGCATCTCGAAGGGAGGTTCGGCAGCGGGTCGTAAGCCCGAAGCCGTAAACCCTAAATTTAGGGTTTAGGGTTTAGGGTTTAGGGTTTAGGGTTTAGGGTTTAGGGTTTAGGGTTTAGGGTTTAGGGTTTAGGGTTCAGGGTTCGGGATTTGGGGTTTGGGGTTTAGGGTTAGGGTCGAGGTTCAGGGCTTAGAGGTCACCAGGGGGCGATTGCTTCAGTTCGTGTTTGCAGGGCACCCAAAACGAGGGCTTAGGGCCGGGGTTGAGGGATAAGGGCTGAAACCTACTGGCTCTTAGTAGGGCCGAAGGAATCAAGTACCCTTTTAAATCCCTTCCAGGGTATCTACAGGGGTTTGAGGTACCTCATTCCCTACTAAGAACCAGTAAGTTAAAGAGACAAAGACGCTCACTCCAAATCCCTGAACCCTGAACCCTAAACCCTAAACCCTAAACCCTAATTAAACCCTAAACCCTAAACCAAAAGCCCAACCCGCATCCAGGCGTCGTCGTTCCCGAGTCCACCGCGTCCGCACCGAAGTTGATGAGCTCGGACGCCTGCGCTGAGGGGCTCGAGGCTGAGGGGGCCCAAAAGCCCTGCAAACCCGAAAAGCCCTAAGACTCCCCAAAACACACTAAGACACCCACAAAGAAAAACAAAAAGCAACAAAAACCCCAGAAACCCAAGAACAAAACCCTAAACCCAAAACCCCAAAACCCGGGTGCAGGGTTGAGGATCCTTTGTGCCGATTGGGCACTTTGGGCTGGGATGCGGCCACCGAGCCTTAAACCCCGAACCCAAAACTGCAGCTCGGTACAACCCTAAACCCCAATCCTCCCCCCCCCCCCCCCCCGTTTAGGTTTTTGGTTTAGGG
The DNA here is from genome assembly GCA_905221605.1 of Symbiodinium natans. Lineage (NCBI taxonomy): Eukaryota > Dinophyceae > Suessiales > Symbiodiniaceae > Symbiodinium > Symbiodinium natans. Next base: position 213,414 of record CAJNDS010000324.1, on the reverse strand, counting down.
TTTTGGGTTTAGGGGTTTTGGGGTTTCGTGGTTTAGGGGTGTTAGGGGTTTAGGGGTTTAGGGCTTTAGGGCTTTAGGGGTTTAGGGGTTTAGGGGTTTAGGGGTTTAGGGGTTTAGGGGTTTAGGGTTTTAGGGGTTTAGGGCTTCACGACATATGAAGCCTTTCCAGACCCCTTTAGGCAAGCGTTGTGTTTGCACATGAGGGGGGTGGGGGGAGGGCTGCGCGTGTTTTGAGCTGTGCGAGCTTGGGCCAAACCAAATGAACGCTGCCTACGCCCCATTCGGGGGGGGTCATGCGACCCCGAAGTTTAAGCCGTGCAAGCTTGCTTCACAACATACGAAGCCTGTCCAAACCTAAACCCTAATCCCTCAACCCTAGTCAAACCCCAATTGAACCCTAATCAAACCCGAATCAAACCCCAATTACACCCGAATTAGACCCTACCCCAATTAAACCCCAATTCAACCCTAATTAAACCCCAAATACACCCTACTCAAACCCTAATTAAACCCCAACTCAACCCTAACTAAACTCTAACTAAACCCTAAGCAAACCCTACGCAAACCCTAATTAAACTGGTTCCCTTTTTTTTGAGGATCCCTAAAGGGAATCTAAGGGCCATTCTAGGAGGATATTCAGGGGAACATTTAGGGGTACAAACTCAGGGGTACGAGTCTTCATCCCTTGATAAACCCCAATATAAAAAACACAAAAAAAAATGAATAGAATAAAAAAAATTTAAAAAAAAAATGAATAGAAAATAAAAAACAAAAAAACATCGAAGCCCCTGGACCTGGGAACCGCAGATGTGGACACCCAGGACCTTCCCGTTGTCTCCTTGGCCATGGGCGGGGTCCAGGGCTGAAGGCTTTGGGGTTTAGGGTTTAGGGTTTAGGGTTTAGGGTTTAGGGTTTAGGGTTTAGGGTTCAGGGTTTAGGGTTTAGGGTTTAGGGTTTAGGGTTTAGGAGTTTGAGGGTTGAAGGGTTTAGGAGTTTAAGGGTTAAGGGCTGTAGGGGTTTAAGGGTTTAGAGGTTTAAGGGCTTAGGGGTTTAGGGGGTTAGGGGTGTAAGGGTTTAAGGGTTTAAGGGCTTGAGGGGTTTAGGGGTTTGAGGGTTTACAGGTTTAAGGCTTTAAGGCTTTAAGGCTATAGGGGTTTAGGGGTTTAGGGTTTAGGGTTTTGGGTTTTGGGTTTAGGCTTCAGGGTTTAGGGGTTTTAGGGTCTGAGGTTTTAAGGCCTGAGGCCCCAAAACCCAAGTATAAATCTTGCGGGCAGGCAGGATTTTGGCTGTAACGAGGGTCTCAGGGCAGATCTCTTTGAATGGTGCATAGAATGTCTTGCGGAACTGCTTTGGAATGGCCACTTCCCTGATTCGGTCAAGCCTGTGGAACGTTCCGAAACACTTTGCGCATGCTGCTAAGCTCATCTTGAAGTCATCCCACCCCGCAAACGCAGGGGTCACTTCATTCATTTCGTGGTGGAGGGCGTGGTCTGCGTCCGCAACTGGGAGGGCGTGGCACAACAGCACTGGCAATCCATCTTCGGCGCTTGCAACGTCCACAATCCGGCTTCGGCGCCGAAATCTGTGAGGATGGACCCCTAAACCCTAAACCCTAAACCCTAAACCCTAAACCCTAAACCCTAAAACGTGCGGGCAACGGCGCACTTCAGGTCACCCGCGGCGAGCGCGAGCGCCCGCAGAAGAGCCGAAACAGAAACCGGGTTTCAGGGTTTCAGGCTTTGGGGGTTTAAGGGGTTTAAGGGGTTTAAGGGGTTCAAGGGGTTTAAGGGGTTTGAGGGGTTTAAGGGGTTTAAGGGTTCGAGGGTTTAAGGCTGAAGGGCTTGGAGCCATTTTGTAGGGTTCAGGGCCCAAACACCTCAACCCTCACTCGAAACAAAATCTTGAACCCTGAGACATGAATCCAACCACCCCGAGAGCCTTCGAAGCCCAAATCCGAAGCCGAAGCTCCCAAGCCTTCAACCCCAAACCCTGAAAAAACTCAACCCTGAACCCTCACACAACCTGAACCCTAAACACTGAACCTCCCCTTCGCAGATAGAGAGAGAGAGACTTCTGTATATATTACTTGTGTATTTCTCGTTTGATGTGTTGATGTGTTTTTATTTGTATCAATTTCTTTCTTTCTTCTTAAACCTGGGCATTGTGCAAAACATTCCTGGGCATTGTGCAAAACATTCGTGGGCACTGCCTTTTGGTCAAAAATTCGCTGGCAGTGTGCAATCTCGTGGGCATTCTGCAACAATGTTCTTGAGCATTGCGCAAAACATCCGTGGACTTTGTGCAAAACATCGTCTCTCCACTTTTTCTGGTTAGGCGTTTTCTCTCCACTTTCGTCGTTAGACGATCCCTCTCCAGTTTTGTTGTTTCGCCTGTTCTTCCCTTTGTGGTTAAACCTTTTCTTTCCGCTTTGAGAGGTTTCTTGGGCCTTGAGTAAAGTGAAATAGTTCCCTCATATTGTGGGACCCAATGGGCGGGCGGGTTGTCTATTGAATGCTTTAACTTGAGATGCTGAACCCAAACCCTAAACCCTAAACCCTAAACCCTCAATCCTCAACCCTAAACCCTCAACCCTAAACCCTCAACCCTCCACCCTAAACCCTAAACCCTAAACCCTAAACCCTAAACCCTAAACCCTAAACCCTAAACCCTAAACCCTAAACCCTCAACCCTCCACCCTCAACCCTAAACCCTAAACCCTAAACCCTAAACCCTAAACCCTAAACCCTAAACCCTAAACCCTAAACCCTAAACCCTAAACCCTAAACCCAAGCCCTCAACCTTAAGTCGAGGTCAGCCGCTGTCGAAGATCAGCTTCAGAAAGCCCGGCTCTCCAGAGACCTAGGGCTCAAGGCGTTCTAGGGGTTTAGGATTTAGGGTTTGGGGTTTAGGTTTAGGGTTTAGGGTTTAGGGTTTAGGGTTTAGGGTTTAGGGTTTAGGGTTTAGGGTTTAGGGTTTAGGGTTTAGGGTTTAGGGTTTAGGGTTTAGGGTTTAGGGTTTAGGGTTTAGGTTGTTTTAGGGTTTAGGGTTTAGGGTTTAGGGTTTAGGGTTTAGGGTTTAGGGTTTAGGGTTTAGGGTTTAGGGTTTAGGGTTTAGGGTTTAGGGTTTAGGGTTTAGGGTTTAGGGTGATTCAGAGCCCTCCCTCGATTTGGGGCTAAAGGCTGATTTGGCTGCTTTGGGGGGACCAGGCGCCTAAACTCGAAAAACCCTGGCACTCTAGCACCCGACACCCATAAACACTCAACTAGCCACTCTCAAAGACCCTAAACTCCTAAAATTTAAAGTAAGTCCCTAAACCCTAAACCCTAAACCCGAAACCCTACACCCTACCCTACAAGTGAGTCCAAGCCGCAATGCCGCGCACCGTCTTGCCGTAGTCTGCGCGGACCACACCGAAGTTCAGATTCTTCTGCTCGGCCTCAAACAATTTCAGGGTTTGGTGTTTTAGGCTTTAGGATTCAGGGTTTTAGGGTTAAGGATTTAGGGTTCAGGGTTTAGGGTTCAGGGTTTAAGGGCCTTGCTAGGGCCAGACAAGGCAACGCCGTCTGAAGAACAACGTCACTGCTGCGGAAGAATGTGGACATGGCACCGCAGGCAGCGAAGTTTCAACTTGAGGCAAGATCCCGAAACTGTAAACCCGAAACATAAACCCGAAACCCGAAAAGCCAAAAGCCTAAAGCCTAAACCCTGAACCCTAAACCCTAAACCCTAAACCCCAAACCCTAACCCCCTAACCCAACCTGGCTTTCCAGGCTTCGGATCCTTAAGTCCAAAACCCCGAGCGACATCCTCAGCCGGGTTTGGGTTTAGGGTTAGAATTTAGGGTTAGAATTTAGGGTTTAGGGTTTAGGGTTTAGGGTTTAGGGTTTAGGGTTTAGGGTTTAGGGTTTAGGGTTTAGGGTTTAGGGTTTAGGGTTAGAATTTAGGGTTAAGGGTGTAGGCTTGGGGTTTAGGGTGTTTAGGATTTAGGGCTTAAGCCGCTTAAGCCTTCTTGCAGTTCTGCGACCAAAACTAAGAATCCCTAAAGTCCTTTTAAACCCTAGACCAGAACCTGCGGAAGGCCTTTGAGCTTCGGGGCTTCGGGGTCCAAACCGTAAATACCCTAACCCCTGGGGCGTTCTTGCGCTCAGCCCTCAACACTCAACCCTAAACCACAAACCCCTAAACCCAAACCCCAAACCCCAAACCCTAAACCCTACAGTAAACCCCAAACCCCAAACCCTAACCCTAAACCCTACAGTAAACCCGAAACCCTAAACCCTAAACCCCAAACCCCAAACCCTAAACCCCAAAACCCCCCCTGGGGGTGGAGCCTCCTGCTCGTTCAAGCCGGCCCAGGAGATCTCCGGGATGGTCCAAACGGTGTAAGGCTTCACGGCCTGCCACTTCTGAGGGCTTTGTTTTTTGGGGGGGGGGGGGGGGGGGGGGGGGGGGGGGGGGGGGGGGGTTGGGGGTTTAGGGTCGCCCTAAACCCTAAACCCTAACCCCTAACCCCTAAACCCTACAAGGAACCTTGTCGACCAGAGTGAACTTGCCGCTGCCAAATAGCCGCCGGACGGCGCGCACGGCCTGTGCCTGCGACAGGATGAGGTAAGGCGGGCTTAACGTTGGTGAGTTCAGGAAAGTACCGCTTAGAGTCTGTGGGCACCCAGTAGAAGGGCATACCCCCACGTCTTCCGTCAGCTAGGATACGATCCCTATGGGCAGACATGTGACTGCGTTGTGTGTGGGACAGCTACGAAGGTCAACGACTTCTTGCATCACGTTGTATTGGGGCTGTTTCATGATTTCTGAGGGTATGTGAGGGTTCTTGTCAATGAGACAATAGAGACACGAGAATAGTACGAGGCTCTGTATACTGTATACCGACGTCCCGTCTTCGAAGCCGTACGTGCTGCGCGCACAAGGCCTGCAACCTGAGAGGTGGCGGCAGGCTGATCTGGGTGAACACTGAACCCTAGACTCGGAAGCCTAAACCCTTCCCGGTTAAGGTTTAAGGCTTAGCAGATTGAGGCCCTAATACCGTGAACACCCGTGTAGCCCTAAAGAAACGACATGCAAAAAAAAACCCTCGATCGGCACTCCAGGATCCTAGCTTAGGAAGTCGCGGCGACGCTGGTTTCAGCACATCTTCTCCTCCTGATCGGCGCCATGTGTACGCGGTTTCAGCTCATCTTCTCCTGCTCCCTCGGGCATTCCTGGCTTCGCCAGCTTCGACGCCGGTCGTCCTGCTGGCTCGGGAGGGGTCCTGGCTCCGGAGGGTCGTCCCATTTTTTCATGTCGGGGCCATGCGCGCAGACGGGTTCAGGGCTTGGGGCTTTGGGCTCAGGAACGCGGTGGCTGCTCGAAGGCTCCCGAAGGTCTAGGGCTTAGGGTCGAGGGAACTTAGCAAAGGGCCCCCCACATGAAAAAGCAACCTTGAGGGATTTAGGGTTTAGGATGTGGGGTCTTGAGGATTTGGGGTCTAGATTGACAACTACCCCCACATGAAACTCAATTCCCGCCCGGCTGTCCAGAGCCTGCCCGATGGTCGCAAGATTTCCGCCGGCGACGTCTCCCACAGCGTAGATGTTGGCCACGCCGGTATACTGATTCCTGGGTGCCGGGTATTAATGTCTGACCGCCTGAATAAGCCTCCTAATCCACAAAGCGCAAAATCCCTTAAACCCTACGCCGAAACCCCCTTCCATCCCCAAAATTTTGGGTCTTGGTTGCCCTCCTTCTAGGGTTTAGAGTTCATAGAATAGGGTTGAGGGTTTAGGGTTGCGGCTTATAGGGTGTAGGGTTTAGGCCTCATCACCGGGAGCCCAAGACACCTTCATTCAGGAAGGTTCCTTAAGTTCTTGTAGGGATCCTACGATGATTTCAGGGCCTTTCCTGAGGTACGATGTAAAGGAGGATACCATAAGCCCACCCCAAAAAAACTAAACCGGCCATAGCGATGCGACCGTGCGGCCCGAGAAACCCTAAACCCCGAAACCCCCCACCCTAAACCCCCTAAACACCAAACCCTAAACCCCAAGCCCTAAACCCTAAACCCCAAACCCTGAACCCCTAGACACTAAACCCCTAGATCCTAAATCCCCTAAACTCCGAAGCCCCCCCAGCTCCCGTACGAGGAGCTCGTCGACCTGGATCATCTTCCCTCGGCCTGAAATGGGCGAATCTCTCATTCCAAGTGGCCCGTTCTCGAAGGGGGGTTGAGGGTGAAGGGTTTAGGGTTAGAGCTTCTGGTCTGTGCCATGTGAGGTTCCGATGACGATGCGGATTCTACGCAGATCTACACAGGAATCCCAAAATGGGAGCTGCCTTGTGTGTGGGGGGGTGGGGGGAACCTCCAAGGGACCCCTACTAGGTTTTGGGGTTCACGGCCTAAACCCTAAACCCTGAACCCTAAACCCTGAACCCTGAACCCTCAACCCTAAACCCTAAACCCAGGGTTTAGGGATTCGGGCAGAGTAGATGGCAAGGCCCAAGCATCTGTAGCATATCTAGCAGCGAGCCCCAACCCTCCGCTCACGCTAGTTTAGGGTTTCGGGTTTAGTGCTTAGGGTTTAGGGGTTTAGGGGTTTAGGGTTTGGGGTTTAGGGTTTAGGGTTTAGGGCTTAGGGTTTAGGGTTTAGGGTTTAGGGTTTAGGGTTGAGGCTGCCCCCAGTTAAGGTTTGCGGCTTATCGAGCACATGAGCCGAGCCCTGACGTCCACATCAGCCTAGGAATCTCCCTTTCCTTGGCAGACCTGCACAACCCCAACCCTTCTGGGTTCAGGGTCTCGGTTGAACTAAACCCTAAACCCTAAACCCCAAACCCTAAACCCTAAGCCCTAAGCCCTAAGCCCTAAGCCCTAAGCCCTGAGCCCTAAGCCCCTCCCAAAGCCCTGAAATAGTAAACCCGGACCAGGCGCCGATGGTGACCCCAATCTTCTCAAGTCCCAGACCTGCTCTTTTCAAGGCAGCAGGAGGGTTTAGGGTTTAGGGTTTAGGACTTTAGGGGTTTAGGCTTTAGGGTTTAGGGTTTAGGGTTTAGGATTTAGGGCTTTAGGGTTTAGGGAAAGGGTTGAGAGGCTGTACTAGGGAGGGTTTGGGGGAGTTGAGGCCTTTCTGGCTCGGGCCTTTGTAAAGGCTCTAACCATAAACCCTAAACCCTAATCTCTAAACCCTAGCCCTAAACCTAGAAACCTAAAGCCCTTAAGCTCCAAAGCCTACACCCCAAAGCCCCAAACCCCAGCATTCTTTGTTCAGGACCACTCAAGGAGACAAACTTCAAGGGTTCAAGGTTCAGAAGTTTAAGGGTTTCGGGGTTTCAGGGTTTGAGGGTTCAAGGGTTCAAGCATTCAAGGGTTTCAGGGTGTAAGGGTTCAAGGGTTTACTGTAAGCGTTCAGGATTTAAGGGTTCATTGCTCATCTAAGCTGCCTCTTGATCTTGAACGGATCGCTTCGATTGATTCTTGCCTACAGCGGATAGACGAAATCAGTCTTAAACTGAGCCGCGATGCGTAAATTATTTGTGTCACCCCGGTAAGCACCACCCTGCTTCATTGATCGAACGACGCAAGTCCGACCGAAAACCCCTAAACCCCAAACCCCAAGCCTCAAACCCTGCACCCCAAACCCTAAACGCTAAACCCCAAGCCCCAAGCCCTAAACCCCAAACCCCAAACCCTCGACCCTAAACCCAAAGCCCTAAACCCCAAGCCCTAAGCCCCAAACCCTAAGCCCCAAGCGCCAAACAACTTTCACCGTGGCCCTGGCCATCGGTCGTGCCGCAGCGGCCCACGGCCGAAAGGAGGCACTCGCAGCGGAAGGAGCCTCGAGGCTTCTCGAGACGCAGCTTAGGGGGCCGCAGTCGGTTTAGGGTTTAGGGTTTAGGGTTCAGGGTTTAGGGTTTAGGGTTTAGGGTTTAGGGTTTAGGGTTTAGGGTTTAGGGTTCGGGGTTCGGGGTTTAGGGTTTTCGGTTTAGGGTTCAGGGTTTAGGGTTTAGGGCTTAGGGTTTTGGGTTTAACTGCTCAATTTAGAATGGGAGTTTGGGATATATATATATATATATATATATCATACCAGCTTAAGGTTTAAGGTTTAAGGCTTAGGGTTTAGGGTTTAGGGTTTAGGGTTTGGGGTTTGGGGTTTGAGGGTTTAGGGTCTTAGGGTTTTAGGGTTTGGGGTTTAGGGTTTAGGGTTTAGGGTTTAGGGTTTAGGGTTTAGGGTTTAGGGTTTGAGGGTTTTAGGGTTTTAGGGTTTTAGGGCCCCGAGACGATGTCTCGCCTCCCGTGGTGTCCACGATGAGCGAAGGCTTCCCGCGGATGCCGGCCTCCTGTGGGCGCCTCGGCGAAGCTAAAATTCATGGCTTCTATATATATATATATTCTATTATTATTATTATTATTATTATTATTATTATTAGTATTATTAGTATTATTATTCTTATTATTATTACTATTATGATAATTATTATTATCATTATTATTATTATTATTATTTATATATATATATATTCTATTATTGGATTAGAATTATGATGGAATCAAATAAATAATATTGCTAAGGGTTTGGGTCCCCACATCAGGGCTTCGGGTTTTGAGGCGCAGGGTGCCTGTGAGAAAAGGCTGAAAGATATCAGGATGCCCTAGAAGACAATGTGCCCTGGAATATTGAGAAAGAAGTAGTCTCAACAAAAAGCGGGTACCTATCCGGGCCTTGGTACCTTGGATCTGGGGCTTGATGTGGGACTGGGTCGGAGGGCAAAAAAACAAAGACCGTCTCAATGGCGCCCTCTAAAGCTCACATTTGCAACCCCCACACGAAGCGCAAAACGAGTAACTCAACTCTGGGGCCTCAAGTGGAAAGGGCAAGCCGATCTGCTCAGCAGGGACCCCAAAACCAAAGAAACCCAGAACCTACCTCACAACTCTCCGTACTTGGTGTTCTGCTAGGGTGCTCTGCTAGAATTCTCTGCTACTGCGAACCGTGCAACCTTAAGAGACGAGTTTGCCGCTGGGTGCGAGAGATTGCCATTTGGAGACTCCAACTTGTGGAGAGAAAAAGAAAGAGAGAGAGAGAGAGAGAGAGTGAGTGAGTCAGTGAGTGAGTCAGTGAGTGAGTCAGTGAGTGAGTCAGTGAGTGAGAGGGAGACAGACGGACGGACGGACGGGAGCCAGAGAGAGAGAGACACAGACAGAGAGAGAGAGAGAGAGAAAGAGAGAGAGAGAGAGAGTGAGAAAGAGAGAGAGAGAGAGCGAGAGCTAGGGTTAGGGTTTGGGGTCTAGGTTTTTTGGGGTTGGGGTTTAGGGTTTCGGGGGTCCAGGTACCCCCTACACCTTTGAATGCAACTTCATCCAACGAGGGCCGCTCAACGCAGGCGAGCCGCACAGTCGTGATGGAGGTCCTGCCGCATCAGCTTGAAACTTCAAAAGCGACATCGGTGGTTAGCATTTTGGGGTAGTAGGGTTATTAATTCAGGTTGTTGGGGTTCTTGAGGTGTGGGATATTCATGTCATCAAGGCTATGAGAGTTGTGGGGTGAAAGCTCTGGCCTTAACTTCAACCCTGTGCATAGCCGCCATCAACATCTCAAGCACCCCAAACCCCAAACCCCAAACCCCAAACCTAAACCCTAAACCCTAAGCCCATATGGGGTCTGGGCTTAAGGGTTTAGGGGTGTAGGGGGTGATGAAAAGCATGGTCCCTTGCTGCTGTTAGAGACCCTACACCCAAAGGCTTTAGACCCTGGACGAAGGGGCCCTTGTTTGGATCAACCCCCTGCATGCTGAACCCTAAACTTATTGGATCCTTAAGGAGGGGGGGGGGGGAGGGGGGGGGGGTTCGAAGGGGGTATGTAACCCACCCCACTGCTCCCTAAGGCTCCCTAAGCTTCCCTAGGTACCTACCCTAGGTACCCCCTCCCTTAAGGACCCTATAATACATCTTAAACCCCACAGTCTTGAGAAGGATCTCCACTTTGTTCGCCGCCAGGTCGGCCAGCAATGCCGCCTGCCGAGGGAGACCGTTCACTGAAACCCCTGAAGCCTTAGGGCTTTAGGGATTAGGGTTTATATGAATCCTATGAACTCTTTAAACCCTATGAGCCCTAAGAATTTCTTAAACTATATAAAACCTATAAAGCCTGCCAACCCTACAAACCCTAAAAACCTGTGAACCCTATGAACTCTTTAAACCCTATATAAAACCTATAAAGCCTAAAAACTTATAAATCCTAAAAAACCCTATGAACCCTATGAACCCTATGAACTCTTCAAACCCTACAAAAGAACCAATTGAACCCTATGAATTCTTTAACCATCAAACCTATAAAGCCTGTAAACCCTCTGAACCCACAGGGTTTGGGGCTTGGGGTTTAGGGTTCAGGGTCAAGGGTTTAGGGAAGCTCAGGGCATTCAGGGAGTTTAGGGGTGTGCGTGTTTAGGGTTTTGGCTTAAGGCAGGGAGGCCAGATCCCCAACCCCTATCCCCTCTACCCCCCTAGCCCCCTAAACCCATAATCTCACAAGCCCGGAGCCCCAGAAAAGAACCCAGACCCTACACCCGAAGCTCGAAACCCACAAAACCCGAAACCCAAAACGCGAAACCCAACAAAAATCCTCTGAGGCGACGCGAAGACCAGGGGTCAAGGTGCAGAGTTCAAGGTTTAAGGTTCAGGGTTTAGGGTTCAGGGTTCAGAATTTAGGGTGCATGGAAGGAGCAAGGGCTTTCTGCGCCCCCTAAACCCTAAACCCTAGAAAAACTCTAGCAACCCTAAGCCCTAAATCCTGAACCCAAAAACCCTAAGCTTTAACTCCTAAACCCTAAATCCTTAACCCTGAAACCTGAAACCCTAAACCCTAAACCCTAAACTCTAAACTCTACGGTTTAGGACTTGCGGTCGGGACTTCGGTCTCTCGTGGAAGTGTGGCGGTGTGAAGGGCCTGCAGCTCACGATCCAACATCTGCAACATCTTGTCCTGAGGCTTGGAGGCTTCCCTCCTAGCCCTAAACCCTAAACCCTAAACCCTAAACCCTAAACCCTAAACCCTAAATCCTAAACCGTCTTGGGGTTATAGTATAGGTTAGTTGGACAAAGGGGCTCCTACGTCCGAGTGTCGCACTTTGAGAGCCTTCGACCCTAGAGCCCTGAAACCCCCCAGGGTTTAGGGTTTAGGGTTTAGGGTTTAGGGTTTAGGGTTTGGGGTGTGGGGTTTGGGGTTTGGGGTTTGGGGTTTGGGGTCCCAACCCTGAGCCCTAAACCCTAATCCGTAGGCCCTCTCGCGGCGAGCAGCCGCGAACTCGACCACCACAACACGGGCGCCCAGCTTGGCGAACATGTTGGCATACTCCAAGCCTTGTTGGGGGCTTCGAGGCTTAGGGTTTAAGGTTTAGGGCTTAGGGTTGGGGCTTGTTACCTTAAACCCTAAAACCCTAAACCCTAACTTCTTTGGGTTTCGGGTTTTGGGGGGCTTGAGGGCCTCTTCCTTTCCGGAAAACTAGGAAGGCTCTGTAAGTTATGGTCCCCTTTTGGGTCCCCTAGTACGGCACCCTTAAAATGAGGCCCTAAAACCCAAAACCCTAAACCCTAAACCCCAAAGAGGGACCCTCACCCATTTAGGCTTGAAGGTGTAGGGCTTAGGGTGAAGGAAATCGAGCTTGCGCGAACCCGAACGCCGTTCAGGCTTTTATGGTTTCAAGGCTTAGGGACTCACAGGTCCCGGTGGGTTTGGGGTTTAGGGTTTAGGGTTTAGGGCTTAGGGCTTAGGGTTTAGGGCTTAGGGTTTAGGGTTTAGGGTTTAGAGACAGGGGCAAGGCTGCCAGGTTGCTGTTCAGAACATGGATACATCCACTAGCCCACTGCAGAACAGGTGCCAATGCACCAAAGAACTAAGTCCCGCTCTCCCTACAAGCCCTAGCCCTGCACCCAAAAGAACCTGAACTGAACCCTAAACCCTACACCTAAAAAACGCTAAATCCTAAACTTCCTGTACCCTAAACCTAAATCCTGAACCCCCCCCCCCCCCCCCCCCCCCCCTGCCAAAAAAATGAAAAGCCCCCCCCCCCCCCCGGTAAAAACACATAGATACATAAAACGCCCAAGAACACCCAACCAACAACAAACACTAAAACCCTGGGCCCGGGCCGATGATGCCAGCGCCCTGCACCACCATAGACTTGGGGATGAAGTCGATCTGGCCTGGGGGCGGGGAGAGGCGTCGGGGCTTAGGGGAGTTTAGGGTTTAGGGTTTAGGGTTTAGGGTTTAGGGTTTAGGGTTTAGGGTTTAGAGGTTAGGGGGAATTGGGGAGTTGGGGAGTTCGGGTTTGGGGGTCGGGAATTCTAAGGCTTAGGGCTGGGTGCCTTGGAGCTTAGGGTTCGGGCTGTAGGGTTCAGGCTTTTTCACATCTGCCGGTCGGCTGAAACCCTGGCTTTGAGGAGGTCCAGGGTTCAGGGTTCAGGGTTCAGGGTCTAGGGTTTAGGGTTCAGGGTTGAGGGTTCAGGGTTTAAGGTTCAGGGTTCAGGGTTCAGGGTTTAGGGTTCAGGGTTCAGGGTTCGGGGTTTAGGGTTTCAGGTTTTAGGGGACAAGCTCCGCCACGCAGCTGACTGTGTCCGAGTCGTAGACGCCAGGGAGGTCGAAGGGTATCCTTGGGACCCAGATGGGTGCTCAGTGCATGTTACCATCAAGGCCTACTCCTGCAGACGCTGAACCAAAAGCCCCCAAGCCCTAAGCCCTAAACCCTAAACCCTAAACCCTAAACCCTAAACTCCACTGCCTAAGCCTCTGTAAGCCCTTAAGCAGAAGCCCCAAGCCCTAAACCCTGGGGCGCAGAAGCCTCATTGAGGTTCAGGATGACGCGTAGCGTTTAGGGTTTGGGGTTTCGGGTGTAGCTGTTTAGGGTTTAGGGTTTAGGGTTTAGAAATCGGGTTTAGGGTTTAGGGTTTAGGGTTTAGGTCTTAGGTCTTGGAGTTTAGGGCTTTCGGCTTTACATTTCAGGTCTATTCTTGGAGTTTAGGGTTTGAGGGCTTAGAGATTAGGGGGCTGAGGATTAACAGCCCCCAATCTCGAAACTCTAGCCGCTCTTGGGACCGGTGTTTAAATGTACAATTGGAGTACGCCTGGCCCTTAGAAATAAAGCTAGCTAAAGCTTAAGAGGGCTTTCAAAACAAGTCCTCAAACCACCGAAGCCCTCAATCACTACATGTACCATCAACCCACGTTTTTAGGTCTTACACGTCGTAAGTTTCAGGCTAGGGTTTGAGATTGGCTTAAGGCGGTTAGGGCTATAGTGATTGACGGTGTGTCGTAGAATGGCGTGTAGTCTGAAGAGTCTAAACCATAAGCCCTGAACTAGGGTTTAGGGTTTAGGGTTTAGGGTTTAGGGTTTAGGGTTTAGGGTTTAGGGTTTAGGGTTTAGGGTTTAGGGTTTAGGGTTTAGGGTTTAGGGTTTAGGGTCCGGCCTCAACACAATTCTCAGAGAACCATATGGTGTCAGACATGCATGAGAACTTTCTTCAGGAGCACGCTTCCACAGTCTCCCACATATTCTTTGGGTTCAAGCCCCTAAACAAACTCCTAAGCCCGAAACCCTAAACCCCAAACCCCAAACCCTAAACCCTAAACTCCAAACCCTAAACCCTAAACCCCAAACCCTAAACCCCAAACCCCAAACCCCAAACCCGAGGCTCATCGGGAGGTGGTTGGCCTTGGACCCCGTGGCGATCACGAAGGCCGAGGACTCGAGGGTGCGGGTGCCGCCCGAGGGCTTTGCCAGAGAGATCCTGGGGGCTTCGGAGCGTTGTTTTCTTTTTTCTTTGGGGGGGGGGGGGGGGGGGTTAGGGTTTGGGGATTCGAGGGTTTGGGGTTTAGGGTTTAGGGTTTAGGGTTTGGGGTTGGGGTTTGAGGTTTGGGGTTTGGGGTTGGGGGTTTGGGATTTGGGGTTTGGGACTTGGGGTTTGGGGTTTGGGGCAGCAAGGGCGGGGAAGCACCCAAATCCCTTGAAGCCCCTGAAAACCCCAACAATCTGTATATGCACCCAAAGCACGCCAGATTCCTAAGGACGGAAGAGGACAAGCTTAAAACCCTTAAACCCTAACAGGTTTCGGTTCGGATGCGGAAGGGGCAACCCAACACCCCTTCCCAAAGCAAGCTATACGAATGCCCCAAAACCCCAAAACACACTTCAACCTGAGACTAGCGCTTCGGGGGACTTAGGGTTTAGGGTTTAGGGTTTAGGTCTAGGGCTTAGGGTTTAAGAGGAAAGCCCTCCAAAATACAAAAGTCCGAGAATCGTCTTGGTGTCGACGAAGGATGCGGCACCCACGAGGACGTCAATGTGAAACCTCGTCGTTTCGCTTAAAGGTAAAAATGTTGGTGCCTTAAAGACTAAACCCTAAACCCTAAAACCTAAACCCTACACCCTAAACCCCCAAAAGACCCCGAATGCAAAAGCACCCCACCAAGCTGAAGTGTTGCACTCCCCCCCTCAAGACCCAGGCCCCTAAACCCTGAGCCCCTGAACCCTGAACCCCAAACCCTAAACCCTAAACCCTATACCCTAACCCTAAACCCTAAACCCTAAAGCCCCCTTGAAGCCCTAGATCCTACGCCCAAGGCACGCGTGCAGGAGGCGCATGGTGTTTTCGTGCGCGTGCGCCACGATTTTCTGGACCATGTCGTGGATCTCGGGCCAGGTCCACTTCTTGGCCATCACCTTGGGATGATTTGGGATTGAATAGGGTTTAGGGTTTAGGGTTTAGGGTTTAGGGTTTAGGGTTTAGGGTTTAGGGTTTAGGGTTTAGGGTTTAGGGTTTAGGGTTTAGGGTTTAGGGGGTTAGGGCCTGAAGCAGCAATGAAAGGCTCAATGACCAGGGAGAAAGCGGCTTAAGGTTTAGGACTTAGGATTTAGGGTTTAACGTTTTGGGTTTAGGATTTAGGGCGATATGAGTTTCCAGGCACGTTGCGGGGATTCCCTCGAACACGAGTAAAAACATGAGCGCGATCAGAAAGCAAGGGGACCCTAAGCCCTCAACCCTGAACCGTAAGTCCTAAATCCTAAACCCTAAACCCTAAACCCTAAACCCTAAACTCTAAACCCGAAACAAACCCTAAACCCTTTATGAACCTGGGGCTTTTTGCTCTAGGGCTGAGGGGTTTGGGCTGCTGTGCCGTCGCCGGTACGGCCTCCCGGATGCACTTGGAGTATGCGCCAGTGGGAGCACCAGTGGGCTTCTCCTGCCACCCAGCAAAAAAACAAGAAGGGCCAAAACCCTAAACCCTAAACCCAGGTCCGCGGCGGATTCGGAAACTGATTCGGGAAACCAGGATTCGGGAAACCCGCTTGTTCAGGAAACTGGAAAACGCGGATTCGGAAACCGGGGATTCGGGAAACTTCAAAGCGCGGATTCGGAAACTGAAAGCGCGGATTCGGGAAACCACGATTCGCGAAACCAGCTGATTTAGGAAACTGGAGCGCGCGGGTTCGGAGACCAGCTGATTCACGAAACTGGAGCGCGCGGACATGAACGTTATCATCCACCCCCCCTCCCCCCAACCCCCCCCCCCCCCCCGACCCCCCCCCCAGCCCCCCCCTCAGCCCCCACCCCCCCCCAGCCCCTCCCTCAGCTTCCTGAATCGCGTGTTTTCAGTTTCCTGCATCGCAGCTTCATGAATCGCAGTTTTTCAGTTTCCTGAATCGCGTAGTTTCCTGAATCCAGGTTTCCTGAATCGCGTAGTTCTTGAATCCTGGTTTCCTGAATCGCATAGTTTCCTGAATCCTGGCTTCTTGACTCGCGGGGCTGGTTTCCTGAATCCTGGTTTCCTGAGTCGCGTCCAATTTCTGAATCGCGCTAGGATCCTAAACCCAGAGGACAGTGCCCTGAAAAGCTCTCAGATTCCACCAGCAACTTCGAAGGGGCTTGGTGTCTTTTGGAGACAAGGCTTTTCTCGGACCACTGTGAAGCCACCCCGGCACCTTGCCCCAAAACCAGCATTTGGGTTTAGGGGCTTAGGGTTTATTTAGGTGTTTAGGGTTTAGGGTTTAGGGTTTAGGGTTTAGGGTTTGGGGTTTAGGGTTTAGGGTTTAGGGTTTAGGGTTTAGGGTTTAGGGTTTAGGGTTTAGGGTTTAGGGTTTAGGGACCAGAGGAACGGTCTGCACCTGGGGTTCGACGATGCCGACGTGGTACCCGCGGCTGGCGGCCTGGGTCGACCGCGGCAAATTTTGTCTCGGTTGAGGGTTTAGGGTTTAGGGTTTAGGGTTTAGGGTTTAGGGTTTAGGGTTTAGGGTTTAGGGTTTAGGGTTTAGGGTTTAGGGTTTAGGGTTTAGGGTTAGCGTTGGTGAGTAGGGAAGGAGGGGCAAGAATAGGAGTGCCACAGTAAACCCTAAAGCCTAAAATCTAGGCAGTCTTACCACGGTGAGATGGAGGGCTGAGAGCCCTAACTGTTCCCATGGACACCACATCATCTTCTGAGACAACCCGAACCCCACACCTAAACCCTAAACCCTAAACCTAAAACCTAAACCCTGGGCCTAAACCCTAAACCCTAAACCCTAAACCCCAAACCCTACAGCCTAAACCCTTTCCCTTCTCGGCCTCGGTGGCCGCCTTGACGCCCGCGGGGCCACAGCCAAGAACAATCCTGGGGCCAGGCCAGGACATGAGGAGGGCTTAGGGTTTTCGGGCTTAGGAAGTTTAGGGTTTGGGGTTTCAGGGCTTAGGGTTTCGAGTTTAGGGTTTCGGGTTTAGGGTTTAGGGTTTAGGGTTTGGGGTTTGGGGTTTGGGGTTTAGGGTTTAGGGTTTAGGGTTTGCGTTGAGGGTTTAGGTTTAGGTTTTAGGGTTTAGGGTTTAGGGTTTAGGGTTTCTGGTTTGGGGTTCATGGTTTAGGGTTTAGGGTTTAGGCTTTAGGGTATAGGGTCTAGGGTTTAGGGTTTAGGGTTTAGGGTTTAGGGTTTAGTGTTTAGGGTTTAGGTTTTAGGGTTTAGGGTTTAGGGTTTAGGTTTTGGGTTTAGGGTTTCGGGTATGAGAGTTCTCGGGTATACGATGACCCCTGGGGGGTTTCGGGTTCAGGATTCAGGTTTCAGGGGGTGTAGGGTTTAGGGTTAACAGTCACCAAACCCAAGCACTGAGAGCCCTGAACCCTCAACCCTAAACCTTACATCTCCCCGACGCCCCGCAATTCCAAGGTCCTCAAGCTTCCATGACTTGACGCCCTAAACTCTGACCTTAAGAACCCGACAGCCCCCAATCTTCAACCAACATCATGTAATTCTGCCAAATGGTTCTCTTGAACCCTGTACCCTAAACCCTAAACCCCCAACACCCTGAACTAAACCCTAAGCCCTAAACCATAAAACCCAACCCCCAAACTCCAAACCCTAAACCCGAAACCCGAAACCCTAAACCCCAAACCCCAAACCCTACCCAAACCCTAAACCCCAAACCCTCAACCCCAAACCCTGAACCCTAAACCCGAAACCCCAAACCCCAAACCCTAAACCCCACCCCCAACCCCAAACCCTGAACCCCCAAACCCTAAACCCCCAAACCCTACACCCTAAACCCTAAACCCTAAAACCCCAAACCCCAAACCCCAAACCCTAAACCCTAAACCTCAAACCCTAAACCCTGAACCCCCAAACCCTAAACCCTAAACCCTAAACCCTAAAACCCTGAACCCTAAACCCTAAACCCCAAACCCTAAACCCCAAAAAAACCCTAAACCCTAAACTACACATGACGTGCAGCCCGGGGAGCAGGTCGAATGGCTTGGACTCGGACGGCCGGGCGGCCTTGCCCTCGGGGCCCTCAAGGCCCTCCTCCGCTGCGGACTTGGGGGGGGGGGGCTTTTTGAGGGGTTTAGGGTTTAGGGTTTAGGGTTTAGGGCTTAGGGCTCAGGGCTCAGGGCTTAGGGTTTAGGGCTTAGGGTTTACTGTAGGGCTTAGGGTTTCGGGTTTAGGGTTTAAGGTTTAGAGTGATGTTTGAGTGGTTTGGGGGCTTGAGGGGTTTAGGGTTTGGGGGTTGAGGGGTGTAGGGTAGGGTTTAACGGGTTTGGGTAGGGAAAAAGGCTTGGGATTTGAGGGTTTAGGGGCTCCGGGGGCCTTTGAGTTCTTAGGGCGGGTTGCTCAGAACAACTTCAAACACTTTATAATGTTCAGGGTTGGGTGTTAGGGTTTTAGGGTTTACGGTTTAGGGTCTAGGGTCTAAGGTTTAGGATTTAGGGTTTAGGGTTTGGGGTTTAGGGTTCAGGGTTCAGGGTTTAGGGTTTAGGGCAGACCATGAGCCCAAAACCCCCAGGTCCTCAAGGAAGCGGAGGAAGTCACTAAAGTCAAACCTCCGGAGGGACAAGTTGCAGGGTGTCTACGAGGGTTTAGGGTTTAGGGTTTAGGGTTTAGGGTTTAGGGTTTAGGGTTTCGGGCTTAAGGTAAGGAAGAGAGAGTCTGTCGAGGTTATCCTGAAACTCAGGGCGACAGAATCTAGACGTGCTCCGGCATGGGAGGCTTAGGGTGTAGGGCCTAGGCCTTTAGGGTTTAGGGTTTCGTTTAGGGTTTAGGGTTTAGGGTTTAGGGTGTAGGATTTAGGGTTTAGGGTTTAGGGTGCGGCTTTGTGGCATGCATGCAGAGTTTGCCTGGAACGCTCTGGAGAAGATCATCTAAGTCATTACATCCCGAAAAAACGCGAAACAGTTCATCAAGACAGGTTCTCTTGCAAAATAAACCCTGAACCCTAAACCCTTAACCCTTAACCCTAAACCCTAAGCCCTTACCCTGGCCCACCGAAGCGCCAAGGCTCTTTGAGCCTCCGAGCCCCCGACCCTAAGGTTTGAGGACTTAGGGTTTTGGGGGCTTGAGAGTTTAGGGTTTAGGGTTTGATGGTTTCAGGGTTTTAGGGTTCAGGGTTTGGGGTTTGAGGGTTTGAAGTGCTTAGGGTTTTAGGGCTTAGGGTTTTACGGCTTCAGCGTCAGGATGGTTTAAGAGCTTCAGGGCCAGGAGTCCCCGCGCCTTTGGTGCGGATCCGCGGAAAATTCCTTCAGAAGGTCCTTCACGTGGGCAGGGTCGATCCCCAAGCGGATGAGAAACTCCTGGTCTCCAGTGTCTGGCTTGGTAGCCCAGTAACCATCTTATAATCAGGGGGGGCCTCCATCATTAAGGGTTTTGGGGGGTGTTTGGGGTGTTTAAGGTCCAGGGAGTGTGCATTCTGATTATGGAGGGGTTGCAAGGTTTGCGGTTTCAGGTCAGACTATTCAATTTCTTACATTCAAGCATTGAGGGTCTGGACTTCTTCGATGAAGAGGGAGGGGGGGGGGGAGGAATGTACGAAACGGATTAAGGAGTTAGGACACGTGGGGCGCGTCACAGTATCAGCTTTACACTAGAACTTCGGAGGAAGCATTTTTGGGCTTAGGGTTAACTGGTAGCTATTCAGCCTCTTGCACACTGAGCCTTGAAACCAAAGCAGAAAGAGGGCGCCCTTCTTGGGGTCTGGGCCTAAACTGGGTTCAAACCCCACATCCTCAACCTACATCCTCAACTGCTTTGGGCTTGGGGATCCTATACTGCGCGCGCCCTGGCTGCCCTCTTTACCTAGGATGCAAACAAGCGGAAAGCAAAACTTCTCATACAAACAAGCGTTCAGTACCGTCCTTTCTGTTTACCTAAGGATCATTTGGGCCCAGCTAAGGTAGGAGTAGCAGCAGAGTGTCCGCCTTTGCTCGGCAGCAGCAAGAGTATGCCGAAACCCCCGAGCCCCAAAACCTGGATCCTGCGCTTGAACCCTATGAACCTTACCCTGAAACCTCACGCCCTAAGGCAGGGGATCCCACAGACCCGAAACCCTAAGCCGGCTGGTTCTTGCTAGAGAAAACTCGGGATTCTGGTACTTCGGACCTGCGGATTCCCGACTAAGAGCCAGTAGGTAAAATAAAGGTTCGGGAGGAATCTGCTACCTCCAAACCAGCAGTAAACCTCCCAACCCCTCAACCCTAAACCCTATACCCTGAACCCTCATGTCTGAACCCTAACCCTGAACCAGGAGCCCATCAAAACTTCTGGGCGAGCGATCCACCCCGGCCGTTCACCAAGTGACTCAGGGTTGAGAATTGAGGGTTTAAGGTTTAGGGTTTAGGGTTTAGGGTTTAGGGTCCCGAAACCTGGAGTTTTCCAGGGTTTCGTGCTTCAGGCCGAAGGGATCCCCAAACTTCCCTGAGCCCAACCCCGAGCGCCTGCAGCTGTGCCCCAGTCAGCCCACCGTGGGCACCCAGCTCACGGCGAAAGGCGTTCCACACTTCTTCCATGGCGCCCAGATATTTTCCTAAACCCTTAAACCCTAAGCCCTAAACCCTAAACCCTTAGAAACCCTAAACCCTGAATTCCGAACCCCAAGGGCTAAAGGGCTGATACTGTCGAAGAAAAGTCTCCACGATGTTCTGCAGGGGGGGAGCTACACCCTAAACCCTAAACCCTAAAAGATGCGTCTGATGAATCACTCGGCCTGCCTCCGAACCCTAGAACGCAGCACGGGTCGGTTCAGGGTGTCGGGTTTCGGGTTCAGGGTTTAGGGTTTAGGGTTTGGGGTTTAGGGTTTAGGGTTTGGGGTTTGGGGTTTAGGGTTTAGGGTTTCAGGTCTGGGCTTTTTGAGCTTCCCGGGCTGCAGGGCTTAGGTTTTAGTTGGGGCGGCTGAGGCCTTCCAGGGCTTAGGGCTTTCTTTCATACCAGACCCTGAAGATTCGGTGGAAGCTCCAAACCCGAGCCCTAACACCGCTTGTATGGTGCCAGTCACATGCGTCTTCGTGGGAAACCCTACCAATCCTAAACTCTAAATCCTAAACCCCACGCCCTAAACCTCTAAACCTTCGACCCTGAACTCTCAACCTTCAACCTTAAAGCGAGAGGGCTGTGATTTAGGGTTCGGGGCCCAAGGGCATTGGGTGATTCGCGTTTAGCAGCCCACAGCCGTTCCTGCTCATAACACAAGCAGACAAAGCATCCCCTAAACCTTTTCCAGGATGCCGGAGTTTCGGCCCCGCTTCTTTCCCTGCCGGCTCGGTGGCTTTGCCACAACTCGGGGAGCTGTGCTTACCCGCCTTGCGTTCCTGCACAGGAAAACCCCCAGTCCGAGCTGGCAGGGGACGAGGCTGACAAGAGTGCAGACCTAGCAGCTCTTTGGGGGGGCGCCTCAACCCAAGAACCCTATAAACCCTAAATCCCAAAAAACTCTAAACCCTATGAACCCTAAAACCGGAAAACCCTCAACACTAAACCCCAAGCCCTAAACCCTAAATCCTAAACCCTAAATCCTAAACCCTAAATCCCCTAAACCCCAAACCCCCAGGCCAAAGAGCTGGCAGGCGGAAGCCCACACCTCAGAAAACTGAAACTTTTTGGCTTGGTAGCCCAGTAACCATGTTCTCATAAGGGGGTACCCTTCTTGGGCTTCAGGCTTTCGGCTTTAGGCTTTAGGCTTTAGGCTTTAGGCTTTAGGGTTTAGGGTTTAGGGTTTAGGGTTTAGGGTTTAGGGTTTAGGGTTTAGGGTTTAGGGTTTAGGGTTTAGGGTTTAGGGTTTAGGGTTTAGGGTTGACCAGAAAGAGGGCAGAAGGGCCCCGCTGGGCTACCAAGTTGGGGGGCGGAGGCCTTGAAAAATCGAGGACTGCGGGGGGCGGAGACAGTTTGAGGGCTACCAGCCGGTCCAGGGTTGAGGGGTTTGGGGTTTAGGGTTTAGGGTTTAGGGTTTAGGGCTTAGGGTTTAGGGTTTAGGGTTTGAGGGTTTGTTAAACCCTAAGCCGTAAAAACAATGTGGCTCCACCTCTCACCAATCCTCGTTGGCAGCCCAGCACGTCGTCTCATCCGACGGCAAGCGGCTCGGGAACCAATCCTCCAGCTGCACTTTTTGGCGCGACCCATCGGGTTAAGGGTTTAGGATTGGGATGTTCCAGGGTTTAGGGTTTAGGGTTTAAGGGTTCTAGGGTTTAGGGTTTAGGGTTCAGGGTTTAGGGTTTAGGATTGGAGCCCCCTCGTATAATTCCTATCAAGGACTGCTAGTATAAGGGGGAACATCCCAAGTTTAGGATTTTGCAGAAAGCAGAAGAAGCTCCACCAAGCTGCCAAAATACCAAAAGAGTCCGACATGTAAAAGTTGCCTTCAAGAGAACACAACCTTCTCAACAAGTTTCGCCCACAACACAGGTCCCGAGTGTGCTCTTCGTAGCACGTCAACTGCCCCACACTTCCGCCCCAGGTCAAAAAACCAGAAGCTCGCCAAAAAAACCTGCGCAAAACGCCTCTCCTCAAAACGTCCGGTCCCAAAACCCCCGAGAAAAGTCTAGGCATTCTCAAAGGCGCTAAAACCTAAACCCTAAACCCTAAACCCCAAACCCCAAACCCTAAACCACAGTTAGGTGCTTTTGATGACTCCGAGCAGCGGCTTTCTCCCGAGGATCGCGGCCGTCGGTGGGCCACCCAATGCAGATGCCGCAGACCTGGGAGAGAAAAACAAAAGGAGGGGACCCCCTCCCAGTTAAAACGGGCCTGTATGGGGATATATACATCTTTCGAACGGGTCTGTGAGCTATCTCTTTCCTTGTCGTATTTCTGGGGAGCGAAGCGAAAAGGAGCGAGTCAAGAGTCGATTTTCCTATTGGTTGACTCTATGCCAACATCCCCTTTGCAAGCCAAACTCTCACCTTCCTGAGTCAAATCTTTACCTCTTGACCCTATCACGCCTTGAGGCGCAACCTCTGCTTCCAAGCCGCTAAGAACCCGGCATAGAAACCGTACCATTCATCGCACTCACTTGCGGGACCCCTTATACAACCCGAAGGCTTGGGGTGGGGATGAAGGGTTGGGGGAAGAAGGGTTGGGGGTGCGGGGGGTGTATAGTTCAGAGCTTCAGGTTCGAGACTTGCCGGCTTGGGGTGTGCAAGGTTGCTTGGGCTCATTGTGAAGGTTTAACCCCGACACGGCGACACCGTGAAAACCCTTAGCACCTAGGTATGCGCTCACCGTCCCCATCAAGCGTCCAGCACCCCAGGGAAGTGTTAGAGGGGTTGGGACCCACAGAGCCTTAAATCCAGCCTAGGCATGTCGGGGTGAGTGCTACCCTAAACCCTGAACACTGAACCCTAAACCACAAACCCTACCATAAACCCTAAGGCACCCCCAGCTTTCCCCCCAAATGCAGCCCAAGGGGCCAAGTGCTCATCTTCGGGCATCGATGCAACGCCCAGCACTTCCCTGCGGGTTGGGGGGCAGACTGAGCCTTTGAACTCTTTTTGGAGCTTCTGGCTTATGGGTGTTAGGGTGCTAGGGTTTAGGGTTTACCCCTAAACCCTGCTAAGAACACTCGGAATCCATGGGAAGCCTTGAACCCTGGCCTCAAAGCCCTGAGCCCTGGAATGCCACACAGGTTTTGGGTTTGCGCAAACTCACTGAGCCTTCAACCCTAAACCCTAAGCCCTAGACCCTAAATCCTAAACCCACCGGCTTTGAGGATGAGGCCTCGGGCCCAAGACATCAAACAGCCCAAAGCCTGCCTGAACCCCTGAACCCAAACCCTTAAACCCTAGACCCTAAACCCTAAACCCTAAACCCTAAACCCCAAACCCTAAACCTTAGACCCTACAGACACGGAGACAGGAACAACGACGGAAGGGTCTTGCCTGCAGAGGTCCGTGAATTTCGCCACGGAGCCTAGGGGCTTGCCGCCCAAGCCATAGGCCTGCATGCCCACGAGAATCGCATACCTGGGCTGGGTTCACGGTTTAGAGTTTAGGGTTTAGGATTTAGGGTTTAGGGTTTAGGGTTTAGGGTTTAGGGTCTAGGGTTTCACGGGTTTGGGTTTAAGGTTTAGGGTTTCGGGTTTCGGATTTAGGGTTTCGGGTTTAGGTTTTAGGGGTTCAGGCTGGAACTTTAGGGGTTTCATCTGGAGCTTTAGGTGCCTTGCACGGGGCTCTCAAGGTTTTGGGGTTTAGGACTCCAGGGGTCTCGGAGGTTTAGCGGCTTGGGGTTGAAAGTTTTGGGGTTAGGAGTCAGACTGAGCTCAAGATGTAGGCATTTGGGCTCAGCACCCTAAACCCCAAACCCTAAACCTCAAACCCTACACCCTAAGCGCAGACGCAGCACACCTCGGACTGGCACTAACTTCTCTGATGGAACCCTAAACCTAAACCCTAAACCCTAAACCCTAAACCCTGAACCCTCCACCCTGGAAAACCGGAGCTCTAAACACGTCAGCCTTTCCTGAAAGGGCTTTCGCCTTTTTGGTGTCAAGACGCATGTAGGATCCAATGTCCACAAAAGTTCCTCCCACACGGGTTTAGGTTCTAGGGTTTGGGGATTTAGGGGGCTTAGGCGTTTAGGGCCGATTTCGGGGCTAAAAGCGCCGGGCTTTCGGAATCTTAGCTTTAGGGCTTTGGGGGTTTAGGCCCTAGGGTTACGTATCTCCCGCCGCACTGCCTGGGGCCCCATGAGGTCTTGGGTTTAGGGCTTAGGGTTTGGGCTCCCCCAAACCTCGGTTTAGGGTTTGGGGTTTAGGATTTGGGGTTTAGGGTTTAGTGTAGGATTTAGGTGCCCCGCAAAAGTCTCAAGGACTTTGAGGGCTGATGCCCGAGCTTTGGGAGCTCGACAGCCTCAAGTCCCCAACCCTGAGGGTGCTGTGGTTAGGGTTTAGGGTTTAGGGTTTAGGATTTAGGGTTTAGGGTTTCGGGTTTAGGGTTTAGGGTTTAAGGTTTCGGGTTTAGGGTTTAGGGTTTAGGGTTTCGGGTTTAGGGTTTAGGGGTTAGGGTTTAGGGACCCTAAAGCCTAAAAGAACCCTAAACCCCCAAAAGCTCAAAAACCCTACTCCGGGCTCCTGCTGCGGCGCTCTTGGGCGCTTTCAAGAGCAGCCTGTGCTTTAAGAGCTTCGGGTTTAGGGTTTAGGGTTAGGGTTTAGGGTTTAGGGTTTAGGGTTTAGGGTTTAGGGTTTAGGGTTTAGGGTTTAGGGTTTAGGGTTTAGGGTTTAGGGTTTTAGGGTTTTAGGGGGAGGGCTTCGCTCAGGTTTTCGGGTTGGGGATTTAGGGTTTAGGGCTTCAGGGTTTAGAGGGTGAATACGAGCTGAACCTAGAACGACAGCATTCTCAATTCTACAACATCTGAATCCTAAACCCTAAGCCCAAAACCCCTTCCACCCTCATGCTCTTCAGCTTAACTGCTCTTGCACAACCTTACTGGCAAGCCCTCAACGACCCGCATGTACTTAGACCTTTAAGAGTGTGTTCATCCGATTTCCAGCAGTCAAAGAAGAAGCAGAAACCCTAAACCCTACAGACCCTAAACCTAAACCCTAAACCCGACACCCTCCCTCTGCCGAGACGCAGCACCGGGGCGCCCCAAAACTCGTAGTTGGGGCGGTACTTGAGGCGGCGGCCGTCCTGAGCCCAGGCCCTTCCGAAAAGCTCCGAAGTATGGGGCCCTTAATTGCGCGTGATACACTATCTACCTATCTATCTGTCTGTCTATCTATATATATATATATACACACTA
Source organism: Symbiodinium natans (assembly GCA_905221605.1). Classification (NCBI taxonomy): domain Eukaryota; class Dinophyceae; order Suessiales; family Symbiodiniaceae; genus Symbiodinium; species Symbiodinium natans. Next base: position 187,917 of record CAJNDS010000324.1, on the reverse strand, counting down.
TATATCATACGGGCCCACTAAAAGCAAGGGTAAGGGACCAACCTAGGGGCCCATGGCTCTCAAACCTTAGAGGAAGGCTTAGGGTTTTCAGGTTTAGGGCTTAGGGATTAGGGTTTAGGGTTTCGGGTTTAGGCTGTGGGGATGCCCAGAGCTTCCCCCCATCCTCAAAGCGACCAGGCTTCCCCGAAGGCAGTTTAGGGCCAACGGTCCTAAGGGTTTAAGTTTAGGGTTTAGGGCAGTTTAGGGTTTAAGGTTTAAGGTTTAGGGTCTTAAATTCAGAGTTTGGGGTTTCGTGTCCTGAAAACTCGCAGTGTTATGGTGGGACCCTAAAAGGGTTCTCTTGTCGTAGTCCCAAAACGGCCCTGAAGTTCCCTTAACGGATCTTGAACGGGGGCCCCCAAACCCAAGGGTACAACCCTGATGGTTCAAGGTAGAACCCTGAACCGTATCAACCTGTAAGCCTAGGAGCCTGGAATTCCCAGGGTTTAGGGTTTAGGGTTTAGGGTTTAGGGTTTAGGGTTTAGGGTTTAGGGTTTAGGGTTTAGGGTTTAGGGTTTAGGGTTTAGGGTTTAGGGTTTACTTAGCATCCAAACCTCCAGCCCGAAGCCCTTAACCTTCATCCACTTCATCTGCTCGGGGTCCTTGTCGTCGCGCGCCAGCTTATGGCGCTCCTCATACAGCTCGTAGCCGTACTGGTCCTTGAGGGTCCATCTAGAGGGCTCCCAAGTATGGTCCCTCAATTTTGTGTCCCTTGGCCATATAACGCTTATATACACGGTACGTTACAAGGGCCCATACTTCGGATCCCTATAATCAAGGGTAAGGGACCATACTAAGGGCCCAATTTTTCCGACCTTAGAAGAGTCTCGGGCCTGCAGTAGGTCTAGCATAAGGTTTAGGGCTTTGGGACTAGGTTTTTTGGGTCCAGGTTTAGGGTGCCCCGACAGGCACTCTTGGGGTAGGTATGTGGGCTCTGAATAGGGGAACCCTGATACCTCAGAACTTTTTGAAGAAGGCACGGGCCCACACTAAGGGACCATGTACCTTGACTCAGAGACACAAGAACAAAGCTTCCCTACCCTGGACACCCAAGCCACACGGCACCTAGCGCGATTTGTCGCCAGCTGCAAACAATGTGCCATTTGGATAGTTGGGTCCGGGAAGTTTTCCAAAATGTGGGTCTGTTTTGGGGGTCCTGTTTATGCGGTGCCGTACTATGCAGGACCCCAAAAGGAAACCTACTTTGGAGAACACTACGTACTCATTTGCAAGGTCTTGGATGCCGCCTGACATTCATGGGCGTGCAGAGTTGCCGAGGGCCTCGCAGCCCGGCAAGTCCCTAAGCCCGGCAAGTCCCTAAACCCTGAGCCCTAAACCCTCCTAAACCCTAAACCCTAAACCCCGAACCCCTCAGTCCTTGCCCTTCTGCATGCGCGCGGTGTTCTGGGTGCTGTACTTCTTGTAGGTCTGTCCTGCAAGTCAGACGCGGGCTTGGGGTTTGGTTTGGGGTTTAGGGTTTACGGGTTAAGGCTTCAGGTTTAGAGAACTAAAGGCTTCGGGTTTCGGGCCTTTTTGGGGTCTAGGGTTTGCGGGTGTGGAGTTTTAGGAGTGTAGGAGTTCAGGGTTTTGAGAGAGTCTGAGGGCTTGAGGAAACACCCTTACATGTTTCGGGTTTAGGGTTTAGGGTTTAGGGATTAGGGTTTAGGGTTTAGGGTCTAGGGTTTAGGGTCTAGGGTTTAGGGTTTAGGGTTTAGGGTTTAGGGTTTAGGGTTTAGGGTTTAGGGTTTAGGGTTTAGGGTTTAGGGCCAGACCTCCGTCATTGCCCGCATCGAAGTGGTCGAGCATCGCCTTCGACAGCTTGTCTCGCGAAGCGCCTGCTGCCGGGACGCCCTATTTTGTCTCAACTCTAAACCCTAAACCCTAAACCCTAAACCCTAAACCCTAAACCCTAAACCCTAAACCCTAAATCCTAAGCTGGCCTTGGGCCTACAACGGCTCTTAACTTAACTTGTGCCGCAAGCGCCGGGCCTCAGCTAGGTGGGTTCAGGGCTTCAAGGGTACTTTTGGGGGCTCTTTAGGGTTTAGGGTTTAAAGTTTAGGGTTTAGGGTTTAGGGTTTAGGGTTGAAGGTTCGGAAAGCTTCAAGCCCTGCCCCTCAACCCTGGGCGTCGATGCCTTGGATCACGGTGACGGACCAAGGCTGGGAATTGGACGCCGACGCCACGTAGCGCGCCGCAGACCTCTGCGCATCTTGTTAACAGGCCCGTGTGAGGGTTTAGGGTTTAGCGTTTAGAGTGTCAGGGTTCAGGGTTTAGAGTTTTAGGGTTCAGGGTTTAGGGGTTGGGGTTTGGGGTTTAGGGTTTGGGGTTTAGATTCTCTCAAACCTTGTGCTGGAATGAGGGTTTGTGGGGCTTTCGGTTCTCAGGCATCTGCGGTACTGTATAGCTTGTATAACCCTAAACCCTAAACCCTAAACCCTAAACCCTAAACCCTAAAAAAGCAGCCCGAGGTGCAGGGCCTGCAGGCTTTGAAGATATTTCGCTGGATTTGGGACTTTGGAATTTCTGTCGATACACTTATCCCGGAATCCTTAACCCTGTAAACCCTGTAAACCCTTTAAACCAGGGTTTAGGTTTTAGGGTTTAGGGTGTAGGGTTTAGGGTTTGTTTTTGGGTTTAGGGTTTAGGGTTTAGGGTTTAGGGTTTAGGGTTTAGGGTTTAGGGTTTAGGGTTTGGGGTTTAGGGTTTAGGGTTCAGGGTTTAGGGTTTAGGGTAAACCCGGCAACCAGGACACCAAACCTCATGCCCTATGCCCTGCCACCCTAGGGCACCGCCAAGCATTAGTGTCGCCCAGCATGGCCAGCGTCAGGGTTGGCAAAACCAAAGCCACCCCACGAACCCCCCGAAACCATCGGAAGCTAGAGTTTAAGGTCTAGGGTCGGGATCTGGGGGTTTTCGGGTTTCAGGATAACGCTACAGAAGGTAACTGGCACCCCTTATGCTAAACCGGCCATCGTAAACCTTCGCCCTAGAAACTACGAGCCCTGAACCTTGACCCAGAGACTCTGAAGGCTGTGCCCTGAAAAGCCCTAAACCCTAAACCCCTAAACCCTAAACCTTTTAACCCTAAACCCTAAACCCTAAACCCAAACCCTAAACCCTAACCCTAAACCCTAAACCCTAAATGTGGCCAAGCCGCAGAATGGACGCCAAAATGTCATAGGGGACCGGCCGGGGCGTGTCCAGCGTGTGAGAGCAGTGGCGGGACTTCACCTAAAGCCAGATCGGCTGCGGGGTTGGGAGCTCGGGGATGATGTGGTCAGTAGCAAACCCTAAACCCTAAACCCTAAACCCTAAACCCTAAATCCTAAACCCTAAACCCTAAAACCCTAAACCCTAAACCCTAAACACTAAACCCTAAACCTACACCCTCAACTGGAGACTGGGTCAGCGCTACAAGTCTATGGGCTTAGACAGTCCCCGGCGGCGAACAGCAAGAATCGAAACTCAGGTTTACGGCCTTGGGGTTCAGGCGGGGCTTTGGGGCAACCCTAACCCCTAAACTCTAAACCCTAAAACCTAATCGGGGAAGCGAGCGTTCCTCTTCCAGGACTTTAGAGAGTACCGAGTTCCCGGACTTCCCTGCTGTTTCAAGGCATGTCAGTGAAGATTGAAGCCTACAGTTCGGGGATTTTCCACCAAGCCCTTTAGGGCCTCGATACGGGAGCGTCCAAGCATTGGGGGTGTGTCATTCAAGGGGGAATGTTTCTGCAATATTCGGGAACCCGTGTAACCGCAAACCCTACCCTGAAACCCTACAGCTCTGAAACCCTAAAACCCCTGCAACCTAGAGGCCCTGCAACCCTAGAACCCTGAAACCCTAGAACCCCTCAAACCCTGAACCACTAACACCCCAGAAACCTAAACCCTAAACCCTAAACCATCCCAAGGCCCAAGGAACTAAGTGCATCAGCCCATGCTCGTTGTTGCCGGCCAGGGGGCCTCAGCACAGGAGGCTTTAAGCCTGCATACGGCTCCTCTGAACCCTAAACCCTAAACCCTAAACCCTAGACCCTAGACCCGAAAACCCGTAAACCCCTTTGCGGTTTTGGAAGCTTGCCACGCGCTCTTTCTATACAGCGGAGACAATTTGCAAGGCAAGTCGGAGCAGTGGCTTGTTGCAAACTAAACCCATAAATCCAAAACCCAAGGCCGGAGGAAGCGCAGAAGGCTTAAACGGGGCTTAAGCCCTAAACCCTGGCAGGGCTTGGGCTTAAGGGGCTTACCGCTTGCAAACCCCGCACCCTAAAGGGTACGGGGCCCCTAAACCCTAAACCCTGAACCCTGAACCCTAAACCCTAAACCCTAAACCTAAACCCTAAACCCTAAACCCTGAACCCTGAACCCTAAACCCTAAACCCGAAAGGTTGTCATCGGATTTACGCCAAAGGCACCTGCGGGGGTCTTGAGCCACTCGGCGTCGCAGTTCGCCCACCTCGCTTTGGTTTAGGGTTTAGGGTTCGGGCTTGGGGTTTAGGGTTTAGGGTTGAGGGTTGAGGGTTGAGGGTTGAGGGTTGAGGGTTGAGGGTTGAGGGTTTAGGAGCTAAGCGGGCAATTCCACTCTGTCGCGTCAATCACCGATTCTTGAAGGAGTCTTCAGCCTCCGCAAGCAAGCACTCGTAGGATCTCAAGCCCCCCCCCCAGCATTCCGGAAAGAAACACATTTGGTGGTTTACGAAATAGGGGACCCCCAATATCAACCCCCAAATAGTAAGATCCCCCTAACTTCGGAAACGCCCAAACCCTAAACCCTAAACCCTCAACCATAAACTCAAGGCAACCCCCACATTCCCACCGTTAGCAGGTACTTGCCCCCAAAGCCATCGGTCCACATGCCGGAGGAGCGGCTTCCACGTAGTTTGTAGGGTTTAGGGTTTAGGGTTTAGCGTTTAGGGTTTAGGGTTTAGGGTTTAGGGCTCAAAGCAGCCCACAAAGTACAGGAACAAGGAACCTCATCCGTCACAAACCCTAAACTCTAAACCCTAAACCCTAAACCCTAATTCTAAACCGCCCAAAAAAACCTGAATCTGGCTTCTTAGGGCTCGTTGGGGCTGACTGGGACTTGACAGGGTGTGTTCGGGGCCGATCTGAATCTGTTGGAGTCTTGCGGTTGCCCTAAACCTGAGAAACCTTACCCGAAATCCTAAAACCCCAAACCCCAAACCCTAAACCCTAAACCCAAAACCCTAAACCCTAAAACCCTAAACCCTAAACCCCTAAACCCGAAACCCTAAACCCGAAACCCGAAACCCTAAACCCTAATGCCCTAAACCTGGCCTTGTGGTGTCGTCCACCCGGAGCTTCGAGGGCACGAAGCCCGGGTTTCTGCGGGGATCCTTCAAGGCAGGGTTTAGGGTTTAGGATTTAGGGTTTAGGGTTTAGGGTTTAGAATCTAGGGTTTAGGATTTAGGGTGTAGAGTTTAGGGCTTTAAGGAAGGGTTTAGGGTTTAGGGTTTAGAGTTTGGGTTTAGGGTTTAGGGTTTAGGGTTTAGGGCTTAGGGTTTAGGGTTTAGGGTTTAGGGTTTAGGGTTTAGGGTTTAGGGCTTAGGGTTTAGGGTTTAGGGTTTGGGATCTGGGTTTGGGGATTGTTAAGGGGGTGTCTGGGGAAAACTAAGTCGACTTACCAAGTCAAGAGCGCTTTGGGCCTCTTGGGTCTGAGGGCCTCTAGAGGGTTTGAGGGTTTTAGGGTTTAGGGTTTAGGGTTTAGGGTTTAGGGTTTTAGGGTTTAGGGTTTAGGGTTTAGGGTTTAGGGTTTAGGGTTAGGAACTTAAGAGTTTTTGGGTTCAAGGTTTAGGGCTTTAGGTTTTAAATATGGTGTAGGGTTTAGGGTTGTAGGGTTTGAGACCTCTTATGGGGGGTTTACGATAATAAGGGACCCCCAAGATAGACCCCAAAATAGTAGGGTCCTCTTGTCATAAGGACCCCAAACCCTAAACCCTAAACCCTAAACCCTAAACCCTAAACCCTAAACCCTAAACCCTAAACCTCCCTATAGTTTTAGGGTAAACCCCCTATGGGTTTTAGGAAGTTCGGGGCTTCAGGGCATTCAGGGGTTTCAGGTGGTCTGAGGTGCTCCCTGCAGGCATCAGTCAGAAATCCTGAGCCAACCCTGAGAAAACCTTGGGGTTTGGGGTTTAGGGTTTAGGGTTTAGGAATGAAGGTTTAGGGTTTAGGGCCCGGAAGCCTTGAGCCTTCCTGAGGACTTAGCTGTCCAGAATGCTAGGGGAACGAAAGGTTAACCGTTGGGATTCAATAGGGATTGCAATACAGTCAAAGGCTACCAACCCTACTACTAAGAGGAACCCGACATAGACCCCGAAAGTCCTGGTCATTCTCCACATAGCCCACACTCAGGCCGCAGATCACGAAGTGATCGTCTGGCATCTTCTCCTGTTGAGGGTTCAGGATTCAGGGTTCAGGGTTCAGGGTTTAGCGTGTTGGGTGTTGTGTTTGGGGGTTAACAGTGAAACCCCTCAGACAACTCGTATGGCAGATTCATGCCTGCAGCATGTTCATTTCCAGCTGAAGTTGCATTGGCGTAAGCTTCGTTCAATGCCAAACTGCTAAAGCCTCCATTCGATCACTTCGAGCTATCCGCTAAGAAGTCCAAACCCCTCAAGAGTTTAGGGTTCAGGGTTCAGCGCCCTAAACCCTAAACCCTAAACCCTAAACCCTAAACCCTAAACCCTAAACCCTAAACCCTTCAGGGTTTGGTAGTTAGAGTGGGCGGGGGGGGGGGGTTGAAGACTGTGAGCCCCTCCATTTCCCTCCCTGCAAGAGCTCCTTCAGCACCTCCTTGTAGACGGCATCATACTTTGCCAAGGAGAACTGCCTGGGTTTAGGGTTTAGGGTTTAGGGTTTTGGGTTGAGGGTTTAGGGTCTAGGGTCTAGGGTCTAGGGTTTAGGGTTTAGGGTTTAGGGTTTAGGGTTTAGGGTTTAGGGTTTAGGGTTTAGGGTTTAGGGTTTAGGGTTTAGGGTTTAGGGTTTAGGGTTTAGGGTTTAGGGTTTAGGGTTTAGGGTTTAGGGTTTAGGAAATCGGGTTTAGGGTTTAGGGTTTAGGGTTTAGGGTTTAGGGTTTAGGGCTTAGGGTTTAGGGTTTAGGGTTTAGGGTGTCGGAACAGGCTTAGGGACCCGAAAGCCTACGCCCTGGACCCTCCTGCCCTGGAATTGGAGCCTCCTGGAGACTTTACGCGCGGAACCCAAACCAAAAGTGTCGGACCCTAAACCCTGAACCGCAAACCCAAAGCCCCAAGCCCAGAACCCTAAACCGAAACCCGAAACTGCAGCCTAAACCCCAAGACCCGAAGCCTAAACACTGAAGCCGAAACCCCAAAGCCTTAAACACAAAACCCTAAACCCCAAACCCTAAACTCCAAACCCTAAACCCCAAACCCTAAACCCCAAACCCTAAACCCCAAACCCTAAACCCCAAACCCTAAACCCTAAACCCCAAACCCTAAACCCCAAACCCTAAACCCTAAACCCCAAACCCTAAACCCTAAACCCCAAACCCTAAACCCCAAACCCTAAACCCCAAATCCGTAGGTCGGGGCGCGGGTGCACACCCAGGCCAAGGTCGAAGGCCGAGAAGGAGAGGGCCGTCATGGCCGAGCCCATGTCTAGGAACCTGCAGAGCTTTGAGGGTTTGGGGCTTGGGGGCTTGGGGGCTTGGGGGCTTGGGGGCTTGGGGTTTAGGGTTTAGGGTTGAGGGTTGAGGGTTGAGGGTTTAGCGGTTGAGGGCTTTCGGGTTTGGTCTAGGAACCTTTAGAGCTTTTAGGGTTTAGGGGTTGAGGGGTTGAACGGTTGAGGGGTTGAGGGTTTAGGGCTTAGGGTTTAAGGGTTGAAGGTTTAGGGGTTTGGGGTTAAGGTTTTGGGGCTTAGGCATTGGGGGTTGAGGGGTTTTGGGGTGTTTAATGGAGCCTATCTTTTCCGAGCGCGACAATCAGTGTGGGTTTAGGGTTGTTTAGGGTTTAGTTAAGGGTTAGGGCTTAGGGTTTAGGGTTCAGGGATTGAGCATTTTGGGTTTTGGGTTTAGGGGTTGAGGGGTTAACTTGAGGGTTTGGGTTTGGGTGGATGGCTTGAGCCCCAAGCCCTGCACCCTAAACCCTAAACCCTAATCCCCAAACCCCAAAAACCCTAAACCCAAAACCCTAAACACCCGCTCGCGTCTTCAACTTAGGCACACTCCATCCACCGGAGGGCTCTCCTCCAAGCAAGGCCCCTTGGGCGCACAGACGACGAGTTGCAGAGGAGCGCCGTAAAACCTCGCGGAAGGTCCGCGGGGGGGGGGGGCTTCTTCGGGGTTTAGGGTTTCAGGTTGGGTTGAGGGTTCAGGCTTCGGGGTAGTAAGCCCTGAAACCCTCTTGATCCGATCAGCCCTCGGACACCCTACCTTCTCTCTAAGATCCCGCATGGAACTCAATCGCCCTACCATGCACCTAACCCCAAAACCCACTAACCTCCCCCGCAAACCCCAGGGAGACCTTACAACAGCAACCAAAAACATGCCCTTGAAGCCGCAATAAGCTCCTAAACCCCCAACTCTAAGTAACCCTAAACCCTAAACTTTAAACCCTAAACCCTAAACCCTAAACAGAAGACGGACCCTGAGCCCCAGCCACTCGCAGCCATCGCGGCTCTTGACCCCGCTCTCCTGGTGGTGTGTTTGAGGATTTGCCAGGTTTGGGGGTTTCGGGTTTAGGGTTTAGGGTTTTGGGTTTTGGGTCTTGTATTTTGGGTTTTTTGGGGTGGCGTTTGGGGTTTTAGGGTGTAGGGTTTTGAGGGCTTAAGGGGCTTCGGGGCAGACCTTTTAAGGCTTAGAGGGTGCTAGGTACACTTTTGAGCAGGCCACTATAGCCTTTCGGGAACTGTCAAGGCCATTTTAAGGGTTTGTTAGTTCGGGTTCAGGGTTTAAGGGGTTTTGGGCTTTATATATTTGTTTTTGGTCTGGGGGCTTTCGAGGTTTGTTGGCCTGAAGCCCTAAACCCTAAACCCCTAAACCCTAGACCCCAAACAGGTACCCAGGCCCTGTAGTGTTTGAGGTTTGGGGTTTGAGGGTTTGAGGGTTTGAGGGTTTAGGGTTTGGGGTTTGGGGTTTAGGGTTTGGGGTTTGGGGTCTGAGGGTTTGGGTTTTAGGGTTTGGGGTAGGGTTTAGGGTTTGGGGCCTCAGGGTTTAGGGCTTGTGTGTTGGGTCGCTTGGCGATTTCCGCATTGTGGGCTTTCCTTTTTGGGGGGCTTCAGGTTAAGGGTTTTGGGTCTAGGGCTTCAGCTGCACCATACCACGTCGAGAATCTGCACCCTCAACCCCTAAACAAAGTCTGGACTAAACTCTGAACCCTAAGCCCTAGACCCCTCAGCCAAAAGTCTGGGGGGACCTCCAAGACATGCAGCCGCGACACGCTCAAGAAAGCCTCGTACTCTTGGGCATACGCTTGGACAGCCTTCTGCATGCGGCTCGGCATGTCCTGCAGGTTTCTAGGATTCCAGGGTTCCAGGGTTCCTGGGCTTTAGGGCTCGAGGGCTTGAGGGCGATCGGCAGGAGACAGAGGGGTTTGGGGGATTTGGGGATCTAGGGTGTGAGAAAGAAGGAACCCCGCTTGGGAAGATGGATTCCTCTGCTGCTCTCCTTGGGAAGGTCCGCGTACAGGACGGCGCCCGTCTCGCCGGCATCGAACTTGGCCACGATCTTCTCAGACAGGAGCTTGCGCGTGGCTCCTACATCGCAAAGTGAGCCCTAGCTCCTTTACAGATACATGATACACCCTTACACGTTTTAGCCAAAGCAGGGCCTATCATTTATGGGTACTTCCTTGCACATCTTTCCCTTCAGAAAATGGCTTCGTTTCAAGACCCATCACTTTAGATGTAAGTGTGCCCCCTAACATACCCCGCAGATGCATGCGGGCATTCCTCTGCCAAAGCTGCGCTCCAGGTTTATAGAGTGGACTAGCTCTCTAGGGTGCTTCCATTTGCATTCTATCGCAATCTTCACTTTGCACTCGCGGTGCTGGCCATGCCTCTTTCGGACACTTCAGGGATATCAGTGCTTCCCTAAAATGGAGGGGGGGGGGGGGTTCCCCATTTTGTGCCCCCGGAAGACTTTGGTCCTAGAACCTAAACCCAATACCCCAAAAGCCATCCTAAGCCCAAAACACCTAAACCCTAAAAACACGCTTTTAGGCACCATCAACTGTACTCGGCATGACTTTCAAAAACCTCAGACTTACTTGTTACCAGGCTTGTCGTATTTAAGCAACAACGGAGAAATCCCAATTTATTCCAAATTAGTACCCGATCCAGTAAACATATGTTGTTCATATGTATGTGTGTATATATATACATATATTTATGATTATGATTATTTTTATTATTACAATTATTATTATTATATATATATATATATATACATATACATATACATATACATATACATATACATATACACATACACATACATATACATATACATATACACATACATATACATATATACATATATACATATATACATATTTACATATATACATATATACATATATACATATATGCATATATACATATGTATATACATATCTATACATATATATATATATATTTATTTATTTATTTATTTACATATATATATATATATACGTATATATATATATATATATATATACATGTATATTCATATTTATGTGTCCCTTTCTTTCTTAGCATTTTTATATCCACAAAAACCACAGTTCAGGTCAAAATCCACAAGTTTTCGGGTTTAAGTGGTCTTCCACAAGAAAGCCCAAAAAAACAAGATGTGCCTTGAACGACGACGATGGTCCAAGGCTGCGTGTTGGCAGAGGACGGGACGCTGCGCAGGCCGTCCACCATGTCATTGACCACCTGCGGGTTGCCCAAGTAAGCATGCTAAAGCCCCCCACCGCCGCAGCATTCAATACTCAGATTATTGTTCTTCTTCTTATGATTATTATACATTTGTGCTCGTATAGGTTTAGGGTTTAGGGTTTAGGGTTTAGGGTTTAGGGTTTAGGGTTTAGGGTTTAGGGTTTAGGGTTTAGGGTTTAGGGTTTAGGGTTTAGGTACACAAGCACCTTAGACCCGACATGCCCGGTTCCTGAACTGGAGGAGGCCCTGGAGCCTTCAGGGGGCCGGCCTCCTCATCTCACCACAGGGCATGGGGGTTTAGGGTTTCGGGTTTAGGGTTTAGGGTTTAGGGTTTAGGGTTTGGGGTTTGGGGTTTAGGGTTTAGGGTTTAGGGTTTAGGGCTTCGGGTGGGCACTCCAGGGATACTTGGCGGGACTCTCTGCGCAAAATGGGGCACTCCAGGGATACTCCGCGGGATGCTCTGTCAGCTTAAACCCTAAACCCTAAACCTAAACCCTAAACCCTAAACCCTAAACCCTAAACCCCAAACCCCAAACCCCCCCCCCCCCCCCCCCAAACCCCCCCCCCCCCAAGACCAGGCCCAGGAGACCGGAGGCCAGGAGCCGAGGAGGCGAGGAGGCGAAGAGGCGAAGAGCATGGTTGACTAAACACCAAAACCCTAAACCCTAAACCCTAAACCCTAAACCCTAAACCCCAAACCCTAACACAAGGCCCGCGTGGGGGTTGGTCTGAATTACAAGAACTTTGCGGTACCATTAACTTTAATTTTAGGACTGAGGGCTTTTAGGGTTAAGAGTTTAGGTTCTGGGGGTTAGGGTTAGGAGCTAGCTTCATTAACACCCAGGGTCTAAAATATGGGGAATGGACACTCTTAGGTCCTAGGCAGTTTCGATTGGATGAAACAAGAAAATTGGGCACTGTGAACCGGCTTAACCCCCCCAAAGCCCGCCTGGCGTGGGACTTCCTTCGCCGGGTTGAAGCGGTGGGTTGCGTGGAGCACACACATCTCCTCGGAGCCCAAGCGGCACTCTCGTTGAGCTGCGGCTTAGGGATCTAACGGCTAAGGGGCTTCGGTATTCTAGGGTTTAAGGGCTTCGGGCTTCGAGCAACCCTAAGGCCCAAGCTTCTGAGAAAACCAGCCATCGACCGCATCAAGGCTCCTACCCTCAACATAAAGACCCCCCCAATTTTCCCCCCATTTTTTCAGAAAAGTTGGCACGAAGACCATGGGCCCAGAGGATGGTCCCTTACCCTTGTTTTTTGGATCCGAAGTACGGGCGGTTGTTATGTATGTATGTATGTATGTATGTATGTATGTATGTATGTATGTATGTATGTATGTATGTATGTATGTATGTATGTATGTATGTATGTATATAAAAAAATATATAGTGTGTGTGTAAGGGTTCTATAGAAAGGGACCCAAATTAAGGGCTTATACTAACCCTAGAATTTTAGGGGGTTTGGGGCTTAGGGTTGATAGCGTTCATGGGATGAACTTCTTGAAGCCCTCAGCATTGCTCTTGCTTGGCTCCCGATGTATAACAGCCGGGCCCTAAACCCGAAACCCTCAACCCTACTAGGGTTTAACAACAGCCGTTCTCGGCTGCTCCCTTCGCACAGGCCCTACACAGTCGACGGAAAAAAAATGGCCCCAGAACCCTCAACCCCGAGACCCCGAACATCCCTAATATCCAAAGGTTATCAGAAACTTGTAGATTTGATGAACCCCAAACCCGAACCCTAAGCCCCAAACGCGGCAAGCCCCAGACCCTTTACCCTCCAGTCAAGTTAAACCTGGGACTTAAAATGTAGGGTTTAGGGTTAGCATGAGGAATCTTCCCAATAACCACAGCGATAAGCACATCCCGAAGCCGCAACTCTGTACCCCCGAAAAATACCTGTGAGCCCGAAACCCTCAAACCTCTTCCCAATCCCTCTGGGATCCTTTACAACCCCAAATCAGGCCTCGACGATGCTTCCTTTGAGAGTTCCTTGATTACCGAGGCCGTTGCTTAATTGCAACCCAAAAACCCGATTTCTGACAGCTAGCATGCAAGAGGGTTTAAAGCGTGGTCTTGCCCTTGAGGGCGTGAAAGCTAAACAAACTGTGGAAGTCTCTGCAGGTGGAAGTCCTCCCACAATGCCTGCAACGCGCCGTTGCACAACGGGGCTAAAGACAGCGTATAACAGCATCAAACACAGTGAATCTAGGGAACACCAGGACAGAGATGCAGGCGTCAGTGTTGTCAGTACTGGGCATGCTTAAGACCCAAAAGCTTCGGCGAGGGTCCAAAATGACACCACGCAAAGGACTGCTGTGGCTCTTTGAGCTGGGACAGCCCAACTGGGATCAACTTTAAACAATTGAAATGCACATTCAACAGTATGTTGTCTGCGAAGTAAACGCCTTGCGAGCAATCATTCGCATGTGGAGCTGTTTGTAGCATTCAGACGATTGCCCAGCTGTCACGGCAGATTGGACAGGCACTGCCGCACGATTGCTTGTGAAGATGCCAATCTACATGACAGCTTTCATGGAAGATGTGGCCGCATGGCAACATCGACACCTTGTCCTCACGATTGAAGTCCTGTGTCAAGGTTTTGGGATTAGTAACATTCATTGTCAAGGAGTTTGAATGGTGTTAGAGGCTTCAGGTCATTACAATGAACTGCGGGCACGAACGGAGGTCCTCCAAGCAAGACACACACGTGTGTTGCTTGCACTTGGGCGGGCAAAGCACCGGAACCTCCTCGAGAGCGGGGGCAGGGACGACATCATGTTGATCATGGTTCAGGAACTTTTCTGGGTTTCACAACCAAGGCCTCGAGAACGGAGGTTGTGGACTGAACTTTTCCCTTAGGCGTCTCGGCCGTGCGGATCTGAATGCGATGAAATTTCGGCGTGACTGCATCGACAAGCTCAAAGGACATAGAGGCCCAAATGTGCTCCTAACAGGGACAGGGCAACAGTCGTTCCAGTCGGACACACAAGAGCATGCTCGTTGAGGCGCCAAGAGTAGACATTTCGTTCTTCTTATGTTTCGGAGCCTGCCTTTTGTGTGGTGTTCCCGACCCTCGGTGTGGTGTTGTTCAACTTTAAGTCACCCGTGCTCCTTCGCCTCCTGGCCTTCTCGGCCGGTGTCCTGCCCGGCCTTGTCCCAAGGGCCCCAGAGTGCCCACCCGTGGCCCAAACCCGCACCCACCTCCAGAGAAGCCCGCAGGAGTCCCCAGTATCCCCGGAGGGCCCAACCTCAGATAGTTCCGCGGAGAGCGAAGTACCGTGGCCTGGCCTGGCCTTGCTTTGCTTCACAAAAAGGAGACACATTTGCAAACCTGGCAAACTGCGCTCGCATCGTCTCGAAGCACGATCTGCAGCCCTCTAGTGGGATGATACTGCCCCCGAATACCAGTTCTTTGTCGTTGCGAGATTTTGCATTCTGCCCAGAACAAAAAACGGCTTTGCAAGAAACCTTGCAAAGGGACATACAGGAACCTTGGGAGACAGAACCCTTGGATGAATGCTTGGCTTGCTACAAGAGTGCAGAGGGCTTCTGAAAAGCTGCACGACCCTTCAAATTCACCTCTGTCTTTCTAGAGAGGGGATTCACACACATCAGGCCATGGAAAAACACATCACCCCAATGTGGATGCTCATGCAGAAAATTGCACATCATTCGAGAGAATACAAATCACAAGACACGAAACCCCAACGTGGACGTCACTTGTTCTCAGACGCTGATAGTTCAAAAGATGTTTCTGTCAATGTTTCCATTGTACATCAGTGTGGCATCCGCCGCAGGGAACCTGTCCAGGGGTTCAGGGTTGACGGAGACCCCCTTTGCTTCCGCAAGGGCTTCCGCAAGCCAAGGGCTTCCGAGATACGTTACAGAGCGATGGTGTTTGGACACAATAACCATCGCTATGTTCGGATTCGCTCTTGCTGCCTCAGCCGCTTACATTGACCGCTGCTCATTCGGGGACGAAGCAAGGAGAGAACGGCAACTGGATCCAGCCCAGACCACATTCTGCGAAATGCTCGGCCCCCTTGCAAACACTTCAGGGTTGGGCGCAGGCCACTGTGCGAAGTGCAAGACCCCATTGTTCCGCCCATGACGAGGTAGTTTGCATGCAAGGTCCCCCCTTCTGGACGCCCCAACAGCTAAAATTTGGAGCAGCTTGGATCATTTTTTCGGGTCCTGTTCCGAAGTCCAGTGGACGCCGATCGATGTGCCGATGTGTATTTACACGAGCGATGCGAGCGATATGAGCTAGCCCCCCTCCAAAGTACCTCTCACATCTTGATAAGAACTTACAATTGGGATTCTCTCAACAGGTCTTGGTCGAGACTGTCTCACCATGCGCCCTGTTCTGACTTACGCACTTACGCACCTTGCCATGAGTGCAGCCCTTGGCGCACCCGTGCACTCAAGTCGTTCAAGCAGGCTCTCAGCTTTCACTCTGCGGCGTTGGCTACAGTAGCTTGGTGCCCTGCCGGGTGTCTACCGGCGATCCCACGCCATGCGCTCGCGTCATGCGCTCGCGACAATACGGGCGAGTTGGAGCTAAACAGGGACCAGAGTAAACAGAGCAATGGTCAAGATAAAAAGCAACAAGGCTTTTCTGTGCTCCTACATTTCGCTTCACAAGGGCAAAGCTGCTCCTCCAGATGCTCATTACGGCGCTTCCACTGCTCGCTGAGGAGAATGCGGAACACGGTCACCATAATCAATGAGCCGAACACCATAACCAGGAGCAAGCTTGGAAGGGATGACTTGTCGGGAAAGGCCGTGTAGCACCCGATGAGTATGAGGCAAACCACTGACCATCCAAACGTTGCCATGCCCACGAGCTGGAAATTTGAGTGCTGCTTCAGCCATCGAAGCCACGCTTCGCAAGGAGCCATGTTACAAATAACGGTGGATCCTTCTTATCACTACAAAACCATGTGGACCTCCGATCCAGCATGCTGCATCATGCTGAACAAAGTCCTCTCATGTCAAGGACAGAGCAACTAAAGCAGAATAGCTCCACGGAAGCGCCTAGATCAAATGAGGTGCGAGGAACCGGCGGGGGTCGTATGAGATCCCATGACCTGATAATTCAAAGCCCTCAAACGCTAAACTCCCAAACCTAAAAGTCTCCAAACCCTAAACCCCAAACCCTAAACCCTAAACCCCCAACCCTCAACCTTAAACCCCAAACCCTAAACCCGAAACACCCAGAGCTGTCAGAGCCGAGAACCTAAAACCCTGGCACTGAACTTGGCACCTCTCCGACTACAGAGTTCGGGAGTTTTAGGGTTTAGGGTTTAGGGCTTAGGGCTTAGGGCTTAGGGTTTAGGGTTTAGGGTTTAGGGTTTAGGTTTAGGGTTTCGACGGTTTAGGGTTTAGGGTTTAGGGTTTAGGGTGTAGGGTTTAGGGTTCAGGGTTCAGGGTTCAGGGTTTAGGGTTTAGGGTTTAGGAAGCCAATTTACAAGAGCCCTGTAGCCATGAGTACAGACTCAATATGGGGGGGTGGGGAACTCCTCAGCCCGACAGCCCCTTTGACACCACAGTCTCCGCCCAGGCACGCGGATGCCAAGGGGTGCGGTCAGCCTCGCTCTGGACTCGAGAGCCAAAGACAGTCTGTCAGCCTGCTCCTCCCATTCAGGGCAGCGCCAAATCAGGCTTCATAAAGGGGCAAACCCCTAAACCCTAAGCCCGAAACCCTCAGGGTTCTTCTAGCGAGCGCAGAAGGGCTCCCAACAGGACTGTGGAAAATAAAAGTGAATAGCCACATCAACGATGAGGGCTGTGGATTAGTGAAACAAGACCGACATCTTTCAATAGTCAAAGACCTTATAACCATCAAACGGAGAGTAGCACCACGATTCCCAAGCAAAGATGACGAGATTACCCCGAGAAGTACCGCGAGAGGCCGGAGGCCTGTGGGACTAAGTCCCACTGTGTTTTCCCAGACTACGGAGCAAACGGTCCTTTACGGTTTATTGCCGCCGGCTTAATCTCCCCTCAATGTTGCATGTTGTCAGCATCAAAAACTTAGCTCCATGAAGTAGGTTAAACGCATCTTTATAGGTCTCAATGATCCAATCTGCTTTGGGTCTTCCGATTCTTCTTCTAGGCGTTATTCCGCCACTTTTGAGAGTAACTTGGACAAGGGAGGTTAGTGAGGCATATAAAGGGATGAAGGGGGGAGACCAGCTGCTCCAGAAGCTTCGAAGCCTAAGAAATCGTAGATTCTTTCTGCTTCTGCTCGGGCTTTGCGGCTCGGTTGCGCGCTTGGGGCCTGAAGGCTCGGGACTCGGAGGCCTTGTGCAAGGATACGGCTTCGGGCTTCGGGATGCTTAGGGTTGAGGGTTCAGGGTTTAGGGTTTAGGGTTTAGGGTTTAGGTTTAAGGTTTAGGCGGTTTAGGGTTTAGGGTTGAGGGTTGAGGGTTTAGGGTTGGGGGTTGAGGGTGGAGGGTTTAGGACTCAGGGAGATGAAGGTTTGAGGTCCCACCTCCCTGAGTCCTGTCGCCTCTAGCTAGGGTTTAGGGCTTAAGGTTTAGGGTTTAGGGTTCAGGGTTTAGGGTTTATGGCTTCGGGTTTCGGGTTTCGGGTTTCGGGTTTCGGGTTTGCGGTTTCGGTGCTTCAAAAGCGACCCCAGACCTCGCCAAAGGGATACCCGCCAAATACACCGTACTACTTTCAGCCATAGAGTGTGGTGTATTTCCAGGAGGGTCTAGGGTTTAGGGTTTAGGGCTTAGGGTTAGGGTGTAGGGTTTAGGGTTCAGGGTTTAGGGTTTTCGAGTTTAGGGTTTAGGGTTTAGGGTTTAGGGGATTTAGGGGCTAAGGTTTAGGGAAACTGGAAACCCTTATACCTGAATCGAGGTGCCTGAGAGAGGCTCTGCACAAACTCGTTGAGGTCGTTTTGGCCGGCATTCTCCCACAGTTCCTCTCGCATCGTCTGGAATTTAGGGTTTAGGGTTTAGGGTTTAGGGTTTAGGGTTTGGGGTTTAGGGTTTAGGGTAAGTACCTTGCCGTCGCCCTGGCCTTAAACCCCACACACCGAACCTAAATCAAAGCCCTCCCTAAACCCCGCGTCCTGCCTTGTGAGCGGAGGCACCCGCTCCCATGGTTTGCTTATTGCAGAGTGCGCTGCAGTGGCCCCCCGAGATTGCCAAGACCCGCAAATGGCTGCGAAAGCCCAGCCAGTTCCCCAAACCCGAACCTTGGGGCCTTTTCAGGGTCTTGAGGGCTTGGCGCCCTTTATGGTGTTGACGCTCCAGGGAACCAGAGATCCGAAGTTTCCAAATAAGGTTCAGGGTTTAGGGTTTAGGGTTTAGGGTTTAGGGTTTAGGGTTTAGGGTTTAGGGTTTGGGGTTTAGGGTTTAGGGTTTAGGCTTTAGGAGGAACAGCTTCTGGGAACCCGACCCCCTAAAGCCTGATCTCAGCATGCTTTTACCCTCGACCATTCAGAACCCTAAACCCTAAACCCTGGCCCTGTCTAGCACGACCCCCACGTTCAGGGTTTAGGGTTTAGAGGTTTAACTAGGGTTTAGGGTCGAGGGTGTAGGGGATCCGCAATATGGGCCCTTGATTGGTTCCGCTGTTATAATAACCCACATAATGAGGGTCCGTACCTCGGATCCCGTTAAATCCCTAAGGGTAAGGGACCACACCTAAGGGCCAACTTTTTGTTTGGGTTTAGGGTTTAGGGTTTCGGAATTTATTGATTTGGGGATTTAAGGATGTAGGGATTTGCCTTAGGGATATAGGGATATAGGGATATAGGGATATAGGGATATAGGGATTTGGGGAATTGGAGTTTATGGTATAGGGCTTTAGGGAACTTAGGGCTTAGGCAGGGGCTTTGGAGTTTAGGGTTCTTGGGCTTTGGGGTCTTGAGGGTTCTTGGGCTCTGGGGTTGAACCAGCTTAAAGGTTTTCAGGGATTTTAGGGTTTAGGGTTTAGGGTTTAGGGTTTAGGGTTTAGGGTTTAGGGTTTAGGGTTTAGGGTTGAGACATCGGGGATCCAACATAGGCTCCGGCAGATCAAAGCCCCACACCCTACACCCTAAACCCTAAACCCTAAATCCCGAGTTTGAGCGCCGGCTCACGTGGTATTCTAAAGAGTTCTCCAAAGAAGTCTCCGGCCCATCTTGGGCTTTTCTTCGGAAGAAAAATGGAGGTTCTTACATGAAGCCTTGGCTTGCAGGCCCTTGCGTTAGCAAGAGCCTGCGCTCTACGTTAGCACACTTGAGAAATCCCCTAGGTCCCTAGGT
Source organism: Symbiodinium natans (assembly GCA_905221605.1). NCBI lineage: Eukaryota > Dinophyceae > Suessiales > Symbiodiniaceae > Symbiodinium > Symbiodinium natans. The sequence goes on along the minus strand of CAJNDS010000324.1, from coordinate 168,716 downwards.
TGAAAAAACTTCCTCCTCTGAGTGGAAGGCGATGTCGGCATGAACGAACTGGCTCCGGGTCAAGTCGGAGCTAGGGCTGCATGGACTGCATGGATCCGATTCCACCTCGTCTCCAACACTGACATTCAGCAGGGTGGTGACGGCAACCATGCGCAGAGAGGCCTCGAGCTGCTCCCGCACAAAAGCATTGAACCTCTCCACGCCGGCTGCCGAGATGAAGTCCATGATCATCTCACGGTCACTTTGTACGGTGGCCTGGGACTTCTCGGCATCCACGGAGTCAAGCACCTCCTGGATCAGGGTCTCATCTTCAAGGAGGCTCCGCTTCACGGATCGCTCGGCATCCGGGACGAAGCCACAGTACACTTCTGCCCCGACTTTCCAGGCAATGTAGATCTCATACAAGCACCAGGCCCTTGACAAAAGAGCCGGGTGCTGATGAGGGAGCAGGGCCAGCAACATGCGGCCGGGAACTTCGATGGAGCGCGTCAGGGCCTGGAGCATGGTATCATACACGCTTGCGGTGCGCTGCACGCCGTCGGAAGGATGAACTCCAGACAAGTCAGCGAAGTCGTGCTGGTTCATGCTGAAGATATCGATCCAGAAGAAGTTGTTCTTGTTCGTGTTCTCGTCGTGGCGCTTCAAAATGGCCATGAGCTGCGTGTATGGGCTAGACCAGCAGTGGCTCACCATGACATTCGGCTTCCCGATGTAGTGATGGGCCGGCAGCGTGCTCTTTGAACTCAAGGAGGATTGGAATGCGAGTCCTCCTGCGAGGCTCTCCCACACAGAGCAACGTGCCTGCAGGGTCGTGGATAGCAGGGTTTGGTGGCTTTAGGGTTTGGGTTTCGGGAAATGTCAGAGTTCATGGGTCCAAGGTTTAAGGCCCCTTCACGCTAGAATAAGGTTAAGGGCCCCTTAACCCTAAGCCCTAATACTTTGATGACTTTACTTTTGGATGCAAGCTTTCGCCTGCAAAGTGAGCGGTTTCAGAAGTTCCATGCAGAGGTCGCTGGTCCTCACCTCCTTAGGCAGCGTGGCTGGCTGACAACCCAGGATCCCCAAAACCTAAACCATGTTTGCCAGGGACTTAAGCAGATTCCGGAGATTTCAGGAGGGTTTTCCGAGGTTCCCCTCAGAATGTTCAAGTTGCGAATGGAGGGGGCATTTGGGTGCGGACTCTACGCAGCCGCTGTGGCTGCAAGGAAGCTTGCTCGGGGTGGAAAGTGAGGTTGGGGGTTTTGGGTGCGGTTGACCCTTTACCCTAAACACTAAACCCAAACCCTAATTTTGTAAAAAGTATTGAGGAGGATGCCGTGGTTTAGGGGGATGTTGGGATGGTTTGAGGGTGTTGAGGGGGTACAGGGTTCAAGGTGTAGGTAATCCTGCCTGGAGGTGCACGCTTTGCTGTTCGACCGTTGTGAACTTTCCAAAGCCGTTTAGAGTTGAAGGGTTAACGTTAAGGGTTTGTTTAGGGTCTAGGGTCATAATAACCCCAAGCAAAACCAGCTAAACCTGACATCCGAATAATCTGCACACAGCCCATCATAACCCCAGGCCTATACTCACTTACCCCTGGACCCTAAACGCGAATGCCTAAAGCCTAAACCCTAAGCCCGAAACCCGAAACCCAAACCTTCTCCTCCGAAGGACCCTGCACCAAGGATCCTGTGGTATTTCTTGCGTCTGCTCCGAGAGGGCATGGAACGACATCGCTACGGGTTGGACCAAACCACGGTTCCAGACCTAGGCGCGGTTTAGGGTTTAGGGTTTAGGGTTTAGGGTTTAGGGTTTACGGTTTAGGGTTCAGGGTTTAGGGCTTAGGGTTTTGGGTGTCTGGGCGGTTTAGGGTTTAGGGTTTAGGGCTAGAACCCTAAGCCCCAAAACCCTCACTCAACCCTAAAAACCCTAGAAACCCCAAACTTAAAACAACCGAAACCCCACAAGCCTGAACCCCAAGACCCAAAACCCGGAAACCCCAAAAAACCCTGAAACTAAACCCTAAACCCTAATTAAACCCTAAACCCTAAACCCTAAACCCTAAACCCTTGAACTGAGCAACAGGAACTGCAGTGTTCAAGCCCGTGGTGATGGACAGCACGGCCACACCTTGCTCCACCTGGACTTCGTGGGGTTTAGGGTTTAGCGTTTAGGGTTTGGGGATTAGGGTTTAGGGTTTAGGGTTTGGGGTTTAGGGTTTAGGGTTTAGGGTTTAGGGTTTAGGATTTAGGGTGTAGGGTTTAGGGTTCAGGGTTTAGGGTTTAGGGTTTAAGGATTTGGGTGCAGGGTTTAGGGTTTAGGGTTTAGGGATTAGGGTTTAGGGATTGAGGATTTGGGATTAGGGTTTCGGATCTACATAGGCGTTGGGCTGCGGGCTACTCATCTCATTCCATGCAGCACGGGCACTATGCTGGCAACTGTGTCTGGCCGAACTTGAACCGGGGTAGCCGTTGCAGTTCGCAACTGCTGCAGCGTGAGGAACGATTCCTCGGGTCTGAATCGCAAGCAAACAAACCGGAAATGGTTGCACTGAGGTGTAGAAGGAAAAACAGAGCACTGGCAAGGAAACCTCCGTCAAGCACTAACGTGGCAACAAAATAACCTGCAAACTTCAAAGAAGCTCTTCTGAAAGCCAAAGCACTACAGTCAGCAATACCAACAGGAACATGGCAAAAGCGTGCAAGACAAGGTTGAGGTATAGAAAACCTGAGAAGCTCCGCACGAACGATTCCGCTGCAGGAAGCAATGCGAACAAGGCATCCGCAACACCAAGAAGAAGACAAATACCAATTCCCAGCTGCGTGAAACGCAAGCGATGTGTCAGATGGCGTGGAATCTTCGGAGGCAGTTTACCCCGGAGTTTGCGCAAGCCGTGGGCCAGCATGCCAAAGCCAAATGCAGGGACCAAACCGAAGAAAACGAAACATTGCACCACAAAGAATGAGCCAGACAGGATGGATCGACTTGTGTGATCTTGCAGCTTGTGCATCAAGATCCAAAAAGGCACCAGAAAGACCACTTGGCCAAGCACGGAGAAAGCGCCCACTCGCCTGCATATCTTGAAGCCAAATGACTGCTTCTGCGTCTCGAGGGAATAAACCAGATGGACTGCTTCCATACAAATATCCCAGTAGACAAGCATCATCAGTCCAGCATGGGCCACAATGTCGCCGACGGCAAACGTCGAGTAGATGAAAAGATCTGAGGAGGGCTGGAATGTGGGATCCACACCTCTCATCAAGAGATGAGGAAGGCATAACACCAGACCAAAGACCATGCACGCAAAGCTGAAGACGCGAATGAACGGTCTGCGGGCATAGCAGGCAAGACCGCCATAGATGATAAAGATGCCGGCGTCGAATACGACGAACATGCTCAGAGTCCTTGAAAAGGACTGAACTATTTGCCCGGGTAATGCAATACATGCCCGTGTCCACACATCTCGCAAGGGGCAATCCATGGCAACAACCCGGACATTTTTTGAGCACTCATGCCATTCTTGATGCAACACCGTACTTGCAGCCTCGATCACCCCCGTTCATGTTGGGCGATGAGAAGGTTCTGCAGTAGAGAGAAAAGCAAACAGCGCAAAAAGTGTCTTGACAGTCTTTTGGTGAGTTGTTTTTGTCTTCCCTAGTGTTGCCCACTCAACTTGTAAGGTGCGCGGCTTCTTTTTGAGGGCCATATGTGATACTAAAACGGGCAGTTGTACAACTACAATGCGTTGCAAGCAACACTCTCTGCCACAAGCTGTCGAAGTCCATGCTCCAAAAGAGAGCAGAGAGAGGTGAGCGAAAAAAGACAGAAAAGAGAAAGAGAGAGAGAGAGTCTTAGCGAACAGAGAATGTAGGGATGAGTGTGGGATTTGGTGCAAACAAGAGAAGAATGCCTACAGCCATGTGCACAAAGCCTTCGGGTCTGTTCCCCCTGATGTTTGGATTGCTCCAGGAGCTCTGCTTTTCCACGGGTAGGCCTCTGAAACCCTACGAAAACACGGACCTCCACAACCCACCTCAGCCTGAGCACCATCACCCTGTAGCTTCAAAACCCTCTGTACCAACCGTATACTACTCCATTTTACTCTGCATCGGCCTAGTTCGGAGCCTTGCAGATGCTGCTGCAACTGCAGCTATGGTTTTGCAGTGTGCAGGGGTTTTTCAGAGGGCATCCTTCCAGCCCTTAACTCCTCGGGTTTGACACACGTCAGGCCGACCTGCGCAAGAAGCTCGATGGGCCTTGCCCGGAAACTGAGGGTTTCCTGGAATGGCAGCCTTCCGCTGCGGCGAGCATTCCCACTACATTCTGCAGCTCCCCAGACCTGCTCAGAGCCTCAGAACATAACGACAGCAGCGTGATTTTCTGGACTGACATGAATAGCCCTGAAACCCTACGATACGCAGGCCTTTGATTCAGAAACATGGTGCACCCGAAGCAACAAAACAGAACCTCACAAATATCGTTAAGTTCCCTGGCAAGGAGGAGCCAAACAAAAGATGCCGAAACTAACATGCCAATTTGTCCTCTGCCTTCTCCGATGAAGGACTCGGTCAGCGCGGCAGCCGACTTGCGGAAACAAGCTCGGGCTTAGCCCAAACTTGTTTTGGGAGTGCCCAATTCTTGTCTGAGGGGTGGACTCTTCATATCATCACCCCACCCATACAAGCATGCAAGAAGATGGAAGCTGTACGTCAACCCAGGCGTCTGCAGCGGTGAAGGATTGAATTCTTCAATTGCCACCGCGCTCCTGGGCCTTCCAGAGCTTCAGATCACGGGTTTGATTGCCCTATTGGAACTTGAAAGACTTTCATGGTGTGAAGCTTTTGGGTTGAGGGACTCTTTTTTGGGTGGCTTCGGTCTTTGCGCAGGGCTTCGGCATTCAACAGAAATTAGAGCTTGCAAGCGTCGAGAGACGAGCCGAGTTTTCTGATAGGCTGGGTATGAGGCTGGAATTACCTTGGAATAACCTTGTAGACAAAGAACTCTAAACTCTTGAAATAATCGACGTAGGATGGAAAGCAGAGCCAGGGGCTTGTGGTGAGAATCGCTGGTGAGTTCTTGCCAGGCGGAAGACTTGGCGCTAAGGAGCACAACAAACCCCCTAAACCCGAAACCCGACAACAACCCCAAGCCCTCAATCCAAAACGAAGTTCGCGACGTTGCTTTCTTCGTGGTGTGCTGCCGTGGTCGTGGCACGATGTTCCGAAACGCATTTGTCCACACCTCACTTGCCCATTCATCCCCTTGCCCACGCCAGTGGCATTCCAATCATCCCAGTTGGAATATGTTGGAACAACATCTATTGCCGTTCTACCAGCCTCCCTCAACTTCTGACTTTCCCCGACCATTAGCGGCATGATGATCATCCGCTGTTGCCTGGAGCCTGGCAGAGAAAGCGCTTCCGGGAAGCTCGGGCGGGATTGCTTCTGGCCGTTTTGGCAGACTCTGCATCAACGCTTGCGGCGGCGAGACAGCGGCGCTTCTGGTCGTTTTGGGAGGCTCTGCATCACAGCTTGTGGGTGCGAGACAAATGCAGACTCTGGCCCACCACCTGCGATTTGTGCTACTTTTCTCACGGATCCACTCAGGGCTGCAATGTATCGCATGTCGTTGTATGCGGTGTGTACAATGGGCAGGGTATCTGTGTCGCACCCCGCCTCTGCCGCCTTTGGAGAAAACAAAAGTCGAGGCTCATCCGCCGTATTCCATACAAGTAAAGCACGGAATGTCGGTTCTACAGATGGTCCTACGAACATTTCCACACGTCGGCAGACGAAACCTCTCGCCTGCTGACTATCACTGCGACCTCATCCGGAACTCCCTGTACACGTTCCGCGCGGTCCAGCTGGGAACTCTCGAAGTTGCCTCGAACTGCTCGATCTCACGGCACCTCTCGCTTAGAGTCGCCCTCAGGTCTGCGCAGCGATCCACATCCTCATTTGCAAACATTGTCTCGACACTCGCCTGCGCTCCTCTTGTAACGGTCGCCCGGATTGCTGCTCCGGCCTCTGTACTGCTGCAAGAAGCTGTCCGGTTTCTTTCTTCTTCGTTCTCTCCTCCCTGGCCCAGGCAAAGGCTGAAACCCCATCTATATAAATAGCTTCAGCAGGCCCAAAAAAACACCGTAACCACTATCACCACAACCATCTCAAGACCAATCGTCGCAGCCATTGTCGCAAACCAGTTCTCGTCAACAAAGCCAAGAGCAGGAAGTGCCAGGCTCAAGCTGGGTCCTTCCCGTCTGTAGGATTAGCGGCAAAAGGGTCTTCACTTCATTTATTCTGCCGCGACTGCTGCTCCCCATCTCGCGTTTCTGCCTCGCAGCCTCAAGGTCCTCCTTGCCGTCGACCGTCCATCGGGCTCGACATGACCTTCGCGCTGCCTGCTGCACCCACAAAAAGGCGCACTGAGGCACGCCGGCTCCAAGCCGCTGGCATATCCCGCAGTGCAGAATCTATCCTGCAAGTGATCCAGCTTCATCTCGGCGAAGCCATCGACGAGAAACCGCAGGACATCAGTAACACGCAATGCCTCACAGACACCGCTCACCAGTGCCAGGTATTCCGATTCGGCCGAGCTGAGCGCACAACGGGCATGCAGCCTTGAAAGTCATTGCTCTGCTTCTTTAGGTGTCTCCAGTGGGTGAACATAGTTAAGTGAACCACTAGGACCTGCCGGAAGCCCGTTTGTGACGTTCAGCATTGACCTTTGTGCAGTGATCAGTCTTGCGGTCTTGATTGCCACCGTTGCATTTCTGACCAGGTCCCATCAGGCGGGTCTAGAACTTAGAGGGTGGTTTTGCTTTGAACAAAGCAACCGTGCAGCCTGACAAGAGCAGTTCGCTCCAGTCGAAGGATGCACCTTCCCTCAAGAGAGATACTTAAAAATCTTAAATTCCATATCCTTCAAACGCATGCAACATTTTTGTTCATAGGCATTTCATTCATCCCACTGCTTACAGGATTGGGCTTAAGTATCATCGTCTGCCTTAGGCTCAGGCAGGATTAGAAACACTCTAAGCCAACCAAACATCCCGCCGTTTCAGAACCATCTAACTTAGCTGGCGCTGGAATTTAAGGCTCTAACACACCTTGAAACCAATGCGGAAAACAAGCACCTTACAAGCAATATGTGTGTTGCCAGAAAGCAACGCACTTTGTGAAAAGTCATGTCTTTTAGGTTGTCCTGCAGTTTTATGCATGCTTTTGCTGACGCTCGCTTGGTAGGAGTTGTGTCGGATGGAGTAGTTTGTAGTTTGGAAGTGTAGTTTTTCCTTAGCTTGATGGGAAGCGAACCTGAGAAACTCCTTCGTCGTTTTGCCTTTGCTTTGAAGTGTTTGAAGAAGAGCTTTGGCAGTTTGACACTCCGTTTGAAGGGTTTGGAGAACCCTGAGTTGGTAGGAGAACTTGGGAAGTGCCTCGTTTGAGTTAGGTGCTTTTGCAGTTTCACGGCGAGTGTGTTTTGCAGTACTTTGGAGACACAGAAGAACTGTGACTTTGAAGTCGTCCTCCGCCGACCTGACTTTGGCTCAAGGCTGTGAGTAAAAAGAAGACCGCTGTGCGCTTTGCTGTGTTTTGACATGGTAGCGGTGCGTGTGTGAGCTCCAAGAGTGCCATGGCTAGTGCAGAAGAAGTCCCGGTTCCTCTGGACCCGGACGAGGAGAACTTGCTCTTTGGGCAAGGTGGACAAGCACAGCCTGGTGTGACTCCACAGCAAGCTCCAAACCCAGCTCAGGCTGGTGGAGCTCCTCAACAGCTTGTGCAAGGCGGAACGTATGCTCAGGCACCGCCCGTTGCACCCCCAGTGAGTGTAGGGTTGGACCCTACTTTGCAGCAGGTGCTCGTGCAAATGTTGCAGACTCAGCAAGAAATGATGAGGGCGATGAATCGCCGCATGGACGAAGAAGAAAGAAGGAGAAAGCAGTTGGAAGATGTTCAGGCATCTGTGGCGAACCCGTTTGGTGCAGCAACTGCGTCAGGAAGTCCGACAGGAAGTCCCCATGCTGGGCCTTCGACAGCTCCAGGACCATCTCCAGTGGCAGCATCGGGCTCTGGTGGTGGTGGCATGGGTGGAAACCGAGCCGAGAAATATTTGCCTTCGCTCCCTTTGTTGGATGCGTCCAGAATGGGAAAGGGCAGAGTTCATGAGCTAGAAGAATACCACAGGTGGTGTGAGGTGTTGGCCAGTTGGTTAGCACTTGTGGACGACGCCTATGTGACCGAGTTGAGGGAAGCCATTCTGTTGGAACGAGAGATCCGACAGACCGCTTTGCCAGCACAAGTGGCCTCTAGGTCTGCACGACTGTACTACTATCTGCAGCAGAGTTTGCAGAAGTTTGACAGGGGCATGGAGCTGGTGCGAAGCACTAGCATGCGACAAGGGCAAGCTGCTTGCGGGTATGAGTGCATGAGACAGTTGCACAGTACCTTTTCGGTCGTATCCCGCATGGAAGCCATCGCTGTCCGTGATGGGGCATTGGCTTTGTACACGAAAGCTGGCCATTGCAAAAGACCCCTTGAAGTGGTGCGGTTCTTGGAGGACGAGCTAGGCAAATGCGACATGAAGTTGCATCGGTTCCCGGAACTTAAGCTTGGGACGAGTGATCGCCACACCATCCTGCTTCAGAGTGTTTCCTCGGAATGTCGGCAGTATCTTCTTCTCCATGGTCGTTCGGACACCTGGGAGAATCTTGTGGCGAGCATCAAGTTTTACGAAGAGCAGACGAGACTTTGTGATCCTCACTCCAAGCTGCATGCAGTTGGGGATGGAAAGGGCCAGCAGGGGAAAGGTCTCTGTTGGAATTGTGGAAAGAGTGGTCACTTTGCGGCTGACTGCCCGAAAGCTCAGAAGAAAGCTAAGGGCGATGGCAAGAAAGGCAAACCCTCTGGTGAAGATGGAGGAAAAGGCGGCAAGAAAGGAGACAAGGGTGGAAAACCCAAGTCCAAGGCGAAAGCCAAGGTGAAGCCAAAAGCGAAAGGCAAAGGAAAAGCCCGCGCTGCTGGTGAAGAAGACAGTGAGCAGGTGATGGCCCTTTCGGGTTCTCTGCGAGCTGCAACAAATGAGCCCAATGCGTCGAGTTCGTCTTCTGAGCCGTTGAAGCCTTTTGAAGCCGGTAGATTGAGCATGAGTGATGCCGAAGTGGAGAAGTTGCGACAAAGTTCCTCGAGTAGGATTAGTCACTATGCCTGGCTGGTGGACTCTGGTGCCACATGCCATATTTTGTCGGCCGAAGCTCTTCAGTTTTACGAAGTTGTTCGAGAACACACGGGTTCCCTTCCCACATTGTCCGATGCACAGAACAATACAATTGAAACTGTGAAGCTTGTAGATTTGAGAATCAAATTCGGAAAGCTGGCGCCGATCGTTTTGCAATCGGTTGTTGTGGCGCGAATTGGTTTTAACATCATCAGTCCTTGGCAAGCACAAGAGAAGGGGTGGAATTGCTGGCTGTCGTCTGGAGAGGATAGCTGTTTCCAGAAGCAAGTCAATGGTCGCATGCTTTGGTTTGGTCTGACTAAGGAAGCCCGCAGTTGGTGGCTTGTTGCTAAGGCACCACCTAAGATGAAGACTAAGGGACGCACTAAGGACCCGGACGCGATGGATCTGGACCAGGTCCAGAAGGGTTTGGAGCATCCCGCGCAGCGACCTGTTTCGGCCCCCACTAAGGCCACTTCATACCGTGAGGACGGTGTCTCCCCCAGAAAGAAGAAGACTAAGGACCCACGAATTGTCGAGAAGGATGTCGGTCGGTCATTGGAAGTGACACCGTTCAAGTATTTGCTAAGGCGTTGTGTGGTCACGTGGCCGGGCGAAACCCCGAAACTCCCTGAAGGGCCCCTTGAATCCCCGAAAGAGTCGGTAGAAGTGGAGCCCCCGAAGCCTGAATCCCCAAAGAAGCAGTGGTTGTGGAAGACGTTGCTTTTTGAGCCACAGCATGGTAGGACACAACAGCAGCAGCAGCAGCAGCATGCAGTTTTTCCTTTTTCCATGGTAGGCATTGCCTTTTTGCATGTTGTGTGCTGGCTCAATATGTGTTGTGGCATGGTAGGAAAAGGGCGTAGGATGCTGGGAGTGTGTTGCGTGATTTTCATGTGTGGATTGCGCATGGTAGGTGAAATGTGCTTGGTAGGAGGGATTGGTGCTTTCTTGAGCTTGGTAGGAATTGCCGAGAAGAGTGTTTCCACTGGAGGAACCCCGTGGCGTGGAGCTCAGAGCGCTTTATGGTGCTTGGTGCTCTGTGAGTGTTTGTCTCGGGGGAGCAGTGACATGGTGGAAAGAATCGGTTGGCCACAGAATTTTGGGATCGAGCCGATAGAGCTCTCAGTGGCTGTGGGTTGTGGCTGTTTTCGCCCGGATGTATGTGCAAGATTGGCGTCAGGAGTTGGCGACGCACTTTCCTGCGAGTTCGGGTGGAACGCCGTTGCCAGAGATGTCAGAGGCTTTGGCGACACCAAGCATGAGGATGTTGCTTGGAAGTTTGCAACCACAGCAGATCCCCGAGTTTTCCCGGATTGGCGAGCCGGATTTTCTCCACTTCCTGAATGGGACTCGGATTCCTTGGCGAAGAGAGCTTTGGGATCTGAATACCATGATGGTGAATCCTCCGGATTTGCCGGAAGACCACCGTGGAATATCTGCTCGAGTTCCTTATGGGAGTGTGACCACTCCGGAACCCCGTGGACCTCCATGGTGCGACGAGCCAGGACGTCGGTACCATCGCCTTGTCCACACTGGGATGATGGCCACGGTTGGCACGGCCGAAGTCGGAATGATGACCGATGTGTGCGAGGCCGAGGCCGTGAAGTTTTTCTCCGATGTTTGTATTGGAGCCAACCTCCGTCGGTTGGGGATCGAGTCGGCCGTGATTGTCGATACTCTCAATCGGCAAAACGAGATGCCGGCGATTGGATATCTGAAAGATCTTTTGGCTGGCTGCACGGCGTATGCTCAGCTTGGAAAAGAGGGATGGGATTGTTACTTGCGCTACAACGAAGAGCACGAGTTTCGAACCTGGCCTCTGCGCCCCAGGGGAATGGCTGCGTGGCGCGAGAAGCAGATTATCCACACGATCACCCAATTGAGCCAGGAGAGGCGCCGCAGGCGCATGGAGAACTACGAAAAGAATTGGAGAAAATGGGAGCAAAGCCAAATGAGCGACGAGGATGGGCGTCGCGAGCAGCTTGGGATGGTGGCAGAGGATCCTCTTATGGAGCCACCCCTTCCGCCACCTCCAGGTCCGCCCCCTTCGAGTTCGACTGCCAAGTCGTCGAGTTCCACGGCTGGATCGTCTTTGGGGCCTGGAAACACCAAGCCGGCAGTGAAGTCGAAGCCCCGGCCGTCGGTGTTCTTGAGTCCCGAAGGAGCAATTCCAGGACTTGCGCCGCCTGCAAGAAAAAGGACTGCGGACCAGGCTGGACTGACTTCGGAACCGCCCCGAAGGGCAACGCCGGAGCCGCCAACAAAGGCCATGCCGGCTTCCCCGGTGGTGGTAAAAGCAATGCCCGCTCCTATGACTCCTCCTGGTGCTTTTGGTCCTGGGTCAATGGCTATGGGCTCAGGCACAGTGGCTGGCACACCGGCCCCGATGACACCGCCGGAAGCCAGGGCCTTGATGAATGTGGCCCGCGAGAAGGCCGAGTCCCGAATTCGGGAGCTCCAAGGCCCTTTAACGGTGCCTCCGCCACCGCCTCCGTCGCCACCAGGATCGCCAAAGTATACCGTACCGCCACCACCTCCGTCGCAACCAGGATCGCCAAAGTTGAGTGGAGCTACAACTTCGTCGTTTCCACCTTCCCCTCCAGCGTTTACGCTGGGACCGTCGAGTGGCGTGTACGACTACGGCCACCCGCAGTGGATGCCTCCTCCGCCTCCGATTCCGGATGCTCAGCCGATTCCAGAAGAAGAAGAAGAAAGGATCGAGTCAGAATTCGGCGGATCTTCAGCAACAGAGGTAGATGGATGGTAAAAGGATCCAGCTGTGTGGAGGCTTTGGAATGGCTGGTAGAGAAAGCCAGCTTTTTGTGGGCTATGGAGCCATTGAAAAATTCATGGCAAACGGCGCCACCGACCTTGAGGCTTCTTGTGCACCCTGAGAAACAGTGTGTGTGCTTGGTAGGTCTGTTGTGCATGGTAGGAGTAGGAGTGCTGTGCAGCATGGTAGGTCTGCTGTGGTGCAAGCATCCCAAAAACCCCATCAACAATAAAACCCCCCGAGTGCCTAAATGGTGGTTGATTTGCATCCTGAGGTCGTTCGTCTGTACCTTTTGTCCGCTGAGGCCGAAGGTGAAGCGGAAGTGGAGGGCGTGCACGAGAGCCTTAAACCCAAATGCCTTAAAAGCCCGAAGTAGGAGAGACTTGGCATGCAGTCGATGTCGGACTAAGGTGCTTGCAGATGTGTTCCCTGAACCCAAAAGTAGGACGGTCAAATGCCTAAATGCGATTGTGAGTGTGGGAAGCACAGTGTGTCGCTGCATGTGTTGCTTGGTAGGCATGTTGGTGTGTGGCCCGTTGTGCTTGGTTGGATGCTTGAAAGAGCTTGTGAAGCTCAAGCTGATGGGAGCTTTAAAATGGCTCCTGAGGATGCTTATTCGAAACTTGTTGTCTTTGGAGCGTTGGTTGAGTAGGCCGTGTGTCCAAAATCCACAAATGATGAGAAAAACCGGGCATCAAGTGATGATGTTACGAGGACTCAAGAAAGAAGGAGTGCCTCCTCATGAACCCGGTGAACCTGATGTGGATCTTGACAGTCCTTCTCTTGCTTCTTCTCCTTTGGAAGGAGAAGCTCGACCACCCCCAAAGAAACCTCGAAAAGATCCTGAAAGAGATGACCGTGAATCGGAGCCTGAATTGATTCCGGAAATCCCGAAAGTTGACCCTGAAGAAGAACCCGAAGCACCTGTTACTTTGACCGCAAAGAGGTTGAGTGAGCACAGAGCAAGAGGGCATCAGCCGTATTTGAAATCTTGCGATGTGTGCCAGAGTGCGCGTGGACGTCTTCCTGCGAGACGCAGGGGTATGAAGTTCCACGCTGGACCTGGTGAACTCCAGGTTGATTTCGGTTTCTTCGGGAGACATATCCGCTTCATGCTGGCGGTACATGTCATCTCGGGGTACGTGGGCTTGGTAGTCCTTGGTCAAGAGGAGTCTGTTCCGAGCCACGCGGTAAACCGCATGATCTCCGAGATGGGGATAAGTGGCCTCGACATAGTAGTGCATGGAGATCAAGAGAACCTTCTGGAGAAGGTCTTCAAGGACGCAGCAAAACTGCGTACATTTGCAGGAAGATCATTGCACTGGGTCCCGTTTGCGGTTGGAAGACCACAAGCAAAGGGAATTGTCGAGAGGAACATTGGCTTGGTCAAAGAAGCGTTCTGGTCAGTGTGGTTGGGTCTTGAAGAAAGAGTTGGGGAAAAGTTGGCCTTGGGTGGAGACTTGTTTGCGGAAGCATTGCGATATGCTGTCCGAATGCACAATTTGTTCCACTGTTCTAAGGCCTTGAGTACCCCACTGGAGCGATTGAGAGGCGCAACGGTGCAGCCAGTAAAGACGTACGAGTTTGGTGTTGTTGGTTTTGGCAAACCTCAACGGAATTTTCCCGAGCATCGTGGAAAACGGCTGGTACGCTGTATCTACGTGGGCCCCAATGGTGCCAATGGATCGGGAGTGCGTGCGTTTGTGCCGTTGAGCAATCTGGCCCCGCGTCTTGAGTTGTTCAGTGCCTTTCGACCTAAAGAACCATTGGAGATTGATGTTCCTGTCCTGAAAGTCTTGTGTGGGAACAGAGAGGACCCAGAGAGGCCCATTCTCTTTGAAGTTGAACCTGATGAGCCCCGCCAAGAAATGGACGGAGAGCCTGTGGAATTTCCCCCAGGGAGCATCGAATTCCCAAGAACCCCACAAGAGGATTCTGAACCAATGCCTTTAGGAAACCCCGACGAAGAAGAACTCCCCTATGAGCCCACCGATGATGAACTGCGCGGAGTGCTAAACTCACAAAAGCTCGGACTTTTAAGCCAACACAGGGCTGCAGTGTTAACACGTATTGGGCTCAAACACTACTCAAGGGAAAGGCTGCACAAACACTGTACTATCTGCGCACCCCCCCTGCAGCTTTGCCTTGTCTAGGCTGCTGCGACTTTCTTGTGAGCACACACTTTACATTTACGCAGAGTCTTGAACCCTTGGCGTAAGTGCTCACATGTAGCATTTGTGTGGTACACTGACATGTGCTTTGTCAGGTACACATTCGTGGCTTCGTTGTTCTTGGAAACTTTCAGCTTCCACAAAAGAAACATGTTGAGTGTCACACTGCTTACCAAAAGGAAAACCACAGACACGCTGAGGTACTGCTCCACAGTTCCTCGTTCCACAAGCTGCAGAACTGTGACCATTGCACTTCTCACTACAAGGGCTTCTCCCATGTTCAGTGAGGTAGCTCCCTCCGGTAAGGCTTATACACGACACTACACAGTTGTCTGAGAGAAAGTCTTGCGGGAATCTTAGGCTTCCACTTGTTTGACTTTCTTTCGACTTCGTCAGCAATCGTACTGACCCTACTCAGTGCTGTTCTTCTTACCTGCTCGTCCATGCCAGCTTTGCTGAGTTGGACCATCCCTGTGAGTTCACAGGCTTGTCTGACTTCTTCGCCTGTCTTCAAATGTTTGGTCAGACAATCAGCAGGATTCGCAACGCCTTTCACTTTTCCTATGATGACCTGTTTTGTTTTCACCAATTCTTGGATGTACAGATGTGCCAAAGAAATGTGTCTCATCTTTCCCACACCTATTCGTTTGGCTGCTTGCAAGGCTGCTGATGAATCGCACCAAATGCGAGGCGTGGAGACCGGAAGGCCAAAATCGTACCTAGCTAAGTTCTGAATGTACATACTTGACTGGGCGCAGTGATTCAACGATCTCAACTCTGCCTCGCCTGAGCTTGTCGCTGGGTTCCCCGACTGAGTAGTCGAGTTTGCTTCAACCACTGTCCCACCAAGTACAAGAACCTCGCCTGAGGTAGATTTCCTTGACTCTGTGTCTCCCGCATAGTCGCTGTCACAGTAAGCGTGCAGCGGTAGCTCCCGCTCTCCTGCGGCTGAGCTTTCGAGATCCTCCACCTTTGTTAGGTGTCCCAGATCTCGTGTCCCTTTGAGATATCGCCCCAGCACCTTTAGGTTCGCCATGTCAGCCTTCCGCGGATCTTTCATTCGACGCGCCAACTCTTTCACAGCGAACTTCACGTCGATCCTGTCCTGGGACAAGTAGATCGCACTACCTACACACGATTGGAAAATCTTCTTCTCTTTCTCGTCCAACAATTGCTCGCTGTTGTTGTCCAGATCCAATTTTCTCCCGGGCACTGGGCTGCTCTTTGCATTCTCGAGGTTCAACAGTTTGAGGATGTTGTCGGTGTGCTTGGCATTGGGCTTAGTCAACACGGTTCCTTCCACACTGATCTTCTCTCGTCCCAGAAACTCTGAGCTTGTTTTGCCATGCTTTTCTGGCCATTCAAACTCTCCCACTTTCACTTTGCACCCATGCTTGGGCAACTGTACCTTCAGAAGATCATCCAAGTCATTTTCTGGACCGGTGACGTCAAAGTCGTCAATGTGGTGTATCACCGCAATCTTTGTCTTCGTGCACCTAAACACACATCCATCCAACCGGCCTCGGACGAAGTCATACCGATCCTTGGGCAACTTGCTTACAAGTATTTCATCCAGCCTGTCTCTGTACTGGCTGGCGGCTGGTTGCCTCCCATAGATGTTGCCATCCACTTGCCACACCAAGTGTTCCTTTGGAATGCTTCCGATTTCATCTCGCTTGTCTGCTGGCTGTCTGGATAGCCACACCTCCAGGTTGTCCAGCCACTCTCTTGGCGGCTTCATACACACCGGTTGTCCCTTTTCGTCGCCTCCATCTCGGGCGATGAGAAAGGCTGACGTGAGGTCCGCCTTCACTCTCGGAAAGTTGTGGTAGAGGCTGTATACCTCCAGCATCTTGGTTGTGCTGTGTCCTGGAGTTGGGCAAAAGTTGTTTTGTCCTTCTGATGAGTTCTTGTCTGCACCATTGTTTCGCTTGAAGTCTTGGCAGGTGAGTCGTGACTTGGCTATGCCACTGCTCACCTTGTCCACCCAACAATGTCCAAACACTTTTATTTCTTTCGGCAACGCCCTACGATCGCGGGGCGTGAAAGCCTTGAACATCTCATCCAGCTTCTCGATCTCCTCGAGTCGGGCCTTGTGCCTAGCCTCTTCATCCACCACGCACGCGTCCAAGTAGTCCGCCACCGAAGATATCTGATCTCTCTCCTCGGTTTCCTCCAAGATTGCGCTCACTGTGTCTTCCATTGTGGTAGCACCCACAGGTGTGCTTAAACCCTGGGTGTCGCCCACTTCCTTGCTAGGAGATCCTACATCACCTCCTAACTCTGGCTTCTCTGTGTTCTCCTCATTTCCTGAGTGTCTCGACCTCGACCGCGAGGTGGGCGAACTAGAGCTCGATGAACTGCTGTCTTCACTGCTTACCTCTCCTGGCACTGCCCTTGAGGCTGCTGCGGCTGATGACGCTGGTTCTGACTTTGCCTTTGCTGTGGCCTCTGTTCTTCTGACTTTTCCAGACCGGCTCGGCATTGCTGTTGTCCTTTTCGCCTCGTCCGCGTTGGTCATGTCTGCGTCAATCTGTCGCGCCACGCCGCCTGCATCCTCGGCTTCCTTTTGCGTCAGGTGCACGCTTGGAGCGGGCACCAGCGGCACTACTACCATGGTCTTAGGCTCGTCTGCAGCTGGCTCGATGTCAGTCGGCTCATACTCCGGATCACTCATCTCTGGCGCTGTCTGCGCTGTCACTTTGCTCCTGATCTCCTCTGGCTTGCGCTGGTCGGCCTTGTACACCGTGTTCCAAGGAACTCCCGCTGCCTTGTCCAAGATACTCGTTTGGTAACGCCTTCCGTGTGTCATCCTCCTGATAGTTCTAAACGTCTGAGCTCCTGCACTCGTCAACAGGATGTGTTCATCGGAGCTAGCGGTCTTTCCGACGTAGATCCCACACACCCATCTGGAAGCACTCTTGACCCCAGACTTCTTCGCTGAATATTTTCCAAGCGCACATTCACCAAAAGGAAGGCATTCCGAGATGTAGTCGTAACCCTTGAGCACTCGGAATGGTGTTGTTCGGGACTGGTTCACGTGGAACCTCGGCAACGACCAACTCACAAATCTCACAATCCAAGGAAACAGGATGTCCGTGGTTTGTATCACTTGCTCGCTGTAGTTATCCCGGAGACTGGCCACCCAAGTCCTTACTTTGCCAGCAATGAGTCCATTGACCATCTCACCGTCTGCCAAATTTCGGGAAGAGTACCTCGGGCTCCTTCTCAATGCCACCACGTCCATACCCATCCTTTGCTGCACCTGCTCGAACACCTTCGCCAGTGCACTTTCCTGGTCGATCTGAATTGTCACTTTCTTCCAACCCAAGTCCTTTATCCAGTCCACCATTGCATTGACCGCGTACATGTTCCTCTTTGTGCCTTTCGAAGGCACCTGCACTGCAAAGGGGCATTGGCTGTCCTTGTCGATCGCTGTCATAACAATCGCCAAACCTTTCAACTCCTCTGAGTCCTTGCTCTTTTCAACCTCCTCCTTGTTCTTTTGCTTCCCCTCAGCTGTGAAGTACATGTAGTCGCTGTAAATGATGTGCTCCTTCGGATCCTCATGTTGTCGGCGATGTGCTTTCTCACGTCCCTGCCCTTCAACACAAACCTTGCACCAAGGTTCAAAGTTTGCATGGTGAAGCTCGTGCTCAGCGACTTCCTCGGGGCTTGGCTCTACTGGTTCTGCCATGATGGGCTGTTGCTTCGCCTCTTCTCGCTCCTTGAGTTCCCACAATGTCATCGCATCGTCGGCCAACTCATCTCCCTCGTCATCTTTGCCAAACGGGTCCTCCAAGTCCATTCGTTGGGATTCTTGAGCCTCCTGGGGCTTAAGCTTGAAGATGGTCTCACCTGTCCAATACCGCAGCAAAGATTCTCTGGGATTCTTGACTCCAAACCAGAGATCCTCGAAGCTCTCGCTTGCTGTCCGATCCACCCACTTGGCCTCAGTTGCTCTGACTGGTTCCAAGTCGCCCACGATCACTGGGCAATCGTCAGCATCCGCAGGGCTAAACTTCCTGAGCCTTGGCACCACATGAACACGGATGACCAAATCGCGCTCTGTCTTCCAGTAGTCCACTGGCTTCTTTTCGCTGACTGGAGCTCGCGAAGACGATGAGGTGGCACCCTCCAGCGCTGCAATGCGCTGCGCAGTGACGCCTGCCTCGCTGGGCGATAGTTTCTCAACCTTCAGATACCACCTCTTTCCTTTCTTCACTAATGGGTATCTCTGCCCATCTTTGCTAAGATAGCTCTCTTCTTGACCAAACGTGACCTCGAACCCTTTGTAGACAAGGCTGTGTACACTGAGCAAAGTTTCACTGGCATCGGTGACAGTCAGGTCCACTTCGCCCACTGTACCGTCGTCCAGCCTCACCTTGGGATACTGCTTGCCATAGATTCTCAGCGCAGTGCCTTGCACTGAAAAGAGTTGCTTCCCTTGTGGCATTGGCTCAAAGTTGTCACTGAACTCTCCATTTCGCGCCACACTTTCACAAGCACCCGAGTCGATCAACATGTAAACATCCTCACTGTGGTCGCGCACGCCACAGATGCGATCCGTCACCGCAAACAACATGTTGTTGTGATCTACATCATGGACTTGCTCAGATATGGAACCTACACCTCCCGTGGACGCCTGGGCCTCCTGATTTGTCTTGTCCTCGGAAATGTCAGACACCTTCCACCAACAATCCGCCGCGATGTGACCATATCTTTTGCACACATGGCATTGTTTCCCCGCGTGTGGGTTTGTTCCTGCTCCTTTTCCTTTTCCTTCCTTCTTTCCTTTGTCATGCCCAGACTTCCCCGCATCCTTTCCACCTGGCTTGCCACCACCACTTGCTTTTCCTCCTTTTCCTTTTCCACCCTTATCTCCTTTTCCGGAGTCCTTTCCACCCCGATCCCTCCAGCCGCGATTGTCGCCCCACTTGCCCGAGTTCCCACCTTGGTCCCACTTGCCTTTGTTGCCCTCCTTGCCCCCTTTTCCTTTTCCTGCCTTTACAGCTCCTATGTCCATGGGGGCAGGGCCACCATCATCAACATGAGACTTCTTTGGCGCACCAAAACTCGAGCCTTGGGGTCGCCTCCAAAGGTTTCGGGATGTAAGGTACTGTTCTATGTACTCCTTGGTTTTGCTGTACGTGTCCAAAGTGTTGCTATGCAAGAAAATCATCTGCTGAATTTCCTTTGGGGCAACATGAACCAAAACGCTCAGCTTATCGTCGGGTTCTACTTTTCGAAACTGCTTTTCAAACTCGTTCATCTCAGCCTCCCACTGGTGAAAGGCTTCAGACCATTTGTTGATGTCACTTGGGAATTGAGGGTTCATGAGATGTCTTCTCCACACCCAGCTCTTCGTTCGGTTGCTCGGCTCGTTTGTCTTACTCAGCACGCGCCACACCTCCAGCCCATTTCCGTCAGGAACCTGAGTGATCAGCTGCTGAGTCTGCTCAGAACAGTAACCGACAAGAATCGCATACAACGCTTGACTCAATTGCAAATCTTCAAGAGTGACATCATCACTGTCATGGTCAATGCTCTCTTTCTGCTTGCTTGCCCAGTTCAACAAACCAGGGTACTTGTCATGTATGGTTCCTAGCCAAGACAGAAAAACATGCTTCCACCGCTCCCAGTCTTCTTTTCGACCGGAAAAAGATGGGGGTTTGGGAATGTTCCTTGGATCCACCAGTCGCCCCCCGGGTCTCTCCTGCTTCTTGAGCTCGAGTAGCTCAGCTTGCTGTTTGGTGATTTCTGCCTGTTGCCTAACAATTTGCTCACTCTGCTCCATTAAACGCGCGCCCATTTCAGCCATTTGTTGCTGCATCTGCACCAGTTGTTGTTCCATAGCTCTCAGTGCCTAGGCCCACTACGGAGTGTGACCTAGAAAGTTGAAAGGGAAAACTTGGAAAACCAAATCAAGGGAAAATGAATTTGTACAGAACTATACACCGATCTACTCACGACCGTGTGCGGTAGCTCCCGCAGTCAATGGGGGTCTCTTCCCCACCTGCGCTCCTTCCAAGTCTCGGTCTCCCACCAGTTGTCCCAGTCACCACGCTGCCACCTGTAGTTGGCGTGGTACGGCTGGTAGCGCTCCCACTGCTCGTTCCTGCGAGTCTCGTCTCTCCTCCAGATGTCGCTGCCGGCCCTGGAGTTGTACCACGAGGACGATCCTGCCGAGGTTGCTGTTGCACGGCTTGTGTCCTCTGTCACCGAAAGGTGCGTCACTGAGGACTCAGGTTCCTCTTCCACCTGGACCTCAACCTCCTCGTCGGAGCTGTAGTACACGCTGGTGGCAGGGTGAGTTGGAGCGACTGACTCGAACTCTGTTGTTGGTGCGTGGGAAAGCGTCGGCGCTTCCTCCACACTTTGTCTCTCCGATCCCTGCCGGTGAGTTACCGCTGAGCTTGACGAGGAACTGGAAGTAGGTCCTGCTGCCACACGTCGAACAGCCTCGTCCCTCGCAAAGCTTGCCCTTGCCTGCTTTCCAGGTCTGTCCTCCAGAAAGCGTCGAGCAAAAGGGGTACCTTTGAAAACTGCCTCCCGCGCTTTCTGAGCACGGAGGTAGTTCACCGAAGCCTTATCCCTAGGCTCAAGCCCCGTCCACAGTGACCTTTCGTCACTCACGAACTCCCTTGTCTCAGGGATTGCGGCCAGGTTCTCCTGGCTTCCACCCTGCAAGGCAAGTCCCTCCAGGTAGCTGAGGTTCAGCGCGGGAGCAGCTCTGGCTTCTCGTGCCTCAGGCTCCTCCTGCCCTTCCTCTAAGGCTACCTCTTCGTAGTCCGCCTCCCTCTGTAGGCGTCTTGCCAGGCCACGAGCAAGTCGGCGTGCTATGGCCTCGGGGGATCTCGTGCTCTCCCCTTTCTCCTTTCCACCACCTTTCCCCGTCTCTGCGGGATTGACCGGGTCCTACACACGGACCTCGGAAACTGGAGCTGCAGCACCCCTTCGGAGGGGTTATGCGGTAGCTCCCGCCTTTCAGGGGTTTAACCCCTAAGTGAGTTTCGGAGCCCTGGCTGCCGACCAGAGCTCCGCTACCATGCGCGGAGTGCTAAACTCACAAAAGCTCGGACTTTTAAGCCAACACAGGGCTGCAGTGTTAACACGTATTGGGCTCAAACACTACTCAAGGGAAAGGCTGCACAAACACTGTACTATCTGCGCATGAACATGGCCCACCGGTTCCATTGCCAGAAGGGATGGAGTTAGAGTGGCCACAGGGTCTTGGTCCGCCGGAAGCTGGTGGAAACAACATGGATGTTGAAGACCCAGACACCATGGATGTGGATCTGGTGGAAGGAGATGAGTTACTTATCCGTGGAATACAATGGCTTGAAGAGTTTGGCTTGCGTCTCCTGTTTGAAGGCCCCGACCTCAGAGTGAGGACCACGAAACCACCGCCATGTGAAATTGAAGCGTGGTTAAAGACCGTCTTTTGTGGGAAGACTATCTGGGTCTATGTGCCAGACGATGCCGTATGTGAGGTGTCGGGTAAGTTGTTGCCTAGAGAACACCTGAAAGAAGGCATGCGCTTAGAACTGGCAGAGTTGGACTCGTTTCGAGTTGCGACCTTAGTGGACGAAGCAAAAGCTCGCAAGCTGGCAACCCGGCGAGTACACACTACAAGGTGGGTATTGACCTCAAAGCCTGGACCTCAGAATCCTGATAGGGTAAGAGCGCGGCTTGTTGTTAGGGACTACGCTATGGGATCGAGTCCTTTGGCGGATGGAATCTATAGTCCGACGACGTCGCTTGAAGCGCTCCGAGGTGTTTTGGCAGTTCACGCAGTGAAAGGAGGAACCTTGCTCTCTGCAGATGTGTCTGTAGCTTTCATGCAAGCGCCGGTTCAAGGGATTGAAGTGATTCGTTTTCCTTCTGGGATGAGTGATACTCAGGGTCGACCGCTCTTTGCTCAGCTACACAAAGCCATGAATGGCTTGAGGGTAGGACCTCTGTCTTGGTATGTTGAGTTCACGAATACGCTTCGGAGCTCTTTCGCTTTTGGCGAGACAGCGGACCCGACGGTCCACCACCGTTTGGAAAAGGACGGGACGTTGACGTTGGTCTTAGTGTATGTGGATGACCTGATCATCTACTCCCAAAACCCCAAAGTAGCTAAGCAGCTGTACCAGAGTTTGGCTAAAATCTACAAGATGAAGCAAACTGGTATCCTGGAACCTGGCCAAGTAGGACAACTTGAGTTCCTTGGTAGGGTGATTGTGAGATCGTTTCCCGAAAGCCCCATTAAGTTTGGCCTCAAAAGTGGGTACCTTGCGTCACTTGGTGAAGAGTTTGGAATCACGAACCTGAAGAAAGTGAAGATCCCAAACCTTGAAAGACTCTATAAGGAGCAGAAAGACGTGAAACCCATCACCCGCGAGGCCTATGAGAGGTATCGTCGCGTTTTAGGAAAACTGATGTGGGCCTCCCTCACGTTACCCCACCTGAGCTACCCGGTAGGATTCTTAGGAAGACACCAAAATGACCCCGACAGCCGTGCTGAAGCATGTTTGCGAGCAGTTGTTAGGTGGGTACATCATCTTCCTGAGTATTGGCAAGTCTTTTCGACGAGAAAAGTTTTCCTCGAGCATGAGAAAGAGTCTGTGATAGGAGGCTTTGTTGACGCATCTTGGAATGTAGTCTCAGTTTCCGGAGCCATCTTAGGGTGGTCTGGGATTATGCTGAAGACTTTCTCAAGGAAGCAGTCAGTGACGGCCCTCAGCTCTGCCGAAGCTGAACTAGCTGCTCTTACCGAAGCCGCGAAGGAAGCAGTATACTTGTGTCTGTTGATGGAAACCTTGTTGACAGGAATGCCTTCAGGAGAGATGTCCTCGTTTACGGCATCATTGCAGTCCGACTCGGAAGCTGCGATCTCAATATCTCGTATGACGGGATTGTTAAGAAGAGTCCGGCACCTAGAGCTTCGTCACCGTTACTTGCAAGAGCTTGTTCGGAATGGAAAGTTGGTTTTGAGCTTCTTGAAAGGTGAGTGGAATGCGTCGGATGGCTTAACGAAAACTCCTGAAGGAGAACAGATGCTGCGAAATTTGCTTGAAGCTTGTGGTCTTGAAGTGATAGGACCTGATGAGGTGAAGTCGCTACGAGAGACTGAAGCGTTGAAACCCTTGATGGCCCCTCTGGAAGAGGTTTTGGAAGCAGTTTCTGCGTTGCCGGAGCGGTTAAAGAAGTTTGAGAGAGTCGCTAGAGAGCTTGCCCAAGGTAGCGTCGCCTTGCTCGTGGTGGAACTCTTTTGTGCTCGTGGAAGTGCACTAGAGAAGGCCTGTGATCGAGAAAATGTCGCCTATCTCGGAATAACGGAAGCGGAAGACTTCCTACATGAAGAGACCCAGGCGTTCCTTGCTGAGGCCTTGCTTGTCCTGAAAAGTCGCCAGAAGACTAAAGTGTATGTGCACATTGCTACCCCGTGCACTGCTGGTTGTAGCTGGCGGTTTTGGCACTGGAAGAGGCCAAGTTACCGGGTGAAATGGCGCAACAAGATAAAGTTGCACCAGAAAGCTTGGCGTTTGATTGGAAACTTGCTTGAGAAGTATGTTGAGTCGGAGGACCTTCTGCTTACGCAAGAATGGCCAAAGAATAGTGGCCTCTGGACAGAGGATGTGTTCCTTAAAGTAAAGAGACGTCTGAAGCTGGACTATGGGCGCGTTGTTGACCGATGTGCGTTTGACCGAGTTCGCAAGACGTGGTGGTTTTGCACCAACAAGAAAGCATGGTGTGACACGTTCTCTGGAAAACCTTGTGATGGAATGCATGTCCACGAAGCGCCGGAGAGCCTAGAAGCAACAGGCTACTATCCTTCAAAGCTTGGACGAGCCTTGCTCAAGGCAGCAAAGAAGCTACTGCTCGGGCCTTAGTTCGTAATGACCTTAGCGCTCTGAGCTTAGACACTGCAGTCCAAGAGGGGGTGTGAAAAGTCATGTCTGGCTCAAGATCTCGGCTCAACCCCGGTGGGGTGCACAGGTAGCAGAGCGGTAGCTGTGTGAACCAGCCTCGAGTCCCCTAACTGTTTTGGGTACCAGGCCTGCTTTTTCACAGCCTTCATTTGAGCCATGTCCAGAGCACCTGTGCAGTCGAGATCCTCACTGCCAGCAAGTGATGGGTTGGAGTCATCTCACCCAACTTGCTCTGCAGAGAGCCAGAAAGAAGGCACGGCCCGACTGGAGGGCGAAGCAGCCCGGCTTGGGGAACTCTTCCCTTATGCGAGTCCTCTTACAGCCGGCTGTGGAGGTTCTCCAGCCTTGGAAGACCAGGTAAGATGCTCGAGCAGCCTGGCAAATCCAGAGCGAACTTGGGCCCATAGAGCCAATTGTGGTCCCAGCCAATGCAGGACTTTCCACCAAGCACTCTGCTTTCGCTGGCATCACAAGGGCCGGAAAGAGTGGCTGCTCCTCTCCGAGGACAGCAGCGTGTATTTTGTTCGCACCAGCAAATCCGGCAAAACAGTCCGAGCCGGACCCTGTGGGCAATGGAGATGCATGGAAGACCCAGCAGAGCTCCACGGGGGAACGGGAGGCGACCCGCCCGTGCAGTGGCTTCGCCTTTTGAACTTTAATTGCACTGGCTGTGGTAACATTCCAACCCATAACCTCAACTTCTTGCCCGGTCCTGGGAAAAGGCAACCAGCGATCTTGCATGGAGAGGATGGAAGACGCATCGAGCTCTACTGTGCCCTTTGTCTAGAAAGCTTCCTAGCGTGCACGTGGAGCTGGCCGAGTTTCGACCAAGCAGTTAGGAGACCGGTGTTTCTGGACTACGCTTCCCTTGCTAACTTGCGTCAGTTAGGTCACCAAGGTACGGAGCCCGTAGAACCTTTGCTGGCGCCGCTGTCTTCTGCAGCCAGCGCACATGGCTGGACCTTCCTTGGGGAAGGGTGTTCTCAGGATCTAGACTCCCCAGAAGAAGCAGGCAACAGTGATTGGCTGGTGTGTGGCTTTGAAGACTTGGAAGACGTCCCCTGGGAGGTCTGACCTAATCCGGCCCCAACCCACCCAAATTGCAGGAGCTATGCCCTGCCAGAATCAAGGGTGAGATGCTCACCCTCCGGAATCCCTTTGTCACGGGTGAAGCTTCTCCCCGTCCAATCAGCGACGGCCCTGTGAGTCCGTTCCCAAACTGAGAGTGCCGTAGGGCACCACGGAGAATCTTGCATAGAATTGGATCATTTAATGATCGCATAAGGATGCAGGTTGTAAGAATGCAAGCAGAAGTGCTCAGTCCCGGCACGTACCCAGATCCATCCGTCGGAATATTTTCGCAGTTGTTCCGATGGACACCCTGCAGGACAGGCCGCCTCGATGCGGCTTTTGTTCAGCCTGACACCGGTTCGGCCCTTTGCTCGGTCTGTGCAGCAGACCGCTGGACCGGGTTTTCGGGCTCAGGTGCTTGTGGGTCTTCCACAGGCCCAACACGGGGTTCTCGCAAACACAGCGCACGAAAGGATAACGTTAGAACCGCACCCTGAAGATCCTCACTGGTTGATGAGGGGAGGGAGGGCGCTGAGGTGTGGCAGGAACGGACGAGGATCCTAAGTACGCCGACCGTATGAGGTTTAGGGCTTTTCCCTGCACCAGTTTGGGGTTACCCGTGTTTGGCCTGTCGAGGATCTCCTTTGAGATTCCTGCAGGGTGCTGTTGTTTCTCTCCGGGTGGTACAAGCCCATCTTGGAGGAAGCCTAGCGGCAGGCGTTGTTGTTAGGGACCAATGCTTGGCTGACGGACAGCCAGAGGCACCAGATTGTGGAGGTTAAAGGCTGTGGCTCGGTGCCTGAAAGCCTGCCCAACTGAGCTGCCCAAATCAACCAAGCCCTCCCTGCGTGCAAGTGGTATGGGCTCCTTGGAGCCGCTGAGGTTGAGCCAGTTAGTAAGAGCGAGAAAGCTGGTTCCCCTCCCTGGTGAGTAAGTGCGAGAAAGCCAGGTCAGCAAACGGGGCTAACAGGAGCTCAGTGCTGCTGCGGCATGAGTTCCTGGGGCCTAGGTTAGTAAGGGCGAGAAAGCCTAGGCCTGTGCCGGAGGTTGGCGACTTTGCCAAGCCACTTGCGTTCAGTTTAGTACAGGCATTGCCCATGTATCGGTTCCAGACCTTCTGCCTTTTCTGAGTGAGCCGGAAGTGGGTGAGTTTCTCCCCTGTACTGGCAGGGCTGATAGGGTAGGCAGTACAGACCAGGCAGTTCAACCTGCAGAACATTTTGCCTAGGGCTTTGTACAGTGCCAAACCAGTGAGTAGCCGTAGGCCGCCGAGCTTCTCGCGGAACTGGTTAGGCCCTTTTCTTCTCTCGGTGCTCCCTGCACATAGTACGGCCGTGTCAAGCAGGCCAAGGACACCTCGAGAGTCCCTTTTCCGTGCATAGTTAATACCTACCGGAACTCCGGTTCCGAAGAGCCTAACCTGGCTAGCGACTCAGCCCGCTTTCGAGTGAAAAGTCATGTCTGGCTCAAGTCTCGGCTCAACCCCGGTGGGGTGCGCAGGTAGTGAGCGGATCGGTGGCCTGGAGGCTGTACCTAAGGGTGGGCTCCAACAGGACTCAAACCGAAACCACTGTGTTTGCTCGGTAGTTCTGCCAGCCACATAGCTGCCTGTGTACGGCCTCGCCGAGTGCTGAGGGAACTTTCGACCTCGCTGCTGAGGGTGTTGTCGGCCTCGCCTGAGCTGAGGATTGTGGAAAGTCTTCGGCCTCGCTTCGGAGGGACAACATAGTTCGGCCTCACTACGGTTGAGGGAAACACCTCCTGGAACTGAGGTGCAAGAAGATAGCAGACCTGTGCGAGCGAATCGGGTTCCGAGGCCTTAACTTCCTTTGGTGGAACAGGGCCCCGTCTCAACCCCAGAATTCCGCCCGTGGGCTATCGGCGACCAAAGTGGCCGTCCACTGTGCCCTGGACAGTGTGCCACACGCCAAAGAGACTTGCTGCAAGGCAGACGGAGAGCGACGGACCATGCCGGCAATTGCATGCTGTGTATTTGCATGGTCACACCAGGGGCGTAGTGAAGGACTCTTCCTGGAACTGTCGCAGTCATATCGTATCCACTTTGTCCGTCGCACCAGGAGAGGCAACATAGCCTGGGGCAGCTGTGGGAATTGGAATGTCCAAAGAAGCCTGAATGCAGCTAACCTCCACTTGCAGCTCCGGAACTTCCGATGCTGTGAAGATGCGAGACTTTGGAACATCGATTTCTATGTCGATCCCACAGACCCATCCCTGATGATTGATGGCAGCGGACGTGTAATCAGATACCTGGGAAGGCTGGTGATAATGGTGTATGGCCCTGATGTGTCGAGAAGGATGCTGGCCTTGTCGGAAGATGATGAGGAATCGATGCTCCTTTGAGGTGATGGAATGTCGCCGGCCAGTAACCAGGCAAGTGGAAGTGGATTGAATTGCGAGCACAGCCTCGCCACTAAGGGCCATGTGAGGGCAAACCCGAATGCAGGCTTAGCTTGCCGGAATGAGGGTGATCAACATATCCTCGCAGAACAATGCTTTCAGAACCCGTGAAACCAGCGGAGATGCCATGTGAGGCTATGCAAGGGCAGTTTCGGCCTCGCTATGCTGGAGCAAAGGTTCGGCCTCGCCGGGCTAAGGGAATGGATGGTTCGGCCTCGCCACGGCTGAGGGAACAACAGAAGGGTTGCGAAAACGCCTCGCTGATGAAGAACGGTGCATGAAGTTCCGGCCTCGCTTCAGCTGAGGGAAGAATGATGACAAGCAGTTCCTGGAAAAGATGCCGCATGGGCACAAGAGGGACTGATAATTGCGAGCATGACATGGAATGGGCAGACCGGGCACTGGAATGAATGGTCTGCCGGAATTGAGTCCTGGAGACTCTGGAAGCACTGCATGCAGCTTGGACGGCTGATGCTACTGGGTGCAAAGCGGTCAAGAGCTTGAAGCATAGACTCCGCGGTGCCGGTGTGTCGGAGCAATAGATAGAAGACAACCGCAGCCCAGCAGTGCTCAATCACACAAAGCAATCATTCGGCCTCGACTTAGGTCTGAGGGAATGTGAGATATGGAAAGAGCAAACTCCAGAATATGGATAAAGGAAACTGGCCAGGCATGGAGGCCAGCAAAGAGCAGGTACCAGCATTGCACTGGAGAAGCCTCGAGTCCCAATGGCAGTGAACTTTGTGGTGAGGAATACGTCGACTGGTGAGTAAGTGCGAGAAAGCCAGGGCGATTCTGGGGAGAACAGCAAGGCACGGTTAGTAAGTGCGAGAACACCGGAGCTGCTGAGAACCCTGGATTAGCCGGGACGTACTCCGTGAAGGATTCGTTGTCACTGCTTTCAGAAATGCCCACAAGGACCAAGCATGCAGCTAACCCGTGGTTGCAGAGTGGGCCTCACTTCGGTTGAGGGTAATCGACTCCCAAGTGAGAGTATGGAGTTTTGGTGGCAAACAAGAGAGCCAGCCGACTGTCTTTGGAACAATGGCTACGGCTGGATTGGAGAATGTCAAGTCTCACAATGGATAGCGGCCTCGTACATAATATCCTCACAGGCAGGGTGGGTTTGACCTGGTAGTCGGCACCTTGCCCGGCCCCCTGTCAGGCGCCTGTACCGGCCACCTGTTGAAGGTGTGTGGCGTGGGGTCACCGGTGCGTAGCGGCGATTTCGGTCGCTTAGCGTCCTCCAGCCTAAAAAGGGGTATGTTTGGGCAGGTACTTCACCTGTTCCTCCTGCTTGGCTCGTGTTGGAGATGTGTGAATCGAGGGCATGGATCCGTCAAGGTGAGATGACGAGAAAGTGCAGAATTGGGCCTCAATCGGAACGGTCTATGGGGATTGACCACCCCGCCGGTAGAGGGATAGCGGCCTCTGAGAATCGGAGGGCATGGATCACCTCCCGGCAAAAGCCACAGGAAGTATGCCCTGTGCATCAAGAGGCAGCCACCGTAACCAGAGTCCATGAAGCCTTGGGCCATGACCTGGTTTGAAGACATGTCCGGCCTCACTACGGTTGAGGGGTGTGGATGGAAGCACTCAGGACATGCAATGAGACTCGTAGAACGAGCATCTGGGTCTACAGGAATTGACCTCCATTCGGTTGAGGGATAGCGGCCTCCACGAACGAGGGCATGGATCACCTCCCGAATAGACAACACAGAGAATGTGCAAGCATACAGGCAATTTGCCTTGGCCAAAGTCTTCAAGCCAATGGCAACGACTTGGTCAAAACGACATTCCGGCCTCACTTCGGTTGAGGGTAGCGGTACGTCAAAACCGAGGACAAGGAATGAGAGGGGGAACTTACCGGCAGTTTCACCCCACAGTTTTAGTAAGCTTTTGTTTCACTTGAACCCACAGCCCCTTCGGGTGGCTACGCCTCGCAGCGTGCAGACGAAAGTTCCTGTCTGGCTCAAGGTTTCGGCTCAACCCCGGTGGGGTGCTCAGGTAGAGAGCGTCTTTAGTGCCGTTGTGGCTGGCCCTGGGGCTTGTAACTAAGGGTAGGTTCCGTTTTGAGGCCTGGCAAAACTGTGTTTGCTCGTAGGCCGGCTGACCGGCTAAGCTGTCATAGAGCGGCGGCCCGCCAACTGCTGCCGACGACGAAGGACGTTCGAGTGCACAGTTTTCGGCCTCGCTTCGCTAGAGGGAAGCTTTTCGTCCTCGCGTTGCTGAGGGAACCTTGTGGCCTACAGTCTGCTCTGGGTCACAGTGAGAGTTGCAGCCTCGCATTGCTTGAGGGGTGACGCAAGCCTGTTGCTCACCAGAGATTCCTGCTGTCTCTGGGTGAGCAAAACCCACCGACCCTCATTTGGATTGAGGGCTGTGCTGAAGGTGAGTTTGGGTTCCTCGCTCACTTGTGTGGAAAACGAAGGTGAGACCGAAACACGGGGGGAAACGGCCAGGCACGCTGCAGACAGTGCAGGCCAACGTCGCACTGCAAGAGGCATCCTTGCAGTGGCGACAGGAGTGTCCCGAACAATTGCGGTGTGCTCGAGCCCAAGCTTGCAGGTTTTCGGGGATCTGCAAGCTGAGCACAACAGGATTTTCTTCGCAGGTAGAATCAGGTAGAAAAGATTTGGCCCAACCCTGGTGGATCTGCCTGGACACAAATAACCAGAGGCATCAGTGTCGTAAAGCTCATTGACTGGTGCTACTGAGAAACCGTTGCCAAAGAACTTGCAGTAGGACTGTGGTGCGGCGCAGTGCAAGTTGAAGAGCAGCTGTTGGTGGCTGCTCCCCGGAAAACCAATAGTCCAAGAAGCCTCCTTCGGCCTCGCTCCGTGCTGAGGGTTTGTAAGGGTTGGTATTGGCCGGAAAGGATTCAGATGGAGGTTACCCGATCTTCGCGCT
Source organism: Symbiodinium natans (assembly GCA_905221605.1). Lineage (NCBI taxonomy): Eukaryota > Dinophyceae > Suessiales > Symbiodiniaceae > Symbiodinium > Symbiodinium natans. Next base: position 138,258 of record CAJNDS010000324.1, on the reverse strand, counting down.
TTTCCCATCTGAAGGCAACCAATGGTAATCAGCCTGCTGGACATGGCAGGCCTGCTTTTGTTTACATCCACGTCTCCTGCAAGGGCTGGGGTCTGTCCGTGCACACAGACAAGGCGGAACCTTGCAGATGTTTAGGTCCTCGCGGCACGGCCGCTGGAGGTTGTTTGAAGATGTTGGCTCTCACTATCTGGTGAGTGGTTTGTATGGGCACTTGCTGGGGCAAGGCGGCTCTGGCGTCTGAGGATGGTACATGTGCTGGCTGCTGAGTACGGGCCACCGAAAGAGACCTGTGGTAAGACAAGCGATGAAAGGAGCCGAACTCCTAAACTCTAGGACAGGCTAGCTCACGCGGACGCCACGCAGAGTATGTGTCACTATCTTCAGATGTTGGAGCCAAATTGCCTAGCCTTGTGACGTGAGATGTGGTGTTTGGATTCGGCCTCAAGCACTGGAAGGCCTACAACAACAAATCCGAATGAAAACTGTGGTCCTAAGACACGCGGTGCAGCTGCTTATACGTGGCACCGCGGGGGTCACATAGAGATAGAGGGCTTGCCAGCAAGGGAACTCTGTCTAGAGAGAGCCCTGGCTCAGTGAGGAGCTGAGGGCCTGGCTGCGCAGATGCAGCGGAATGGTTGTTCGGCCTCGCCTCCGCTGAGGGAACAACAGTCAATGCTTCTCTGCAGTGTCGGTCCGGGTTAGTAAGAGCGAGAACGCCGGGACCTCGAGCTGCAGTTTTACCATGAAGCAACCGCGTGAGATGCATTATTGGTCAACTGGTGAGTAAGAGCGAGAAAGCCAGGGTGACGCTACTTTGGGGGAGGCTGCAAGGCACGGTTAGTAAGTGCGAGAAAGCCGGAGCTGCGGACGAACCTGGAGTAGCAGTCTTTCATACCTCACGTGTTTCACTTTGCGGCCTCGCATGCGCTGAGGAAATATGCCTCGAACAGAACATCCAGTGCTGAGTGGGGATTGCCAAACTTACGGAGGCTGATGCCACAACAAGTGCCTCAACAGCAATGCATGCGGAGGGCAAAGTTCGGCCTCGCGAGTGCTGAGGGTTGCAGCTGAGAGAGGGCCTAGCTGAGAACGCAACACCTCAAGCGAGGTAATTTTTAGTTTTGTTTCACCTTGACCAACGGCCCCTTCGGGTGGCTACGCCTCGCAGCGTGCAGACGTGAAAAGTCATGTCTTTTAGGTTGTCCTGCAGTTTTATGCATGCTTTTGCTGACGCTCGCTTGGTAGGAGTTGTGTAGGATGGAGTAGTTTGTAGTTTGGAAGTGTAGTTTTTCCTTAGCTTGATGGGAAGCGAACCTGAGAAACTCCTTCGTCGTTTTGCCTTTGCTTTGAAGTGTTTGAAGAAGAGCTTTGGCAGTTTGACACTCCGTTTGAAGGGTTTGGAGAACCCTGAGTTGGTAGGAGAACTTGGGAAGTGCCTCGTTTGAGTTAGGTGCTTTTGCAGTTTCACGGCGAGTGTGTTTTGCAGTACTTTGGAGACACAGAAGAACTGTGACTTTGAAGTCGTCCTCCGGCCGACCTGACTTTGGCTCAAGGCTGTGAGTAAAAAGAAGACCGCTGTGCGCTTTGCTGTGTTTTGACACACTTAGATTCTCAGTTCTTTCAAAGCTTTGGAGAACAGACAAAGACAGAAGCATCTTTCTGGATCGATCAAGGATTGTTTCCGGATTGCTGTTTTTGTTGTTAAGCGGGTGTTAAAGGCTGTAGAAAAGAGCAATGGCTTTTTGGTCAACTTTAAGCTTCCCACTTGCCCTCTTATAGACCATTCATCATAGCCCACCTTGGACAACAAGCAGAAGTTATTTAAGTTAGACCAAGTACACAATTACCTTACATTATTGTCTGATGATCAGAAAGTTGCTTTGTTGCCACGTTGCCTTACTGAGCAACTTTATCAACAATAAATGGAAAACAGCTTCGCTAAAACGGAAGTTAAGAAGGATTCTTGGCCAAACCTTCTTTTGCGCGTTGCGCTTGAAAACTGACTTGACGGTAACGTGAGAAAGATGATGTGATTTGCGTAATCATAATTTATTTTTTTTCTTTGTTGGCTTGGTTGCGTTGTTTTTTCGATAATTACAATTAATTTACCAATGTCCGTTTGGTGTCCAGTCCCTGCACAAAAATGTCGAATTTGCAAAAGTGCCCAGTGGCTTTGAAAAGTGTTTGGCTTCCTTGTAAAGAGTTAACTCGGCACAGAAGCTGAAAAAGAGTTAACTGGCACAAAAGCTGCGAAAGTTTGCTTACAGAAGTACTATTCTGTCCTGTTCACAAAAGTGCACGTTACAAAGTTTTTGCTTTACAAAAGTACAGTGCCTTTACAAAAGTGTTGTAGCAATTTGGCAGCACTAAGCCTTTACAAAGTGTTGCCCTCCGCACAAAAGCAAAAGCTCGCAAAAGTGTCCGGTCGTTGCAAAGGTTCATAAAGGCGAACCTGGTCTTCCAAGCCCTGCTTGCCCGCCTCAGCAAGTTAAGCTGCGAAACAACCAAGAAAATCAAGTTTAAGCCGTTCTGGGCGGGTCCGGCCGGACCACACATTTTTTACGTCAAGCGCAACATAACCACAAGACTGCAGCGTTCAAGGTTCAAGGTCCCTGAAATGGCCCTAAAAGAGTTGGTGTTAAATCCTTAAATCATTTTCTTTTGCAACACTCAAGAGATTTCGATCGATTCCCTGATTCCCTTAACAAGGCACTAGAGGAATGGTTGAAAGTATTGAAGAGAATACATTTTGCAATAATTATCGATTGTACATTTGTATGTGAATTGCTCAAGTGTGTTATTAAACAAAAAAGAAAGAGAGAGAGAGAGAGAGAGAGATATTTATATATGTTGAAAGAAGCATGGATGGAATTCACGGAACCGACGAACCCGTTTTGAAAAGAACAGTAAATAATCATAATTTTTCAGAATTTGCTTTGGAGCCCACAGTTCTTTTCTGAGACATCTGGTTTTCTGAATAATCAGAATAATGATGAATGGGAATGGGAAGTGACGTTTTTTGGGTTTATAGAGCCTTCCCGAACCACCTTCGCGGAGTCTCTTATGTGCACAGTGACATGTTCGGGCCCATAGCTTCCAAAACCACCTTTGTGGAAGTCTTGAGTCTGGTATTGCCATGGTCTGGTTGATCTTCCTGGCTGCTCATTAGGTTACTGTTGCCATGGTTGTTGATGTTTCGGAGTCTGAGGCGGTCCGCCAGTCAATTATTCCAGTTTTCTCGCGTCTGTGGCTTGCGTGCAGAATCCAAAGTTTTGAATTGTGGAATCAAAGTCACCCATAACAAGCAGTATGCGTTTGGGCACGCACGAATGGCTTGTAACAACGCAGACAAACAAGCGGGTTCTCCGGGGGCGGTGCTGCAGCCTTGGAATTTTGGGTGTGGAGGGAAGTGCTGGAGAAGCCTGCAGCCCTTGTTTTTGGGTGAGGTGGAAAGCGCAAATGCCAGGTCGGCCGTGCCGCAGCCCAGTGATGCTAATGAGGTATGGATCAAAGACCGTGGACAGGCTGTGATAGGTTAGAATGTGGTGCTGCTATGCTCCGTAGACGCAGAGCTGCGGAGGGACATCTGCGTCACGACGAGAATGTGTTTCCTCCATAGGTGCAAGCTCAGTACAGTCGAGCAGCAAGCCAATGGCTAGTAGAAGGGGAAGAGGGGTTATAAAGTGCATAGTTCTAGATTTGGTGTGGGGTACACACATATAAGGTCTTTGGATCTAATCCTGCTTAGGCACAGGCCAAATGATAGTGCTGCGAATCAAGCTGCGTGTTGAGAATATAAGCATACTCTGAAGTCCTTGCCACATCTTAGGAGTGAGACTTTTTTCAAACCCTACGAGACTAGTGGAGGTGGTGGGTCTCAGGGGTGCGAGTGGTGGAAAGCGGTGGAAGCGGTGGGGGCTGGTGGGGGTGGTGGTGCTGGGTTTTTGGGCGTGGTGTGCTGAACTCATAAATAGTTCGGCAACTGCTAGCCTCGTCCGAGCAACCTCCCGTTCTGCCGAGATATCAGAACCCAGGTATGTGCCGGGAGATCAGAGATCAAAGTTGGGAGCCATGGGCTACGAATGGCTTTAGGGTTTAAGGTTTAAGGTTTCGGGCCACTACTATCCTCATTTGGCGTACTAACTCTAGCTACGGGAATTTACAGGCTCAAGGTGGCGCCGTCTGCAGGGTTCAGGGTTTGTGTGGCTTCGATGCAGCTCTCTTGGGCCCAACTTATTGGCTAACCAAGGCAACGTCAGCGTGGAGCCAAGCTCCAGATTCAATTGCCAACAGCCAGTAACGCAGAACTATCAAGCACCGCTCTTGCATCGCCAGTCAGATTTCCGACGCGCGATCTTTGTCATACAGCAGACGCGATGCACAGAATGGCCGTGCAGATGATGCCGTGGAGGCATACGTCTGTTCGGCACGCATTCCTGCAAACCGCTCGAGGACCTCTTCATGGAACAAAGCTTCGTGGGTTTTCGTCAGCATCGGTGAGCACCACGTCAGTGATGGACTTGTATCAGTCCCAGGTGCCTTTGTTCATCAAACCGTTTTTGGGAACCATGATTATGCCGATCTTAGCTTTGAGAAAGCCATCTATACGAACGCCCCAAACCCGGAACCCTAAACCCTAAACCCCGAAAACATGGATGCCGGCATTCATAGCTTTGTGAGCATGGTGTTCTCTGTATCTGGGTCTAGGGTTTACAGTCTAGAGTTTAGGTTTTTGCTTGGATGCTTTCAGTTGTGCTACTTTCCAAACCCTACCCTAGTCAGAGGGTTTGGCACCGTGAAACAGGGATTAGAGAGCTTCAATCTCAGCACGTCAGCGTGCAAATCAAAAACCGGGCCCGCGAACCCTGAGCCTTAAACTCTCCACCCCTGAACTCCTCGTAACTTTCAAGTTGACCTGAACCGTGAAGCTCTAAGTCGACCCCAAACCCTAGCCTTTAAGCTTCAACCCCTAAGCCCTCAGCCCTAAGCCCTAAGCCCTAAACCCTAAACCCTAAACCCTAAACCCTAAACCCTAAACCCTAATTTAAACCCTAAACCCTAAACCCTAAACCCTAAACCCTAAACCCTGAGTCTGCAGGTGGACCGCGGGGCTTGCCGTTACAATGCTGCGCAGCTGCCCTGCCTGGAGCGCCTCGACATGCTGCACCGGGAGCTTAGCGCGCCGAACCGCGCCCCACCCAGAGGCCGCAGCCCCAAATCCAGACCCTAAACCCTAAACCCTAAACCCTAAACCCTAAACCCTAAACCCTAAACCCTAAACCCTAAACCCTAAACCCTAAACCCTAAACCCTAAACCCTCAACCCTAAACCCTAAATCCTAAACCCTAAACCCCAAACCCTAAACCCCAAACCCTAAACCCTAAACCCCAAACCCCAAACCCTAAACAAACCCTTCAAGGCATCTACATCTATGGCGAACCAGGGGCTGGCAAGACGATGATGATGGACATGCCCCCTGCTTAGAGTTGAACGTTTTAGGGTTTAGGGTTTAGGGTTTAGGGTTTAGGGTTTAGGGTTGGTGGGTCCTAGGGTTTAGGGTTTAGGGTTTAGGGTTTAGGGTTTAGGGTTTAGGGTTTAGGGTTTAGGGTTGAGGGTAAAGGCCCCAACCCAAAAGAACCCAAGCCAAAAACCCCAAACCCCAAACCTCAAACCTCAAACCTTAAACCCTTCCAGGGTTCAGGGCTGAAGGGTGAGGGTTCAGGATTTCGCCCGGGTTTCTGGTCTTAAGGTTATGGGTTCAAAGTTCTCAGCCCTGCAGCCGAACAACCCTTAAGCCTTGAAGACCCTAAGCCCCTAGGATCCTAAACCGCAAGACTCGAAACCCTTAAACCCTAAACCCTAAACCCTAAACCCTAAACCCTAAACCCTAAACCCTAAACCCTAAACCCTAAAACCGTAAACCCTCAAAACCTACACCCTGTAGATCTCAGGGTTCAGGTTTCCTTCGACGTGATCCCCTGCATGAAGCCATGGGCCAAAAAAGAGAAATCTTAAGCCCCAACAACTAAAGTAACCTTAAAAAAGGTTGGGGTTTAGGGTTTGGGGTTTAGGGTTTAGGGGTAAAACCTTGAACCCTAGACCCTATAACGTTCTAAGCGTGCAAGCTCAGGTTCTACTCCCTGGCCAGCAAGCAGGGTGTGGCAAGCCACCGGGCACACTTCCATGACTTCATGCTGGACATGAACAAAAGCCTGCGCTTGGGACGTTCATTTGGAGGGTTTAGGGTTTAGGATATAGGGTGTAGGGTTTAGGGTTTAAGGTTTACGGCGTCGATTCCGAAGCCAATGGGATCATATGACCTCTCAGGAACAGTTAAACCATGCAGGGTTTAGGGTTGAGAGGGCTTAGGGTTTAGTGCCAACTCAGGCATCGGATCCGGAAGGACGTCGGGAAGATGGCAGATCCCTTGGCTTTGGTGGCGCAGGAGTTCGTTTCCTCCACGCCTCTGCTGTGCTTCGATGAGTGTCACGTCCTAAACGTGGGCGATGCATTGCTGATGTGCTCCTTCTTCAAGCACCTCTTCAAGGCTGGCGAGAGAAGTGGGGCTAAGGGTTCAAGGTTTAGAGTTTAGGGTAGGCAGATCCCTAAAAGCAAGAGACGAGAGCTATTCGGAGGCCGGCGGCACGGTCGTCGCCACGTCCAATCTGGCCCCCGAAGAGCTCTACTCCTCGGGCATCAACCGGGAGGTTTTTCAGCCTTTCATTGACGCCATGCTGGCACCTCGACCTACCAACAGCCTGTAGAGCTCCGATGACGGAGTTCCAGAAAACACTCCCCCCCCTCCCAAAAGAAAAAAACATCCTTAAACCCTCACCCAGGTTTCTACCCTCAAGCCCTCAACTCCTGAAACGCTGGGTTCAGGGTAGGGTTAAATTCCTCGCTAGACCCTAAACCCCCCCCACTTCAAAAAGAAAAAAAGAGCGAAGGACGCCTTCCCTAAAACCCTAGACCCCTAAAACCCTCAAACCCTAAACCCAAAACCCCAAAACCCTGACACCCTAAACCCTAGAACCCTAAAACCCTGAACCCTAAACCCTAAACCCTAAATCCCAGGATCACTGTGACCCCGTGCGTCTGGTGGTGGGCGAAGACTTCCGGGCAACCAAATCGGCGCAACTCGCGGCCTCGGATGGAGACTGGGGCTTGCGGTTGGGTTTAGGGTTTAGGGTTTAGGGTTTAGGGTTTAGGGTTTAGGGTTTAGGGTTTAGGGTTTAGGGTTTAGGGTTTAGGGTTTAGGGTTTAGGGTTCCTAGGCTTCCGAAACCCTAAACCCTACCTAAACCCTAAACCCTAAAATTTATACACCCTAATCCCTGAACCTGAAAATTTATACACCCTAATCCCTGAACCCTAAAGTTAGGACACCCTAAACCCTAAACCCTACAGTTTCTACACCATGACCCTGAACCCTAAAGCTAAAGTATATACACCCTAAACCTAAACCCTTACGTTTTTACACCCGAAACCCTAAACCCTAAACCCTAAACCCTAAATCCTAAACCCTAAACCCTAAACCCTAAACCCTAAACCCTAAACCCTAAACCCTAAACCCTAAAAGGAGACCGTGCCTTCTTCTGGCCTCTGGGCCCTGAGACGGACCTGCGCCTCGTGGAGAGGTGGGGGTTAGGGTTTAGGGTTTAGGGTTTAGGGTTTAGGGTTCAGGGTTCAGGGTTCAGGGTTTAGGGTCAGAGCCTCCACCCCTGAATCCTATGAAGAACTAAACCCTCAAACGCCCCAAGTGCCGAACCCCCAAGCCGCAAGGTTTTGGTGGCCGAAGTTGAAATTCAGGACTCCCCTAAAGTGCCTAACCCCTAGACGCTTTAAACCGCCTAATCTCCAAACCCTCCTGCAAGGGTTCCAGGGTGCAGGGCAGGGTTCCAGGGTTTTGAGGGATTTAGGGTTTTGGGGGTTTAAGGTTTCTGGTGGAGGGTTTGGGGTTTAGGGAGGGTTTAGGGTTTAGGGTTTAGGGTTTAGGGTTTAGGGTTTAGGGTTTAGGGTTTAGGGTTTAGGGAGGGTTTAGGGAATGCAGGTTGGAGAGCATCCTTGGAAGTTGCCCGGGTCCGCGGCCCGAGTGCCTCCCTGTGCCTATGGGGCGCACCTTGCAGTGCAGTCGCGACTGGGGCCTTGTTTATGGTGTTTAGGGGTTTTTGGGTCCTAAACCCAAAACCCTACACCCTAAACCCTAAACCCTGAACCCGAACCCCTAAACCCTAAAACCCTAAACCCTACACCATGAGCCCGAAACCCCGTTAACCCCAAAAAAGATCCGAGCCCCTGCCTCGGAAGATTCCCGAAGCCCTGAACCCGAAACCCTGAAAGCCCTGAGAGCAAACGCCCGACCCTAGGTCCCTAAACCCCCCTCTCAACCCACTAAAGACCCTAGACCCTAAACCCTAGACCCTAAACCCGAAACCCTAAACCCTGAACGCTAAACTACCTAAGCCCTAAACCCTAAACCCTAAGCCCTAAACCCTAAACCCCCCCTAAACCGTAAACCCTAAACCCTAAACCCTAAACCCTAAACCCTAAACCCTAAACCATACCTAAGCCCTAAGCCTTAAACTCGAAGCCCTACAGCTTTCAAAGGAGTGTGGCGAGGGACAGAGGCGGCCGCCGCCGACTTCTCCTTCGAGGAGCTCTGTGTGGCGGCTGTAGGCACTCATGATTACATTGCTTCTCGGCATGTGGGGTTTAGGGTTTAGGGTTTAGGGTTAGGGTTGCGGTTTTCGGGTTTAGCGTTTAGGGTTTCGGATGTTGGGGTTTAGGGTTTAGGGTTTAGGGCGTAGGGCTTCGGGTTCAGGGCGTTGCCTTGCATCTCGGCGCAGGACAGCCTAAACCCATCCTAACCCAAAAAGCTTCACCCTAGACCTCAACCCTCAACTCCTCAATCCTAGACCCCTAAACCCTAAACCCTAAACCCTAAACCCTAAACCCTAAACCCTAAACCCTAAACCCTAAACCCTAAACCCCAAACCCTACAGCCTTAACGTTGAGGCTCTCTGTGAAGCTTTTGATGTCATCGTGGTCCGGAGCGTGCCCCGCTTTGCTTCCACAGACGAGAACGCTGCACGACGATTCGCTTCCTTGGTCGACGTGATGTCTCTTGGGAGAACGGGTTTAGGGAACCACCCTAAACCCTAAACCCTAAACCCTAAACCCTAAACCCTAAACCCTAAGCCCTAAACCCTAAACCCTCAACCCCAAACCCTAAACCCTGAACCCTAAACTCTACACCCTAAACCCAGCGCTAGGCCCCATTTAGCCCAGTTTAGGGTTTCGGGTTTAGGTTTTGGTGTGCTTTCTGAAGAAGCTCCAGGTCTTAGGTTTCGGGTTTCCAGGTCTTCAAAAACTAGATCCCTAAACCCTAAACCCTAAACCCTAAACCCTAAACCCTAAACCCTAAACCCTAACCCCTCAACCCTCAAGCCTAAAACCCCCTTTTCTACTCAGAAGAAGCGACAAGAGGAGAGCCTGAGGTACGACCGGCAGAAGCGCCTACTTTGCACCATCGACGCTCCCCCGGGTGAGCTCTTTGCATCCATCCGGGAGCAGTACAGTGGGGGTGCGGAGGACCAGGCTTTTGGGCAAGGATGTAGGGTTTAGGGTTTAGGGTTTAGGGTTTAGGGATGAGGGTTTAGGGTTTAGGGTGCAAGGCCTCAAGCTCTTTTCAGGGCTTATAGGGCTTAGGGGCTTAAATAGGACGATCGCGGCGCTTCTGTTCGCATGCCCTCGCATGGTGGCTCCAGCGGTAAGCATGTGGCCCAGTTCCGCCTGCCTCAGTCGGTGCGCTACACGGACAGCGGGGGCTACAGCGTCGTCAAGGGAAATGAGGCCCAAAGAAGGGCCACAAACCCTAAAGCCCACTCTTCGCCCCCAAGCTCACAATGAACTGTTTGACTTCGTATGCAAGATGCAGTTGATGCGGGGCAAATCGTTGGAACACATGGCCACATACTTGCCTGAGACCAGCCCGAAGTCTTCTTACAAAACCTTAAAACCCTCAGCCCCCCCCCCCCCCCCCCCCCCCCCCCGCAAATGCTGAGCTTAAGTCTTAAACCCTAGCCCTTCGCCCTTTATTCCATTCCGACGTGAGTTCAGAATTTTTCCGTAATCCCCAAACCCCGAAAGTTCTTAAACCCAAGAAAGCCCTCAGCCCTAAGACCCTCAACACCCTTAACACCCTTAAAGCCCTTGAAGCCCTGAAAGCCCTTAAGGCCCTTCCCCCCCGACCCCAAGCCCTTAAACCTTCGAGCCCATAAACTGGCACCAAGCCCTCCACCCTAAACCTAAGTCCCCTAACCCTAAGCCCTAAACCCTTCAATCACTTAGAGCCCTTAAAGCCTTAAGCCCCTAAACCCTAAACCCCAAACCCTAAACCCTGAACCCGAAGCCCTAAACCCCAAACCCCCAACCCCAAACCCTAAACCCGAGCCGCCCAGGCCCCACCCAAGTCGCAGGGCGACGTGGACCAGGGTTGGGTGGAGTGGTCGGCAACGGGGCTGAAGGACCCCACCCTGGTCTAAGGGTCGTTACACGGTCCCTGGTTTAGGGTTTTTGGGTTTAGGGGTTTAGGGTTTGGGGTTTGGGTGGGTTGGGAGTTCCTTTCGGCCGATAGGGTTTGGGGCTTTAGGTGTTTTGGGGGGTTTGGTTTAGGGCTTCGAGTTTGGGCTTTAGGGGGGGTTTAGCATTTAGGGTTTAGGGATGTTTAGGGTTAGGGGTAAAACTTGGGGCTTTGAGGGCTTCGAGGTTTTTTTTTGGGGGATTCTGAGGGCTGTTTGTTTTTTGAGCAGACGGACAGGATGCCTCGATGTTCGACCTCACCTGCCACACCAAGATGCAGCAGCACGACCGTCTCCTCCCCTTGCTCCGGTGCGAGTCCAGACTGGAGGATCAAGGGGCTAAAGGAGGGAGGGATCCTTATAAGGGACGCGTAGGGGGTTCTATTTAGGGGTTCTATTTAGGTACATGGAGGTATTTCTAGGGGGTTATATATGGGTTATAGGGGAGTAAGATCCCTCCCTCCTTATACCCCTGAAGAGGAGATGTCCTACATCCAGCTTGGGGGCCTGTCGCAGTGAGAAGCCTGCTTTTCGTCCTCGTTTTCCCCGAGGCGACCCGAGTGCACAGACCTTACAGCAGAAGTGGCGCCTCGATGTGCTTTGAACAGATGGCTTTCTGAGACCTTTCCTGAGAGCCGAATTCGGCGCTTCCTGTGGCGCCCTTTCCGTCAGGTCCCAAAAGGGAACCTTCTTTCGCGCTGCTGGCCGAGGCATTTTGCTGCGGACTTCTCACGCTGCGCTAGGAAAGAACTAGCAACGGCGTCTCAAACGTGGGACGGGGGCTTGCGAAGTTCAAAACGATATGGCGCCCGGTTGAGTATCTGGAGCCCCCCCACCCCCCCCGGCCCCCCAGACAATTTTCGCGAGATTCGGATGCCCTCTTTTATGCGGGCACAGGGGTTTACGGGTTGGGGTTTAGGGGTTGAGGGGTTTATGGGCCGAGGGTAGTGGGGTTTAGGGGCCGAGGGTTGAGGGGTCCAGTTGTTTTTGTTTGTTTCTCGCGGATCCCCGAGTCGCGAGCTTCGCATACTTGCGGGTAACCCATATGTTTAGGGTTTAGGGTTTAGGGTTTAGGGTTTAGGGTTTAAGGTTTAGGGTTTAGGGTTTAGGGACTTAATGTGCTGAGATGACTTGTTCACACTACGGCGTTCAGCTGACCAATGCTGCACCCTAGGCCCTAAAGGCCCTAAACCCTAGGCCCCCAGCCCGAAAGTCCAAACCCGAACCCTAACCTTAAACCCTAAACCCTAAACCCTAAACTCTAAACCCTAAACCCTAAACCCGAGACCCGAAACCACGAACGACCCCAAAGCCTTGATACATGTGGACCCTAGACGGTTTTCGGGGCTTTCGGTTTTTTGGGTCTTTAGGGCTTTTGGGGCTTTTTTAGGGGCTTTGCGGTTTTTTGGGGCTTTTAGGGATTCAGGGTCTTCGGGCCTTCGGGTTGGGTTTTTGGGTTTAGGGTTTAGGGTTTAGGGTTTAGGGTTTAGGGTTTAGGTATGGCAGCTTGCACGTTGCAAAGATCTCAAAAACTGTCACTGCAGCTTTTGCAACGCCTGGCCACTGCGTCGAAGCTCGGCACCGACTCCTTGCCATTTCAGCGAAGATGGCCGTGGCGACTCGGTGAAGTTTTAATTTCATCAGAAGCCCTAGGCCCTCAACCAGGGTTTAGGGTTTAGGGTTTAGGGTTTAGGGTTTCCTGAACGCCAAACAAGGCTCCAATCTGTAGGGCTGCGGGAGGCAACGTGTGTAAGTGATTTCTTGTAAACGCTTGCGCGCGCCGCCTCGGCAGCCGGACCGGCCCAAGACAGGAAAGGAGGAAAGAGGGTTTCTGCAACAACAGGGGAGGAAGGGTCCAGGTCCGGGGGTCGTCGGGAGGTTTAAGGGGTTTAAAGGTGTTTGAAGGGTCCAGGTAAGCGGGTGGGGCTGGTTTTTGTGTGTTTTCCCTGTAGGCCGCCGACAGGCGGGACCCTCCACGGCATCGGTTTGTATCTCCAAGCGATGGGGGGGGGGTCCCACAGGGGGGGGGGGGGGTCCGCCGCAAAATTTTGGGTTGGGTTGGGGGGAAGGAGGCCCGATCCGGGTCTGCTTGCTCCAGACGTCTTGGCAGGAAGCGGAGGCGAACCTCAGACACTTTCTTGTGTCAGATTCTCTGAGCACCGGAGCATTTTCGGGTCCTCCGCCCTGCCGCCTAAACCCTAAACCCTGAACCCTAAACCCTAAACCCTTAACCCTAAGCCCTGGACCCTTAATCCTGAGGTCGAAGAACCCAATGACTGGCACGGCTACGTCAGCGCCGCCTACACTCGAGCAGGCTTCTGCAGCGAGAAGTCCAAGGCGCGGGAAATCGGGACCTTCAGGATTTGGGGCTTGGGGTTTTGGGTTTGGGGTTTAGGGTTTCGGGTTTGGGGTTTAGGGTTCAGGGTGAGGGGTTGAGTGGGGCGCGGGATTCTGCTACATTCTCGGAGCCTTCCATTGCTGCCAGGAGTTCTACAATGAGACGGCTGAGATCTACGACAAGTTGGCCAGTCCCGATGTGCCTTGATCGTCAAGACCCAAAGCCCAAAACCCTAAACCCTAAACGCAAAACCCTACATTTTAGGGTTTAGGGTTTAGGGTTTGCTGTGAGGGCGTAGATGCTGTGAAGGTTAGGTTTCGGAACAAGCTCGAAAGCTTCGTGAGGTGCGAAAGCAGCATTGGCCCGATTGTGGAGGGCCATCTAACACTTTTCTCCCACAAGGCGGCAAAGTCACCCAAACCTATTCCTTTTAGGGTTTAAGCCTAAACTCAGACAACAGCCCACTCAAGTTTCAGAGGGGCGGGCTCGGCCAGGCACCCAGTCAGGGACCAGCCGGCTGTGGGTGGGGCGCCTAAGGCTTAGGCGGGCCAGGCCAGGGGACAAGGGGGGGTCAGGGGGGGGCCAGGAGGTCCAGGAAATCAGGGGGGGCCAGGGGGCGGCGAGGGGCCTGGGGGTAACCTCTCAAGAATGCCAGCCAGCTTCTGGCACAACAAGGCTTGGGGTTGAGGGTAATTACTTTATTTTTAGGGACCAGTACTGGTCTCGAGGAGAACGTGTTCCGGTACCGGGCCCATCGTGGGTGCTACCGACCCCCATGCTGTGAGAGCGGGCGAGCGACCTGGTCGGCTTGAGGTCAAAGGGCTTAAGCGCCGCCCCCAACGTAGGGGGGCGGCTAGGGTTTAGGGTTTAACCCCTAAACCGGTAGTTTTCTAGAAGCGGCAGAATTTGCATAAGCCGCAGAAGTCTTTGTGGTTTCCGGTTCTTTGTGGGTGCAGAAGGCTGATATGGGGCTTATGGTCTTTAACGCCAAACCCCGAACCCTAAACCCTAAACCCTGTCAAGCCCCAAACCCTAAGTCCCAAACCCCAAGCCCCAAGTCCCAAGCCCCAAACCCCAAACCCGAAACCCCAAACCCCAAACCCCAAACCCCAAACCCTAAACCCTAAACCCTAAACCCTGAACCCTGAACAGGTGTGGCTGGCTCCACAGGTGGTGTCCGAGCACGCGCTGGCGCTGACGGCGTGGGGAGCTTGGCTGTGGGGTGGCTCATAGGGGGATTTGCAGGGTCCTACGGTTTAGGGTTTACGGCTCGGGTTTAGGGTTTAGGGTTTAGGGTTTAGGGTTGCACCCCATATTCTTGCTGAGCGTTTTGGGAGGAGTCAGAGATACTGTGCTCGTAACGCATCGAAATCGCAGGCAGGGGAAGCTGTGAATCTGTCAACTGGCAGCACTCCCGTTCCTGCCCCGCCGCTCAAGTCAGCAGTCATGCACATAGTTCGAAAAGTTATGGCTCCCTGCGCTGAGTGGGTTCATGACGAGTTACCGATCACGTGCTAGCCGGCTACGATCGCGCTCAAGGCGCCAGCAGTGGCTTCAGTGGAGATCCCAACAACATGCACTTGTTCCTGAAGACCGCTTGTGGTTGATGTATCAGCTAGCCGTGCAGTTTTGGGGCCTCGTCAAGCCTTCGGCTGTAATGGACTCCGGCATTAGCAACGTACAAAGCAGACAGCGTGACATTTTTCCTTTGGCTCCACTTGGCATCTACGAGCACAAGCTGCCGGAGTGGGATAGCCAACGATGGGGAGTGTTGCGGTGTTTTGCAAATGCTGTGATTGGGGCTCTGAACTGGTGCTATGGTTGCAAGCTTGTTCCGGATCGCCGGCCTCATAGAACTGCTGCGCAGAGTGATGTGGTGCATCGGGTTGTGGCTCGTAGCGTGGAGTTTTATGGGCGCCTACAAAAGTCACAGTCTGGCTCTTGGGATTCGTTCACGCCTGATTGGGTGCCTCTGCCTAGTCGCCCCTTAGGGCCCAAGTACGGCGACCTCCGCGCTGAAGCAGTGGATGTTTTGCCACAAGCGGGCGTTTGTGACCCAACACCGTGCCTACCAGAGCATGTGCAACAGATCGTGAAAGATGAGGTTTCTATGTTTTCTGGAGCACCTGATGGGCTCGCAAAGTTTTCAAGCATGGCTCCGGAGGACAAGGCGGAGTACGTCAAGCTTGTCGTGAGGCAGTTGCGGGCCAAGCAGCTGGGGTTAACAGAACGGGCGAAGGGTGGTGGCGCTGTCATTGCTGTGGGAAAGCCGGGTGGTCAACGCCAACGGGCAGTGTGGCACGGACGTCGTGTCTCTGCAGCTGCCGTCCGACCACCGAAGCCACGGCATCTTGCATCACCAACTGCTTTGACTTTTCTGGAGTGTGGCCCTGGGAAGAGACTGCGATGTAGCAAGAGGGACGCCAGTTGCTGGTTTGATCAACTTCGCTTGCCGACGGAGCTGCAACGCTGGATGGGCAGACCGCGCGTGAGTTTGCGTGACCTGTGCAGCATCGGCGGCATGACAGTCGAGGAGGTCCAGACCTGCTTGTTGCCAGGGGAAAGCCATCAAGCCGCATGGTTTCACCCAGTCAGTCTTACGTGGCCCATGGGGTTTGCTTGGAGCTCCTATATCGCGCAGGAGTTCCTCTTGAACACCTGCCATGATGCAGGACTGCGGGAGTCACAGGTTTTGTCCTGTGAAGCGACCACCCCCTTGTCCTTCAGTTTGGTGTTTGCGGCAGCTACCGATGACGTGATGATCTTCAGTGACGAAGGCGAAGGTCACACTTTGAAAGCTGCGCGGCAGCTTGATGCAGAGATGAGCAGGCGCGGGGCCATTCGAAATACAGCCAAAGATGTGGACGATGAGCTCTGTGCAACTTGCGTTGGTGTGTCGCTCGAAGATGGCACGCATCTGGGAGTTCCTCCAGCTCGATGCTTGTCCATGATTGTTACTGTGCTGTATCTACTCGAATCCCAGAACGCATCTCCAAAGCAGTTGCACCAACAACTGGGGGTTCAGCAATGGTTCGACTTATTACAACGCTGCAAGTTGTCCGTGTATGACCAGGTTTACGCCTTTGTCAGAGACCCTCAAGACACACGCGTGCGGCTGCTCCCCAAGGCTGTGATGCTCGAGCTGGCCGTGGGCATGTTGCTGAGCGTTTTCTGGCGTTTGGACCTTCAAAAGCTTACTGTTCGCGAGCGAATGGTGTTTTATCGATTGCTGCCAAATTGTCTCTAAGAAAAACGGTGTGCCGTTTGGTCTTGGTTTGAAGCCCAAAAGTTTCTGATGCTTGTCACGCTTGGTAATGCCAACGACGATTTGCAATTGCATATGCAGGAAGATGTGTGTGCAGCACTGGCTCTGCAGCTCAGTGCCAAAAATTTTGAGACTGGAGGCCGTGTTCTAGTCTAGTGGCTCTTAACGAGGTGCTAAGACTTTAGTTTCGTGCAAGCTTCCCGCGATCGGGAAGTGGATGGACCTGTCTGCATCAAGTGCCTCCACATCGTCTTCCGACGATTTCCGGGTGCCTGTGCCCTCCTTTGTCTTTGTGCCCGTGCGCATTCGACCTTTGCACTTTCACGTGCCTGCACTTCAGCGCTGCTTGGACGCACCACCTGATATTTTCAGCTACATTGTGGAGCCTAGTTTCCGCGGCCTCCTTGTTAGTCGGCGTGAAGGGGCCCGTTTTCTTCTGTATCTCACACTGTCTGATTGGACCCGCTTTGGTGCTGCTACCCATTGGGTGCAGTCGTGTTATCGCCAGCTCCTGTCTTTGCCTGGTTAACGACCTCTTCGTGGTGCAATGTCTGAAGATAGTTTGCCGGATATAGAGGGGGATGATCTTTCGGTCGGTCATGTCAGTGAAGATGATGGGCCGCCAGTCCTCCCTATCGTTCCCTTTGAGTTGCCCCCATTTGGGGCTGGTGTGCAGTCCTCTGGGCCGTTGTTGCGGTTGCCAAGGCCGTTGGATGCAGAAGTTGATGACCTAGATTGGGGTGATGAAAACTCCCCTGTTTCGGCGGCGGAAGACTTTATGGTCGACGTCAACCCTGAAGTGTCTGAACTCAGCTCTGGGCATACCTCATGCCGGACATGTGCGCGTGATGATTTGTTGAGCCAGTCTGCAGACCATGACGCCATTAGGGAAGACTCACAGGTGTCTGAGTCTGAGAAACTGTCCGTCAGCGAGCCTCCTGCAAAAATGGCGCGTACCGTGGGTGATGTGTTTGCCGACAGCTTTGTACGGTTAGCGGATAGGGGCCTGTCTGATGTTGTGTTGCCTTGGGAGCTGCCTGCTGTGAGTGCAATCTTTGGCGAGTCCTCGGTGTCTTCGGAGCTTAAAATGCCACCCCTTTCTATGCGTGAAGCAGAAGTCTGGACCCCCCAGTCGCTTCCGTGCAAGCCTTTCACTTCGTTCGATGAGCAACAGGAGTCGGTCGTGCCTGGGGACCTTGCGTCATCTGTTTTCAAAGTCCTTTCCGACGTTGATGTTGATGCCCAGCAAAGCAAAGCAGTGAGGCTTGCGGTTGATAAGTGGATCGTGATTATGCGGAGGAACCGCAAGATGCACCCTGAGTGCGAAGTCGATCCACAGGCGCTGGAAGCATGCATTGGGTCGAGGGCCGCAGGAACAGCCTCCAAGAGAGCAGGTAGCATCCTCACGTTCCTGAGGTGGTTTGATACCATTGTTGGTGCAAATCTCGATCCTTTCACTGATGACATGTTTTGGAGGTACATGCAATTCTTGGATGGTTCGCAGGCCCCACCGTCCAAAGCCTCTTCCTTCTTGTCCGCCCTGCGCTTTGCTTACTTCGTGATGGATGTAAGAAACATCCCTTGCAAAATAAGCCGCAAGTGTGTTGGCGCGGCTGAGCGTATGTTGGCTAACCTTGGTGACCTCCAACAGGCACCCCCGCTCACTGTGGCACAAGTTCGTATCCTTCATTCCCTGTTGCATGGACACGGTACATCGGATTGGGATCGAGCCTTTGCCGGATATTGTCTCTTGTGCTTGTATGCACGTGCCAGACAATCTGACTTCCGTAAGGTGGCATACGTGGACGTGGATGGAGAAGGCCGCGATGGCTATGTGGTAATCCGGGTTAAGCAGCATAAGACCGCAAGGGCAGCCAGAAGGGTCGCGCAGCTGCTACCAATCCTGATTCCGTTGCGTGGAATTGCGGATCATGAATGGTTTGGGACGTGCAAGTGTGCCTTTGAGAAGGTTGGTCTTCTGTTACATGGGCATGTTGGTGCTGCGCTCTTCCGTCCACCCCTAGCCAATGGCGTGTTGGCTCGCAGAGCCATTACGGCAGGGGAAGTCTCAACTTTCCTAAGGCTTGTGCTTAAAGATAAGGCGGTCTCTTCACACAGCTTGAAAAGAACGTGCATCTCTTGGGCCAGCAAGGCTGGGGCCAAGAAGGAGGTCCGCTCATGTTTGGGCAGACATGTCACGGCGGTTGAAGGAACTGAGGCTGTGTACTCTGTGGAGTTGAGCATGGGGCCCGTAAGGGAGCTGGAAACAGTCATGGACGCCATCAGACAGCTTGAGTTCTCTCCTGATGCACCTCGGGGACACATGTGGGCGTTCCCCCCGCAGCCACCTTCTGCAGATGGGCCAACACAAGGCAAGGGCTTGTTGCCGACTCAGGCATACCTTAGTGCCTCGTTAGCA
Source organism: Symbiodinium natans (assembly GCA_905221605.1). Taxonomy (NCBI): domain Eukaryota; class Dinophyceae; order Suessiales; family Symbiodiniaceae; genus Symbiodinium; species Symbiodinium natans. The sequence goes on along the minus strand of CAJNDS010000324.1, from coordinate 119,657 downwards.
CCTGCTATCAAGGTTGAAAGTTCCGGTGAGGAGGAATCATCTTCCTCCGATAGCTCGAGTGAGTCATCGGGCTCGAGTGAATCGCCGACATCACCCGACCCCGTGCGGGTCGATGATCGGGCGCCTGTTCCTAGCGGGAACCCTATACAAGGCACCGGTACATGGGTAAAACACTCCAGATCCGGAGTTCTTCACCATGCTTATGGCGACAACATCCTTGTGTGTGGGCGCCCACGCACGGCAATGTACGTCTTGCCTTCTGAGGAGGATCTTATGAATCCAGAGTGTCGCACTTGCAAACGCAACATGTGATGAGGTGTGGTTGGGAGACGGATGTGTTCGTTTCCACTCGCTATGGCGAAGAAAAGAGATTGCTACATGGTAGCGACATGTGCCCAGGGGCTAATGTGAGGAAGCGAGAGCTGCAGTGTGCTGTTGCCGGCTAGATGTCGGTTCTTGAAGTCAAGGCAAGGACATGGTCCCTTATGAGCCTTGAGGCACATGGTGCCAATGCCTAGCCAATGGGCTTTATGGGCAATGGGGGGGGCCCAGGGGCCACACATTCAGCATGTGAGTGTTGGATTGTGCATGCGATGTTCCAAAACCAGGCTCGCAGTTGTAGAATGCGGACATGTTCTTTGTAGTTCATTGAGTTGAGTGGTGTTCGTACGGAGTCTTCTACCACGTTGTGCATGTGATGTGATCAGGTGTGGCTTCCTCTTTGTTTGTGCAGCGTAGATTCTCCGTGCCATGTCTTCCTTGATTGAGTCTGAGGCCCACTTCGTCCAGCGCGCCCGCGAGATCAAATGCCCTGATGATGTGCTAGCGGAGCTTCGTGTCGGTGGGTTCACCAGCCTGGGTCAATTGGCTTATGCAGTGGGTCAGCCTGGTCAGGTCATCCCTGAGTCAGCCTTCAATGCATTCTGTGCAGCTACCACACCTGGAGCCAATGCGGCGGGCAAGGCATGTGTGCGCCGCCTTGTCTTTGAGGCGCAGACGTTGGTTTTGGCTGACTTGCGCCTGCAAGTTTCTGACCCGGAAGGTACCTCCAGGAAAATGCCGGAGGCAGAAAGGGACCGGCGTCTGCAGCACCTGCGGGGTCGGCTTCCAGGCGTGCTCATTGAAGGCGGCATGGAACCTGGGCGATGTGTCTTAGAGGATTGTGTCAGGCAGGAGTCCGCCAATCAGTTGAAGTACCTCAGCCCTGATCGATGTGTGTCGAGGACGCATGAAGTTACCCACTCCAAAGGTGCATCCCGCCAGCTTGAACTTGAAAGCTCCAAGCTGGTGATCAAAGAAACAGATTATGCCATGAGTATGCCAACTCATAGCGCGTTGCAAGTCCAGGAGGCCCTTCGTCGCCGGGGTATTGCCTATGTGTTTGCTCAGAGCGTCACCTACACTGCCTATGAGAAGTACATCTCCCGGCTGTTCAGCAACCTTCACCGGGAACCCCCTCCAGGTTTTGCACGCTGCTCTGTGGCACAGTTGGTGGAAGCCGATCGGCAGGTGTTTGTCCGCATGATCGAACTGGGTATTCAACCGCGTGCAGCCACAGACGGAAGTTTCCCAATGGATGATGCGTTGATCTCAGCGCTTGAAAGCTACCACGTCTCCATGGCCTTGATGCCGCTTCCGCAGAAGCAGGGCAATGGAAACAAAGAGCGCCGTGAACTCAAGCGAAAGCTCGAACCGGGGGAAAAGAAGCTCAAAGGTAGCCCCAAAGGCAGTGGCAAGGGCAAAGGCAAAACGTCCTTCGCCGCCCGTATCCCCAAGGAGATTCTCCAGAAAGGAGGCGTTGCTAATGCCCCTACGGGTGAGGCCCTCTGTTTTGACTACAACCTGCATGGGGACAAGTGCAAGTGTTCCGCCGCCACATGTCCCCGCAAGCACCTGTGTTGCAAGTGTTTCCAACCGCATCCCATCCGGGATCACAAGGAGTGACAGTCAGTGCCAGAGGCGGGACTTGCTGCTTCAACGTCGGATGAGCCCGTGTTGCCAGCGGTTCCGCCACATGAGGAAACTGGAGCTGAGGCTCCCGCTGTGGTCAGTCAAGCTGTGCACCATGTTGCGGCTGAGCCCCCGGTTTCCCATGCTCCTGAGCCAACCTCCCTGAATTCGTGCGCTTCTGTCAGTGACCCTGAGGAACTTGCTGAGCAACTTCTCCAGGGCAAACTCATTGATCCTCACTCTGTGCTCTCCCTGTGGGAGCTCCTTCCACATGAGGCGCCTCACAAGGCGGCGTCAGGAAGCTCGTTCTTCACTGGTCTGTACCGGAGAGGGGGTGTGCTGGGTCTTCGGGCCAATGTGGCCCGCTTCCCAAAAGTCGCGCAGGTCCTCTGTGCTTTCGTTCGGCAGCGCCGGCCGTCTGCGGTGTTCACTTCGCTTGCCATATTCTGTGACATCCCCACTGAGCCTCATCGTGACTCCCATAACGGCCCATCTCCTAATCTTGTGTTTAAGCTTTCGGATTTCTCCGGGGGCGGTGTGTGGTGTGAGGGCCCAGGGCACGATGTCCGCCCTGTTCAAGGCTCTCCCGTTCAGGGTCGTGTGCTCAATTTCGATGATGGTTGTCTTGAGCTGCCTGCTAAGGACCACTGGCATATGACTGAACCCTGGCAAGGCCGTCGCGTGGTCCTTGTGGCATATGCGCTGCCTTATATGCCCTCAGTTAAGCTTGAGGTCCCCCAAGCCCTCCTTGAGCTTGGCTTCCCGTTGCCACCGGATTTCCTTCCAGCACTGTCGGATGTTCCTCCGCTCAGCAGCCCCGCACCGGAGCCTACGCAGGTGCCTGAGCTGTCTTCCCGACCAGCGTTCATTATTGAGGTCTTTTCTGGCATGTCCAGGCTATCCGCCTGCCTTAAGCAACTTGGTTTTGACGCCATTGCCGTCGACCATAAGCGCGTCCCTGGCGCCGCCTGTCATGTTCATCTTGTCGACTTGTGTACAACGGAAGGCGTTGAGTTGGTCCGACGTTGGCTGGCAATGCCCAACTGCGTGGGTATTTGGTTCGCTCCACCATGTGGGACGGCCAGCCGAGCAAGGGAGATTAAAGGGGTTCCGGGGCCCCCCCCTCTCCGATCGGAAAAGTTTCCGAACGGGCTGCCGCAGCTAGAAGGTCAATCCCTTCTCCGAGTCACCTTAGCGAACCAACTTTACGATTGTGTTTCTGACTTGGTTCTTGAGGCTGCCTCCCGTAACCTTGTCATCGGTGTCGAGAACCCTCGGCAAAGTCTCTACTGGCGCACTTCCATGTTTGCACGCATCGCACCCCTCTTTCAGTTCACTGCATTCCAGAGTTGCGCCTACGGCAGCCGTCGTCCGAAGTGGACGGCCATTGCGTATACCCGGGGTGCGTTTGACTGCATCTGCAAGTCCTGCCCTGGGCAGTCTTGCGCTCAACGTCACCTGCCGTGGGGGGTGGCGCCAGGGGCGCCTGACGGCTTCTCTACGTCGTTGGAAGCTGCGTATCCGCTGCCGCTGGCGCGTGCTCTCGCCCAGGCGTTCTTTCAAGCTTGCCCGCCCAAGCCGCCCTCACCTGCCGGGCTCCAGTTGTCTCTTGTCCGTGGCCAGGTCGGGAGTCAGCCGAAGGCCTCTGTGACGGGGCCCCGCGTGCCTGAGCATGCTCGCATTTTGCGAGTACGGGTCCCCCCTTTTGTATCCTGTCCGGTGCCCCTGCGTGCCCGCCTTAAGGACCCCTGGCCCCTGCCCCACGTGGCCGTCTGCCCCGAGCGCTCGGTGCCAGCCGACGCCCAGCTGCTGCAAATGGTCCCGGTTAAGCAGGGGAGTTCGAGCGCTGGTTCTGGAAGCAAAGGTTGTGGTGTTGATGCGGAGCTCTGGAACGAGCTTGTTTGGGGTATCCCTTTCTCCCCGGAACAGTTTGTCCGCGAGGCGGTTAAAGCCGGCCATCCCAGAACCCTAGAGGTCTCCCTGCCGCAAGTACTCAAAGATGCTGTGTGCACCCATGCCTCGTTGACCGAGTCGGAGTTGTGCGGGTTGAGAGCGCGCCAGTTTGCTAAGTGGCTTAAGCTTGCGCAGGACCTCAGGAGCGAGGAAGAAGCGCTGAAGGCCTCTATGCATAAACAGGTCGCTACGATCCTAAAGCCCAAACGTCTCCTCTTGTGGAAGGCGATGATGGTTGAGGCTTCCTACGACGATGTGTCCATCTTCGATGAAGTAATCTCGGGTACTAACCTGGGAGGCCCGGTGCCCGATACAGGTGTGTTTGCCCCGAAGTTCAAGCCGGCGTCAGTCACCGTTGACCAACTCAAAAGAGATGCGCCCACCTCTAGGGCGGCCCTTTTGTCCACCATCAAGTCTCAAGGGGAGGCTCTGGATCGCGAGGTCCAGACGAAAACTCTCGAGGAGCGTGATAGGGGCTGGCTGTCAGGTCCCATAGAGGTGGATCAGCTGCCACCTGATGCCATAGTGTCACGACGGTTCGGGATCGAGCAGGATGGGAAAATCAGATTGATTGACGACTTCTCAGGGTCGGGAGTCAATAGCTCCGTGGAGACGTTGGAGACTGTGCGCCCCCAGACCGTCGACGTCATCGCAGGCGTGTGCCTGTCTCTGATGCGAGCGCAACCAGGGTGTAGTCTCAAGGGAAGGTTCTATGACCTGGTTAGCGCCTACAGGCAGCTGGCTTTGGACCCTGCAGGGGCCTGGGCTTCGTACATTGGAATGTGGGATCCTGATCTGAAGAGGGTAGTGGTGTTTCAGCTGCACGCCCTCCCTTTCGGGGCAGTCAAGTCAGTGTCGACTTTTCTGAGGACCGTTAACTCGGTATGGCACCTTGGCGCATTCTTCTTCGCCCTTTGCTGGTCCCACTACTTTGACGACTTCGTGTCGGTTGCTAGGGGCTCGCAGGTGGCTAATGTGCACCAAACAATCACCTTGCTCTTCGCCCTGTTGGGTTGGGACATTGCCCAAGGTGGGAAAAAGGATGTGCCGTTTGCGGAAACCTTTTGTGCGTTAGGGGTTGACATAGTGCTGTCGAGCGCCCACTTGGGTCGTGTGACCATTTGCAACACGGAAAAGAGAGTTCAGCTCCTCGTAGAGACTATGAAGCAGGCCCAGAAAGACCGACGTATGAGTGCGCCTCAAGCACTCAAGCTAAGGGGTAAGCTCCAGTTTGCAAGTGGACAGCTGTTTGGGCGTCAGAGCAAGTTTTGCATGCAGCAGCTTTCTGATTACGCCCATGGGGGTGCCCCTCCTGATCTGCCGGCGGAGTGCATTGATACTTTCACCTCGCTGGTCGACATGTTGGACAGTGGCCGCCCTAGGCTAGTCCAAGTCAACAAACAGCAAACCTGGTACGTCTTCACCGATGCATCCTATTCGAAGGATGACCCCGTGCTGCCTTGTGGTGTTGGTGGTCTCTTGTTTGATGATAAGGGTGTGTTGGTTGCTGGTTTCTCCCACGCCCTTGACAGTGACGTCCGGAAGCTCCTGGGTGAGATCAACAAGGACACGATCATAATGGAGGCTGAGTTTGTTGCGGTGCTGCTTGCGTTCCGTCTTTGGGGCAAAAGTGTTGCGAACTCACCTGTTGTGGCTTTCATCGACAACAACTCCGTCAGGGACATTTTGATTTCATGCAGGGGCAGGTCCCCAACTGTGAAAAGCCTGCTTAAAATGTTCGTGAGCTTGGAGGTGGGGTGTGAGTTCATCCCTTGGTTCTCACGCGTTCCTTCCCCATCAAACTGTGCGGATCTCCCGTCGAAGCCTCCGGCTCAAATTTGTTTGTAGCGTGAGTCGAGAGGGGGGGAGGGGGTAGTGTGTTTTTGTGCCTCTCTTCACACAAGTGAGAGAGGACGTAGTTTTCATGCCATGGATTGGCTCGGTGCTGAGCCACAGCACCAAACTTGCTTGGAAAGTGCCAAGAAGGAGAGAGAGATTTTTGAGAGGGAAACATGCAAAGTGGGAACGTCAGTGCATAACAAGATGCATGCTTGTTTGGATGTGTGCCCTGCTGCCAAAGTGGGAGACCCTGCCAGAGCATCAAACGGCCCCAACGCACTGGGAAAGCCGATACCGGGACACCACGCAAGGGCCCCGGTCAGCAAACGCCACCTTAGAGATCAACTGGTCCGTGCAGCACTCGCAGCCTCCCAAGCAGTCTTCGATAGAATACATGACAATGGCTGCAGAGATCTGCACGCAATGGATCCGTGACGCACCTCCAGCAGGGGCCCCAGTAACCGTGCAAGATCCGAGTCCAGCTAGACATAATGCCAAGCCACTCGGTACCTCCCGATCGGTGTGCGTGTTGTGTACACTGCCTGAACAACATGCGGCCCCCGAACAGGGGGAAGGCCGATGCAAGGACGCCACGCATACCCCTCTGTCAGCAAACACCACCTTAGGGATCAACTGGCCTGTGCAGCACTCGCAGCCTCCAGAACAGACCCTGGAAGCCTGGCTGACAGCGGATGCAGAGATCTGTCCACAGTGGATCCGTGTTGCACCTCCGGTCGGGACCTCAGCGCCTGCACGGTCGTTTGGTCTTGCTCGACACGAAGTCATGATCATAGGTGCTGAACAGTCTGTGAGAGTGATGTGTATACCATGCTGGCATGCGGGATGGGCTGCTACTTACATGTCCTTCACTGTGCGTAGCTGCAGTCGGTCTGATGTAGGTGAGAGCATGAGCCATCCGAGAGAGTGCAGTTGTCAGTCCAATAGCATTAGGGCACTCCAAACGCTGCCTGATGCAGGGGAGCCGCTTTCGGCCCCACCACATGCAGACCTCCGCTCCAGGGCAGGACACTCAATTTGCAGTCTGCCTGCACCACATATTTCACCAGAGCGTACCGAGCCGCCAGTATGCAATGCCTGCATGAGCATCTCCACCTCCAGACCTCGGGCTCAAATGAGGCAAACCACGAGAGCCGAGAGAGGTCTCCCTCCTAGGGAGCACCCTCGCTCGCACTACCGAGCAGATGGTCGCCGTCGCAGAACGGCCCTGAGGCAACGGGGCTGGCAGTCGTGGGAAGGCCACAATGAGTGGCGACATGGAGCGACGGAGTCGACAGGGTGGTGGCATGGCTGGAATTCGTGGACCGAGAGTACCGAATGGCACTCTGAGGAGGCGGAATCACAGGGCGACGGACAGCCAGGCACCGTCAGTGATGGCCCCTCATCTTCCTCGGCTCAGGCTGTGAAGATCAAGGCCCAAGACCAAGGAGAGCCACACATGGAGGAGGCCGATGTGCCGGCCCCTGCAATTAATCCAGTCGTGGACGGCACCACACCTGACATGATGAACGAGGTACGGACCCCGACAGCTGACCCGGTGGCATCGGAGACAACAACGGACGAGGAGGAGTTAATCCCAGCAAAAGAGCATGCCGCTGTGCAGCATGCCGCTGTACAGTGTGGCCCGGTCACGTGTGACCAGGCCACACAGACGAGCGACAACGAGAGGCCAGGAAAGGCCGCACCTGGCAACTACACACCTCAGGGGCTGCCGCTGCAGAGCGTCGCAATGAAGGCGGATGAGCATCCGATTGAAGAGACAAGCGGTGAGGTCTGTGGTGCACGAAGAGGAGGCGACGCACGTGGTGCGGTCAGGAGGGCCCAAACAATCGGCCCCGAGAGGGTGCCGCCGCACCAGGGACTAAATGCTGCGGCAAGGCTACACCTGGGCAAAGCAAAGCAGCTTCTGGGCGAGCTCTTGCCTAGCAACCCGGGGGCGAGCCTCACGGCCTTCCAGATGCAGGGACACTACAAGTTCAGGCACGACCTATACCACAAAGCTCAGCAGGGTGAAGCCTACGACATCCGGGGCCAGCACATCGACAGCCCGCTCCTCACGGATAACGTCGGTCGTTGGATATGGTCACTGGTTGGTGCCCTGCTGACGCATGACAAGCTCGGACAGGTGCAGAGCTGGCAAACAGGAGGAGATCTCGTTGAATCCTGGATGCACTCCCTATGGACGACACAGGGTCAGGCTGAGCTAGACATCCTTGCCGGCGTTTCCCGCCTCGCCAGCCACTTGCACGATGGGCTGCAAAATTTGCCCCGAGCACTGTATCTCCAGCTGCAGTGGAAGACGCATTGGCCAGAGTTTTTTCAGGCGCTCATGCCATACCTGTATAGGCCTGACTGCATTGACGGCCCCCTAGAGGCGAGCCGATTGTGCAACGCAATGGAGTCAATGCCAGCTGTTCAATACATGTCGAGAGTGCCTGCACTGCATGGACTGTGTGACACATGGATCACCCACCCAACGTGCCCATTGCAAGACACTTGCATTCCCACAGTGCGATCTTGCACCCAGGTCAAAGCTGCCTCCGAGCTACATCCAATTTGTGCAGACACTGCCTGGACATCTTCGGGCTCGCAGGCGCGAACCCTTGAGTGGAGACCTCTAGGACACAAGCACCACACAAGACCGAGTGTACCCTGTCGTACGTTGTCAGCGCCCATCTCACTTAGGCAATCAATTGACCATAGAAGGTTGCATAAAGAGGCCCCTAGACCCGTTGGGAACAGGAAGAGGCGACACGACACCAGAACAGTCGTTTCACCCTCGGCCCCGTCAGCCCGAAGCAGGGATAATGCAAGGATTAGGCTCAAGATGGCAAACAGCCCGCGCAGCCCGCGCAGACACCCTCGGGCACGGGTTCGGCCCAATGGTGAGAGGAGACGGACACGCACTGAGCTAGCCAGACGTCGGGAACAACGGGAACAAAGAGAGACCAGGGAGGCTGGCGCAGGCAGCCGCGGGAGCCGATCAGCCGGCACCACTCAGCGGGACGCCCCAGCACAGAGGGTTCCGGATGAGGGAACCCGGGAACGCGACACACCAGAGGGGTGGCCGTGGACACTCCTGGATGTGAATTCCGTCAGCGCTCCCACTCCTTCGGCCCAGCGTGCCCAGCCGGCCTCATCCTCCAGCACTGCAGTCACCGAGCCTCAGGACCATGAACAGGACCACGACAAGGGCAGCGCGCAGGACAGGAGCCGTACCCCGGCCCGCAGATCAGCCCGAGACCCGACAATCACCTCCAGGACGGATGCAACACCAGACTGTCCTACACGACGTGATGACATTAACGGTGTCCTCACTGAGATCTTGCGAGAACCGGGTCATCGCTATGGGGTGCAGGTCAGACAAGACGGCTTTGCCTCGGCCATCGAGCTAGCCTGCAGCCCTCTTCTGCAGGCACATGGCATCAGTTTAGGGGACATCCGCTGGATTGTTGATGTCAGGGACAGACAGCGCTATCAATGGTGCGACATCCAGGGCTCCTCCCACATACGCCTAATCATGAGCCGGGACCTGCCGACCGACATGGGAGGCACACCTCATTTCTCCTCTCCGACGGCCCCCACAGGGAGTGCCGAAAAGGTGATCGATTCCTTCGTGGCTGGTGAAAATCAGGGCGCAGGTCTAGGAGTTGGACAGCCCAGGAATAACACCAGGTCCCAGAATAGCAACGATCAGCAGATCAGATATGCTGCACAGAAAAGGCACTATCCGACAACTCACATGCGTGTAAGCCACCACATGCACACCCTCTTAGCCAAATCCCAGCCTATCCCCACATCAGTGCCCCCGGAGCATGTCAACCGCCCGCAGGCAGTTATCCTACATGCACGGCCCTGCTGGGGAGCCGGATCTGCCAACCCCTCAGTGGAAGACGATCAGTGGTCGACTGAATCTAGGAGATCTAAGGAGGATTGGCCTAGGGGGATTTTGCTGGGGTGGTGCACTGCGTTTTCACTACTGATCCGATATAGGAACGAACCTAAGCCGGGCAATAAGTGGATAACGCATAGACGCACTAAAGGAAAGTACAAACGCAGACCCCTCCATACACCCCTCCGAATTCACGACGTTTACCAGAAATTCCTCAGTCACCGCGGCGGTCCTAAGTCCGCCGGCCCTTCCTACTACAATAAGAAGAAGACTACATTCCAAGGCAAGGGTGAGGTGAAGGTTTCCCCCGGGCCCCCCACGGGGGAAGGACCTACACATGCTACCAACGCATGCACTTCCGCAGGTGGGAAGATGGCGGGGGGCGCGCCTTTATGCCGGACACCAAAACTTATGCATATTTGTTTCTGGTTGTACCTCAGTTGCGTAATCTGCTGCATGGACTTCCATGGAAGCAGGAACACACAAGCTGCAGTGCATGAGCTAAGTGCCATGACGGCAGCCATCCCTTGCCCTGTAAAGGTACCACCATCGGCCTTTAGTGCAGCTCTTCGCTGCCAATTAGCAGTCAGTAGGAGCTTATGCTATGGTGGCCATCACGACCAGCGGCCCTTGAGGTCCCACAACCCATCCACCGACATCGTCTTCCCAGAGGGGCAGCCGAGCTCCTGGAATGGAGCAAAACGGAAGATGAGACAGTGGGGCCCCCGGCCTCAAAGAGGCAACGGACAGAAAAGACGGCCTCTGGTGATGGCCAGCAGCAGATTGACGGCCCCACGAAGGAGCCGAGGACACCCCAGCAATGGGTGCTCCGTGCAGCAGCGGACACCAGCCAGATCATCGACCTGGACGATTACAAGGAGCCGAAGAAGGCATCAGAGTCCCCCGCAGCGCCGGCACTCACATCCAATCAGATGTGCAAGGCCTTCTTACATGACCTCAGGGCACTACGACCGGCAGACCAAAGACGGCGAGCCCATAAGCTCCTCCAGCACTGGGAGGCAATGGAAGAACGACTTGGAAATGACTAAAAGGCTGAGAGAAGGGATGAGCCTCGGCCCCGTGTGGGAGCCGCAAAATTGTTTAATGGATGTGCCGGGCAGGACGCCGTTTTTCCACAGTGCATGTGCATTCCTGCTTAGCACATGTCTCCTAGGCGTGGCGAGACACAGCTTCATGCAGCGAGCCAAAGAGACACCTCTTACGCGACACTCACGACACAATCGACTAACAGCGCCACATTGTACTATATGGAGCCGCGCGCTGAGGCTGCTGTGCGTCCTATGCCTTGGGCAGGGAGCTCGGTCTGCACCTGCCACAGATCACATTGCCGATCATGCGCACACCCTACCGGGATCCAAGAGAGCGCTTCGTAGAGCAGTTCACACAGCTAGAGTGCAGGGAGGGGCTTGGTACCGAGGGAAATGGTGCACGCGGTCACAACTTCCTGATGTTCAGGTGCGAGCAGCGCAGAGAGTGCCGCTGGATCAGTATAAGAGAAGAGGCGCGCGGGGAGGTAGACACGGGATCGCAAGGATTCATGTCCTGTCCTTGAACGTCGGAGCTCTATCGGTCCTCATGTGGCAAGAACTCCGAGAGCTGCTCAAACAGCAAAGTACCAAATACGACTTCATATGCCTGCAGGAGACGCACCTTAGCACAAGCTCCACATACAAACTGGAAGGATGGTTTGCGGTACACTCAGGAACAGCTGCCAGAGCTGATGGTGTTCTCACCTTGGTGCATCCGAGACACCAAGCAACACACATCCGGCATGAGGAGGTGATTCCAGGTAGAGTCCTGCGCACACAGATCTCGACAGCACAAGGGAGGGTCGAATTGGTTAATTGCTATCAGCACCCACATAATTTTGCACAACGCCCCGAAGTCCTGCGGGAAAAACGGGCTAAACTCCTTGAAAAACTAAGTGGTTGTGTTAGGGGCCTCTCCATGCGCAACACGGTGGTTGTGGTGGGGGATTTCCAGGCTGAAGTCACTCCACATGCTCCATTAGTCGGTCGTTCAACCTGCCAGACCCCATTCCATGTCGGGGCAGACGCACTGGACCCCGGGGACCTCAACACGTTCCTGGATAATCTCGGTCTGGTTGCCCTTAACACATGGCGCGGTCCAGCCACGCCTACCCAGTACAATTTAACGGGGGGGCGGGGGGCGGGAAAGAGCCAAATCGACTTCATCCTGACCAGAGCCATATCTGCTGATTGGGAAGCCAAGAATGTCAAAGTGACAGCCCCACCAATTGGCAACTGGAGACGGCACGTCGGTCACCTGGCGCTTCACACAACCATCCGTCTCATGAACCATCACATGCTCCCCAAAAGATCCACGAACCCCCAGCTGGACAGGCACAAACTGGATCACGAGATACGTAATCGGGAGGAGGGGGCACATACCCTGCAACTTGCCCTTGCGACAGCCCTCAATGCCCTCACGGACCCCACCCCAGCCAACATCAACTCCACCCTTCTTGACACCTGCCAGAACCACTACCCATTGGAGAGGAAACCCAACCCTCCACCCAACCCCATTGTGCAGCACTTATGGCAGAAGCGAAGGGAGGCCGAGTACGTCACCGTACGGCCCCCAAGGGAGCCGGAAAGGGAAAACCTGGAAAACAACCCCTGGTGGTACTTCCTATCCAGACTCTTTCGGGGATGGAAAGCTACGGTTGCCCTGCGGAAGCAAGTCAAAATTGCTGAGAAACAATGCAAAGAAAAGAAGCGCGAAGACATCCTCCAACTACTCCAAAAGGCTGAGCAGGCAGCTGATAACGGGGACCAACGAACCGTGTATCAGGTTGTTCGGAGATTAGCACCCTGGCAACCTAGACAACGGGTCATGATTAAGGACCCAAGCGGCCGACTCCTCACTCTCCAACAGGAGCACGAAGCCCTGGTGAGCTATAGCGAAGACCTTTTCGCTCCGGACACAGAGCAGCCGGCTAGGGAGGAGCAAGGTCTTAACTTAGTTTTCACGGTTGAGGAAATTGAATCGCAGCTGAAGTCCATCAAGATTGGGAAAGCCGTCCCTCCAGGAGTAGCTCCTGCTTCTGCTTGGCGATTAGCGGCCCCACAGGTTGCGAGGCTGCTGAAGATGGCTTTTGACCAGCATTCTCACCAACCAGGGATCACACTCCCTCTTCAGTGGACCGACGCGTGGATAGTCTGGCTCCCAAAGCCGGGCAAAGACCCATGCGAGCCCTCATCGCTCAGGCCAATAGGCCTCATGTCTCCTGATGCCAAAGCCCTTGCAGGGCTTCTCAAAATCAGACTCTATGAGCTGATTCGGCCCCAGCTGCGCAGGGTGCCGCAGTTTGCCTATCAGCCGGGGAGGGATTTGTACGATGCTTTGGCTAGAGTGCAGGTGTGGATTGACAACTTCAAAAGGTGTTACGGACGAGGAAACAGCAGCAAATTCGCCCAAAGGGACAGGGAGGAAAATCCGGACAACACAAAACTCTGCGTCGGGGGAGCCATCCTCAGCCTTGACCTCAAACAGGCATTTGACAGAGTTAACCGTCAAGCACTAGCCCAGTCGCTAAAAGACCTTGGTGCGGGAGAAAGCATGACGGCCGAGATTATCTCCCTCCTAGACACATCACGGTATCACATCATCAGTGATCAGGAACAAAGCACAGTGGGTACAACGCGAGGCATCCGCCAAGGATGTAAGATCGCCCCCATGCTTTGGGTGGCAATATCGACCCTTTTGCTGGAGCGGCTGGGGGATGCCCTCTCAGGCCCCCACAGACAAGCAACCACTTTTGCCGACGATACCTTAGTGCAATGGCTCATTGAAAACTCCACGGACATTGCCCAACTTAGCAGTTTCATTAACAAACTTCTGGGGGTCATGCAGGACATGGGGCTTTTGGTTAACCTTACCAAAACAGTCCTGCTCCTGAAAGTTTGCGGACCTGGGGCCAGACGTGCGCTCAAGGACTATGTAGTGTATAAGGACGGGAAAAAATGGTGGCGGGCGCGACACCCTGATGGGAGCGAGGCGCTAATCCCCATTGCCTGCTACACTACATACCTAGGGACGCACCTTTCCCTCCAAACGGAAGCGCACAAAGTGGTAGGCTACCGTATTGCTGAAGCTAACAAGAGAACTGGCAAAATCAAAAAGGCGACCAGGTCCAGGAAAGTCTTCGGCCTAGCGCATAGAGTACGCATCTGGCAGGCCTGTGCTGCATCGAGTGCTACATTTGGCCTCATTGCTTTCGCGCCCTCTGCCAAGGCGGTGGCACTCCTCAGGGGTTGGTTCTATCGTCAACTAAGAGCCGTTGCGGACTCACCTGCCCACATCTCGCATGAGACTAACAAGCAACTTCGGCAAAGATTAGGGGTTCAGGATCCTATAGATGCCACTGTGCAACGGATTCGGCATAAACTTGATAAGCTTCGGGTCGCAGACGCGAGCATCATCAACCAACCACAAACTCTCCAGTATTGGGAAAGTATGCTACAGCAATACCTCATCTTCCACACAGAAAACATCGATGCGGAGCCCGACTCCAGGCTGATCCCGGTGCCCGCGCAACAATCGCAGCCGGTGGCCTGCCCAGTCTGCGGAGTGTACTTCCCATCAAACAAAACAATGAGACAGCACAGGGGAAGGGTCCACAAGGTGTATGTGAGCTCGCGCCGGCATGATGATGACATGTATCAACAACAGGATCACTCTGCTGGTGGCATGCCACAGTGCATTCATTGTGGTCTTAAGACGGGTTCATGGGACGCGCTGAGGAATCACATCCTCAACAACGTTTGTGGCTGGCAGATGCCACCCGGCCCCACTCGGGAGGCCGAACAGCAGGACATCACTACCCCCCCTAGGGGTCAATCAGACAGGGACCCACGCATACATGAAGACACCCATCCCTCGAGCACAATCGCTCGGCAACAACCGGTACAGCCTGCCCAGAAGGAGCCGACGATCCCGTTGTTGCGTAGACCTGAAGTGGCGAAGCAACTACTGCAGTCGGACTCTAAGCTGCAGATCGTCAGAGATCACGCTAGGAGTCTCATCCAGCACTGTGGCTTCTGTGGACAGTGGATCGCTAAGGGAGGCTCGGTTAAGGAGCACATCAAGAGAATGCACTCACACATATGGCATGCAAGTATTGGCAACCTGGACACTGAGTGTGCGATGTATAAATCTCACCTCACCCGTGACAGTGTCTGCGACCTTTGTGAGGTCATGGTGTACCAACCCGACAGGCACACTCGGAGCTGCACGGTTATTTTCCAAACAGCCTTAGCCACAGCATGGCATAAGGTTGGGGCGCCGGACACGGCCCCCGTCGCCAGGGATGTGAGAACTTGCATCACTGATGAGTTCCTTGCCAGGCAACTCAACCCCGACGTGCACAGGCAGGGCAAAATGGAGGCAGGAGACAGCGAGGTCATTGACATGCTGACACGGCACTGTGGACTTTGCCTTCAGCGATTGACGAATCAACAGGACTGGAGGCGACACTGTGCCAACCAGCACAAGGAGGCCTGGAAGCGAGCTGAGGGATTTGCAGAGCTGGTACACGGTTTACCGCTAGCTAGACCATGCCGGCATTGCGGAGTAACCTACCACAAAACCCCGAGGGTTCACGCTCAAAAGTGCCTGCCACTCTTGCAAATCGCATTTCTGTCGCGCCATGGACGACCAGGCACTGCAGGAAGTGGCGAACATGTGGGGGCAGCACAGCCCGATGGAACTCATAATGAGGGACAGGCCGACCGAGGAGGAGAACGGCGAGGGGCGGAAATTCCGTCGCAGGGAGGGCAAAGGCCCAGGCAAAGCAAAAAGGGAGCCGATCCCGGCCCCAAACCAGCAGCTGGCAAAGCAAGTGCAAGTTCTAACCAAGTATGTCAGCCAGCACGCCATGGCGCTGCAACTGCTGGAGGCCGACAGAAGTTGGGTCCTCTGGATGGACTCTGGAGCGATGGGCATCATACCTCAGCTGGTCAAGACCACGGCCACCTGGAAGGAGAGCCGAGAGCAGAACAAGTGCACCTGCAGCCTTCGCCAGGCTCTCCTGGGATCGCTCCTGCTGGAGCTGCAAGCTCGGCTTGCGAAGATGGAGGGAGACAAGGCGGCACAGGCGCCACTCATTCAGAGGAAGATGCTCGTAGCAGAACCAATGGCGTGGTCGTACACGAGATGGAATCCGGACAAGAAACTCCAGGAGCCCAGAGAGGGCAACCTGCTCTCTCATCAGGATGCAAAGGAGGCAGTTCAACTGCTGATGCGAGAGGCCGTCAAGCCCAACGTCATCCAGCGCTTCCATGCTCTAGGCGGAGTAAAGGAGGACAGGCCAGGAGCCACGACGTTCGTGCTGACAGTCTCCCTGGACGCCGATGCACGGCCCAACATCAACAAGGCACTCCATGCTCTCACGGAGACAGCGGCCACCGCGCTCATAGGAGCCAGGATCCGCCCGGAAAGAAGCCACAAGCCACTTCCAGAGGACCTACAGCGGGCCATCGACGCGACAAGACGGCAATGAAGCCTTCTTGCCAAAGTATTTTGACTAGTAAGGGCAAGTTGGGTTTGGAGTGTCTGCCTGAGGGTGTGTTGCACCGTGATCTTGCAAAGAATATTTACCCCGGGAAGCCGCCTCACGGCCCCAACATCCCCACCAAGCCTAGCGACAGTGGTCCTGGTTCAAGGAGATCACGGAGCATAGGGGAATGGCTGAAGGGGACAGGTCAGCCAGCACAGGGGGCGGACGCTAAATCCCATAGCCAGGAGAAAGCAGAGGGCCAGGGGGAAAAAGTCACTGATGCACCATGCCCTATGCAACATCAGCATTGTGTGCTTGAAAACCCATCCAACCTTTGCTACCTCAACTCCATGATCCAAGCACTGCTGCACCTGTTTGGTCAAGTCAGGCCGCCGGACAAAGCGGGCTTTGGATGTCTACGCCCCATGCTTAATGCGCTGACCAAATGTGTCAAGCCCCAGCAACTAAGCAGGAGAAAGGACTGCATGCAGCTTCTGCAAGGCTGGCGTGACCTCCACCAGCAGCATGATGCTGCAGAACTTCTGCAACATCTAACAAAGGACGGGGTCCCTAGGATCTTGCTGGGCAGCTGGGAGTCCAGGGTTTCCGGAGTTAGTGAACGGGAGCCGGCCACAGTCCGGGCTTGGAACACGGCGGTGCCTCTGATCCCTCTGCCATGCACAGGTCAGACCACGACACAGCTGGCGCTGAACTCCTGGAGCGTACAGCCGGGACCTCGCAACGAGGAATATGTGACCGCACTGGCTGACGTTCCCGTGATACTCAGTATACAGCTTCTACGATTTCAGGAAAAGGGTGGTCGTATTAAGAAGGTCCGCAGCCCGGTCACCGTCAATCCAGTCATCAGAGTTCCCTTTTTCAAAGACGGAAATACCCAACAACTCAGCACGAGCGAATACCGGCTCATCTCTGGAGTTGTACACACAGGGGACACCCCACACACTGGGCACTATAGATGCTTCTGTCTCAAACCACAGAGCAGTTCTTCTTCTGAGGTGGAGGCGATTGCTGAGGCCTTTGACAAAGGAGCCGCAACTTCGGCCCTACAGATGGTAGATGATGGTAGGACGCCATTCAACGCCACGGCTAGGGATGTACAGCATATAAATCGCAACTGGTACATACTTTTCTTTTCGCGGCAATAGTCCGCGCCGCCATGGACGGCGGTAGGTGTCCGGCGCGCCATAATGGCCACACCAACTGTGTGTGTTGCGCCCGCCGAATCACTGACTCAGTGAACGCGTTAGAATGAAAAAGGATCTCCCGTCGAGGCTGGTGTCCAAGCACCTGTTGTGGGGTGGCATCAGTGTCCCGTGTTCCGATGTGTCGGAGCACCTGGATGCCATATGCTTGGGACTGTCGGCTAATAAGGGGGCTTGAGGTTCGTTTGTGTATGGTGAGACGCATGTGCAATGTATGTGCACCGCGCTGTGTGCACCGGCACATGATAGAATGCGATCTTTGATTCGCCCACTGATGAAAAGAAGAAGAGGGACATGCAGTGCTCGTTCTGAGTTTTGCCTCTCCGTGTTTGGGATCTTGGCTTTTGGGTTCAAACCGAATTTGGCACAAGCGGTAAGCTTACTGTTCGCGAGCGAATGGTGTTTTATCGATTGCTGCCAAATTGTCTCTAAGAAAAACGGTGTGCCGTTTGGTCTTGGTTTGAAGCCCAAAAGTTTCTGATGCTTGTCACGCTTGGTAATGCCAACGACGATTTGCAATTGCATATGCAGGAAGATGTGTGTGCAGCACTGGCTCTGCAGCTCAGTGCCAAAAATTTTGACCCGCCCAGCCCACCCAGGGCATCGCAGTAGCAGGGCCCGCCGCGGCGGCTGCAACTCCCTGCGTGCCATCGGCACTCCCATTGGTATTGCGTGTACAGCTGCCTCGCCCTTAAAGGGGGCTTGAGGTTCTTGAGGTTCGTTTGTGTATGGTGAGACGCATGTGCAATGTATGTGCACCGCGCTGTGTGCACCGGCACATGATAGAATGCGATCTTTGATTCGCCCACTGATGAAAAGAAGAAGAGGGACATGCAGTGCTCGTTCTGAGTTTTGCCTCTCCGTGTTTGGGATCTTGGCTTTTGGGTTCAAACCGAATTTGGCACAAGCGGTAAACCATTCTTGCCGTTGTTGTCAGCCACTGACGCAAGCACAACACATGGTTTCGGAGCGAGCGTGGCTCAGCTTCCCATCCAAATGGTTCGTCGTCTTGCTAGGGTGGCTGAGAAGCAAGGCGATTATGTGGTCTTGGATGGTGGGACTGTGACCGGTGCGCAGGCCAAACGCCTCGGGGAGGCACACCACCTGGACATTAGCTTGAGCGACTTTGTGGACATCTTCAGCATTAAAGCTCGCAAAGGTGCTCACATCAACGTGCTTGAGGGTGAAGCTTTTCTCATTTGGTTGCGCTGGGTGCTGCGGTCTCGACGTCGGCATTGCTCAAGGCTAGTTGTGCTTGTGGACAGCGCAGTCTGGCTGGGAGCAGCAGCAAAGGGCAGGTCCTCCACCCAGCTCAACAGGCTTTTGCGGAAGGCAGCAGCGCTAGAGTTAGCAGGAGACTTGCAAGTGTACCTGGTGTTGGTCCCATCTGCTGAGAATCTGTGAGATTGGCCGTCGCGCGGCGTCAGACGCCTTCAGGTCTCTTCACCGCCGTTGAACTTGGTGCCTTGCAACTCGCCGAAGTGATGACTGCAACCAACAGTTAACGCAGGGGATGTCTGATTGGGTAAGCTTTCTGCCTTGCGTTCGCATCTGGCATGACGTGCACAAGCTTGCTGTAGCGTTCAGGCACCGCCTCAGAATTTGTTTTTTGTACAGTATGCTGGCATCACATGTCCAACTGTGCCTTCCGGGCCGCAAGCTGATGGTACAGAAGTGGGTACCTTGGCGCTTGCTGCTTACGACGCACGCCAAGATGTGCAAGCCGTGACGTGCTGTGGACCCTTGCTCGCTCAGTGAGTCTTGCTACTGGCGCAATCTGCGCTTGGAGACGTGGCGCGCGCAGTGGCTTGCAGTTCTGATTCCTCTGCTGGTTTTGGAACACTTGAAATAGCGGCTGCGACCACGACAGTCGCTAGCCAGTGCCGGGAGAGTGGGTGAGGATGCAAGTGCCTAGCTGGCATGTTCTGCTTCGAAGCTGTCCATGAGACAGCCTTTGCATCTTTCAGTTTACCCTCCGTGATGCTGGCTACGTGGTTTTTGTGCAAAAGGTGACAATGTGAGTGATGACAGGGGCCTGAGCTTCTGATAAATCCTGAGGATCACCGCCGTAGAAGCGGACAGGCAAGAATGCGCCCCATATTCTTGCTGAGCGTTTTGGGAGGAGTCAGAGTTACTGTGCTCGTAACGCGTCGAAATCGCAGGCAGGGGAAGCTGTGAATCTGTCAACTGGCAGCACTCCCGTTCCTGCCCCGCCGCTCAAGTCAGCAGTCATGCACATAGTTCGAAAAGTTATGGCCCGCCCGTCCCAACCCTAAGGGTGAGGATGCAAGTGCCTAGCTGGCATGTTCTGCTTCGAAGCTGTCCATGAGACAGCCTTTGCATCTTTCAGTTTACCCTCCGTGATGCTGGCTACGTGGTTTTTGTGCAAAAGGTGACAATGTGAGTGATGACAGGGGCCTGAGCTTCTGATAAATCCTGAGGATCACCGCCGTAGAAGCGGACAGGCAAGAATTAGGGTTTAGGGTTCAGGGTTCAGGGTTCAGGGTTCAGGGTTCAGGGTTTAGGCTTCAGCATCTCAAGTTTAAGCATTCGCTCGTCAAGCAGCTTGTCAAGCGATGGAAAAATACTCACCTGCCCAAAGAATCCCGTAACATTGAGAACATGTAAAGTTCACTTAATCCATAAATCCTAAGGGACTCTTTTAGGGTTTAGGGTTTCGGGTTTACACTTTGAGGCTGAGGGTGTGGGCTTAGTAGCGTTGAGAAGTTAGAGTTTAGGGCTTACGGTTGAACAGGGTGTAGGGTCTGGAGTTGTGGATGTAGGGCCTGGGGTTTTGGATTTGGAGTTCAAGGCCGGGGCAAGGCTGGGGTTTGGGTGCTTATAGAGTTTAAGTGTTTGAGGATGCCTAAGGCCAAACACCCTAAACACCCCAAACACCACTGAACGCGCCCTAAACACCCTGAAGCACTGAACCGCTACACCCTGAGCCCTAAACACACGAAAGGATTCAGCAGCTTAACCAGAGAATGCTCGAACTGGAGGTGCTGAACCCTGATTCCCTACACCCTCTCTTAAACGAGTAGAATTTAGATTTTAGTCGGATTTTGAGCAATCGGGCCCCCGGTGTTTTTCAGATCTTGAACAATCGCCACCGGTGTTTTTCCATTCTCGGTCAATCGGCACCGCTGAACCGGCACCCTAAACCCTAACCCTAAACCCTAAACCCTAAACCCTAAACCCTAAATCCTAAACCCTAGACCCTAAATCCCCCAGCCCCGTCAGAGCCATCGAGGCCTGCCGGCCCATCCTCTGCACGGCTGCCCAGCGGCAAAACTCCCAACCGATTTAGGGCTAGGGTTTAGGGTTTAGGGTTTAGGGTTTAGGGTTTAGGGTTTAGGGTTTAGGGTTTAGGGTTTAGGGTTTAGGGTTTAGGGTTCACGGTTTGGGGTTTAGGGTTTAGGGTTTAGGGTTTAGGGCGAGGGTTTAAGGTTTAGGGTTTAGGGTTTGGGGTTTAGGGTTCAGGGTTTAGGGTTCAGCATCTCAAGTCCAAGCATTCGCTCGTCAAGCAGCTTGTCAAGCGATGGAAAAACACCCACCCGCCCGAAGAATCCCGTAACATTCAGAAAATGTTTCACTTTCATTTTTTCGGATATTCGTCGGCAAGGCGCATTTTGGGCCTTGCCGACGAATTTCATTAAGGTTTGGCCCACATTGGGCCTTGATTTAAGGCCCAAATTCGTCGGCAAGGCACATTTTGGGGAAAGCCCTGAACCCTAAACCCGAAACCCCAAACCCCAAACCCCTAGACCCCAAACCCTAAACCCTAAACCCTAAACCCTAAACCCTACACCCTAAACCCTAAACCCTAAACCCTAAACCCTAAACCCCAAGCCACAGTTCCTGAGGATCCTAGACTTCGGTGCGGGCACCGGTCAGCTGGCCTTGCGGCTCCGGGAGACAGGTGCGCTGAGCCTTATAAGCCCTAAGTCCTTAGGGTAGGGTTTAGGGTTTAGGGTTTAGGGTTTAGGGTTTAGGGTTTAGGGTTTAGGGTTTAGGGTTTAGGGTTTAGGGTTTAGGGTTTAGGGTTTAGGGTTTAGGGTTTAGGGTTTAGGGTTTAGGGCTTCGGGTTTAGGGTTTTGACTTGGGAATCCATGGCCTTTGCGCAACAGTTGTTACGAAGGGGGCTGAGAACCCGGGGGGGGGGGGCGGGGGCTTGTTCTGAATTTGGTTTCCTTGTTGTAAGGTTTACGGATCAGGGTTTAGGGCTTTGGGGGTCAAGGGAACCGCTCATGTGGTTTTTATGGGCTTTCGACCCACAACTCATAAACCTGAAGCCCGAAATGCAGGAGGGGGGACGCCGACTTTAAACCGGGCCTGGGTACCGTGGCTTTCCGTGTGGGCTGCAATTCCTGAAGTGGCTACGGTTGTGGTTTGCGGTGTAGGGTCTAGGGGTTTAGTGGTTTAGGGTCTAAGGGTTTTGGGGTGCTGTCATGAGATGATTGGCAAGTGATTGGGCTTCCTCTTCTGCATTTTCCTTCTGCCCCAGGGCCCCATGTGTCCGAAGCGAGACAGTCGGGCCATGCTTTCCGTGTCACTTTAGGCTTCAGGTTTTAGGGTTTAGGGTTTAGGGTTTAGGGCTAGGGTTTAGGGCTTTAGGGTCTATGTAGGGTCTTCTCTTCGCAAGCCTGTGAGAGGCTTCGACAACGTGGATGCCGTGGAGCCCGCGGAGGCCATGCTGGCGCAGGCCTGCTGTGCATGGCCCGCCCATTGTGTACGAGACTAAACCCTAAACCCTAAACCCTAAACCCTAAACCCTAAACCCTAAACCCTAAACCCTAAACCCTAAACCCTAAACCCTAAACCCTAAACCCTAAACCCTAAACCCTAAACCCTAAACCCTAGACTCCTTCAACTCTGACAGGTGCCTCCAGGCACGTACCAGAAGACCTTCCTGGATGCTTGGGCTGCTTCTTGAAGGGTTTTGGGCTTAGGGTTCAGGGTTTAGGGTTTAGGGTTTAGGGCTTAGGGTTCAGGGTTTAGGGCTTTCGGGTTTAGGGTTTAGGGCTTAGGGTTTAAGTTTCAGGGAGGCTGAGGTCGCTTGAGGTTTCCTAGTTCTTGGGGTTTCAGAAGGGGTGAGTCGGGTGGTTCACTTTTTTTGGACCCCAAGGCCTGGTCCAGGGTGGGGCTTAGAGCGTTGTTTCAGGGTTCACCCTTCTTGGAAGCCTCTGGTGCTTACAGGGTTTGGGGTTCAGGCTTTGGGGCTTAGGGTCTAGGGGTTAAGGGTTTAAGCTTTTCGTAAACCCAAGCATGGCCCAAACAGTTTCGGTCCGAAAGCCTAAACACAAGAAACCGCTCCAGTTGGGAATGAGGCGTCCTTTCATGCGAGTTGAAGCCTTGGTGCTGAGGGGTTTTGGGTCTTGACCCTACTAACCCCTAGATCGTAAATCCTAAACCCTAAACCCTTGTTGTTGGGGGCTGCGCTTTAAGTTGTAGGTCTTTACGGTTTTGAATTCGGGCCCTCGGTCGCTAAGCACGGGAGAGCTCCCGGGCAGTGTAGCTGGATCAGCCCCCCCCCCCCTCCCCCCCAATTGATACTAAATCCTAAACCCTAAACCCTAAGCCCTAAACCCTAAGAGGTACAGATACAGAAGTTGGGCTCATGTGCTGACAACTTCCCACCTGAAAGGGTCTCGGATGGGCTGCGGGGTTTGGAGGTTGAGGGTGCAGGATACGAAAGGCAAGAGGAAGTCTCTCACCCACGAAATACCTCCTCCTGCTTTTCGCGAAGCCGTAAGGACACGGCTGACGCCCCTGATGCAGCATACGACCTCATCGTCTCCACTGGGGTGATTGGAACGCATGTGGGGCCAGACGGCGTGAAGGAGCTGTTCGTTGAGCCCTCAGCCCTAACCCGGAACCTGAAACCCTAAACCTAGAACCCTAAACCCTAAACCCTAAACCCTAAACCCTAAACCCTAAACCCTAAACCCTAAACCCTAAACCCTAAACCCTAAACCCTGAACCCTAAGCCCGGAAATCCTGAACCCCAAACTCAGGTGAAAGTGCGCCTTGGGCCTTGAACTTTTTGAGGAGGTTTTTGGGGGTTCTGGGGGTTTGAGGAGGTTTGGTGGGGGCTTTCGGGTTGGAGGAGGTTTATTTGGTGTCAAGAGCCACTTTAGGGTGTTTTGTTTCGTCATGGGAGCTCATGCAGGGTACTTCAGGGGGACCTAGTTCCTCCTGTTCTGGGGAGTTTGAGACATAAAAACGATAAATCCTGTCTCCTATCACCTCAACCCTGAAATCATGAGCCCTCGAACCCCAAACCTTCAGCCCGAGCCCTGAGAAGCCAGAAAGTGTGCAGGACCTGATGTCGAAGGGGCGGGCGGGAGGCTCCATCCTCTTTACTTGCGCCCTGGCCCTGCCTTGCGTTCCGTTTGGGGAGCCTGATGCCCCGTGATGAAGGTCTATTCCTGAGTGAAGAGATATTGGATGATATTGGGCCCCCGGATTCTCCACCCTCTCCCTCCGTGCGTCTGATGAAGAGGGCAGCGCATGCAACCTGAAATGCTTCGTTTTCGGCCTCTTGATGATAGGGGCCTTCCAGGGTTTCGCAGGGCCTCGGAGGGGGGTCTGAGGGCCTGAGCACAAAACCCTGAACCCTAAACCCTAAACCTTAAACCTGAAACCCCCAAAGGGATTCATTTTTCAGAAGCCCTTCGTTGGCCTGAAACCCCCTATGAAGCCCATGGGACGATCCGAAGGTCCTGTTGGGGTTGAGGGTTCAGAGTCTGGGCTTTTTGCTCTATATATGTATATGTGTACATATGTATATATGTATATATGTATGTATGTATATATGCATATATGTATATGTGTATTTATGTATATATGTATATATGTATATATGCACATATATATATATATGTATATGTATATGTATCTGTATCTGTATATGTATATGTACATATATACATAAACATATTGTGTTTCTCTCTCTCTCTCTCTCTTATTTCTATTTTATCTTATTTTCATTATTATTTTTGCTCTCTCTCTCTCTCTCTCCCTCTGCAGCAATGAATACAAGTACATATGCATGAATAAATATAAATATAGATAAGGAAATAAATAAGTAAACATATATATATATACACACATATCAATATATTCATAGACCGTACCCTGCCCCAAGGCAAGCTTGACACCTACGAGCAGCTGGTCTGGGACGTCGTGGAGAGCGACCACCAGGGACGCAAAT
This sequence comes from Symbiodinium natans, assembly GCA_905221605.1. Taxonomy (NCBI): domain Eukaryota; class Dinophyceae; order Suessiales; family Symbiodiniaceae; genus Symbiodinium; species Symbiodinium natans. The sequence goes on along the minus strand of CAJNDS010000324.1, from coordinate 95,025 downwards.
GGCAGCGGAGGGTTCTGCAAGGCCCTCTTTCCCTGAACCTTGGGTTTAGGGTTTAGGGTTTAGGGTTTAGGGTTTAGGGTTTAGGGTTAAGCCCGCCCCTGAGCCCCAAAACCCCAAACCCCAAAGTCGTAAAACGTCAGGGGCGTGGGGTTTTGGGTTTGGGGTCTGAAGCCCTCAACCCTGAACCCCAAGACCTCAACCTTAGAACCCCAAGATCTAAGCCCTTTTGACCTGAGCCCCTACACCCTACACCCTACACCCTAAACCCTAAACCCTAACCCTAAACCCTAAACCCTAAACCCTAAACCCTGAACCCCAAACCCCTAACCCTAAACCCTAAACCCTCAAACGACCAGCTCTCAGGAATCGGGACATGCCCGCCCAGCAGCATGTGATCGTGCAGTTGGCTTGTGAGCCTTCGGCCCAAGCTTAAGCCCTAAACACCCTAAACCCTAAACCCTAAACAACCCGAAGCCCGAAACCCAAGCAGAAAAGGGGCTCCTTTACCGCTGAAAAGCTCGGGCTCACTGCCGCTGCCTGGCCTTGTCGACCTCCCAGATGGTTGCTTGGGCCTTCTGAACCTGTCATGCAGGCCTTGAAACCCGAAACCCTTAACCCTGAACCCTGAACCCTAAACCCTAAACCCTAAGCCTTAAACCCTAGCAACCCTCAACCCTCAACCCCAAGCTCGTCGGAGCAGCGCGCTGCCACCCCGAGGGGGGATGGAAGCGGCTCCTGTAGCAAGGCTCCGGCACGCTGAGGGTTTGGCTTATAGTGTTTAGGGTTTAGGGTTTGGGGTTAGGGGTTAGGGTTGAGGTATTCGGGTTTAGGGTTTAGGTTTTAGGTATTCGAGTTTAGGGTTTCGGGCTTAGTGCGTATTGGGGTTTGGGGTTTAGGGTGTATTCGGGTTTGAGGGTGCACGAGGGTTTCGAGAGAGTGTTCCTGGAATGTTTACCGCCTTTTTGTTGGGTTTCATCTGGGTTTACAGGGTGAGTTCTAGGTCTTCGGGATTCAGGGGTTCATGTTTTTTTTTTTGTTTTCCCGGGTCCCTTTTAGGCTCAGCCCTAACCCCTAACCCCTAACCCCTAACCCCTAACCCCTAACCCCTAACCCCTAACCCCTAAACCCTAAACCCTAAACCCTAAACCCTAAACCCTAAACCCTAAACCCTAAACCCTAAACCCTAAACCCTAAACCCTAAACCCTAAACCCTAAACCCTAAACCCTAAACCTTAAACCCTACACCCTAAACCCTAAACCCTAAACCCTTGACCCTAAACTCTAAACCCTAAACTCATGTTTGCCGGGAGCCCCTCAGCCCTCATCCTGCTGGAGCCTCCTCGCAGACAGCAGTCTCAACTGCCTCGCGCTTCGCCTCCGGTGAAAACTAAAAGGGTTTAGGGTTTAGGGTTTAGGGTTTGGGATTTAGGGTTTCGGGTTTCGGCTTTCGGGGTTTAAGGTTTCGGGTTTAGGGTTTAGGGTTTAGGGGTTGGGTTTAGGGTTTAGGGTTTAGGGAGTTTAGGGCTCTAAAAAGTCTGAAGCCCTAAAACCGTTCAGCCCGAAAGCCCTTAGGCCAAGAAACCTAAAGCGCGAACGCCCTAAACGCCCTAAGGCCCTAAAAGCCCCAAAGCCCTAAAGCCCTAAAGCCCTCAACGCTACAACCCTGCAACCCTGCAACCCCCAAAACCCCAAAACCCCAAAAGCCCAAAACCCCAAAACCCCAAAACACCAAAACACCAAAAACCCCAACAGCCTAAAACCCCAAAGCCCTAAAACCCTAAGTCCATGCAGCCCCTAAAGCCCTGTCGATTTTTTCGGTTCTCGGGACCTCGGCCCCTTAAGTCCTTGGAACGTCTAGGTCTGAAAAAGAAGCCCTGAAGCCCTAAACCCCAAACTCTAAACCCTAAGCCCGAAACCCTAAAGCCCTAAGCCCTAAACCCTAAACCCCAAACCCTAAACCCTAAACCCTAAACCCTAAACCAGGGCTGAGAGGTTCGGACTCATGGCATGAGATTCAGCTGTTGGCCTTTTGTTTTGTTAGGCCCCAAAGAGTTGTTCTGAGTGGGGGTGCCTTGGGCCCGTTTGAAAGGCTTAGTGGTTGAGGGTGGCCTAGGGTTCAGCATGTAGGGTCTAGTTTTTAGGAGGGTGGTTTAGGTTGGTTTAGGGTTCAGGATTCAGGGTTCCGATTGTTTTAGGGTTCAGGATTTTCGGGGAGATCCAAGCCTGATGTGGGTTGGTGGTCTCTTTAAGTAGAGCCTCCTTTTTGTAGGGGTATTTCTTTCGGGGTTCTTATTGGGGTATGTAGGGGCTGTATTGAGGTATAAGGGTAACACATAAAGAGGCCACCGGGCTTTATAGCCCAAACCCCATAATCCCTTATCTGAAGCCTAAACCCTGGACCCTAAGCCCTTTCCCCCCAAGCCCAAAACCTAAACCCTGAGCCCCTCACCCCTAAACCCCTGACCCTAAACTCTAAGCCCGTAAACACCCGAAACTCTAAACCCTAAGCCGTTGAGGCCTAAACCCGAAGACCCTAAAACCCTGCACCCTCAACCCTCAACCCCCGAAGCTGCACGCCAGAAGAAAGGCTTTATGAACTTTTGCACCCCAAACTCCTTGGCTTCAAAGTCTAAACCCTGAACCCTGAACCCTAAACCCTAAACCCTAAACCCTACACCCTACACCCTACACCCTACGCCCTACGCCCTACGCCCTAAGCCCTGAACTTTCAACACTTCGGCAGCCATACGAGAGGCTGGAGCGGCAGCTCGCCTGCTAGGGATGCGCAGGGCCTTTTTCCGGGGTTACAGCCAGGTCCTGAGCGGTCCACAGGATGTGCCCAGAGGTGCAGGGCTTTAGGGCTTTTGGGCTTTTGGGCTTTGGGGCCCAAACTTTGGGGTTTTAGGGTTTTAGGGTTTTAGGGTTTTGGGTTATAGGGTTTAGGCGGGTTCAGGGTGTCACGTTGCACACCCAATATACACCCCTAAGAAGGGGTCCGATTTTCGCCCAAGAACCCTCGGGGTTTGGGCCTGACTCTTGGAAACCCTGAGCTCCAAGCCCTTCAGGTTTTAGGGTTTGGGGTTCAGGTTTTAGTATTTCGGGCTTTGGGCGAGACTCTCTACCTGCGGCCATGCCCCTCCACTTCGTGGAGGAGAAGTCCGTAGCTTGCCAGCAGCAGTGTTCGAGCCTATAGGGCGCAGGATCAAAGCCGTAGGGCTTTTGCTTTTTGGGGTTTGGGGGCTTTAGGCGCACGGTTGATGGTGTTCGGATTTCGGGGTTCCGGGGTGTTAGGTGATTTTATGGTTTGTGGGTTGTTTTAGGATCTAGCCAAATGAAACCTAAGCTGCTAAAACCCTTTAGGGTGAATCCTCGGGCTTGCCGGATTGAGCTAGGCTTTGGGGGATGTTGTCCTGGCAAATTAAAGGCCATGTCTCGCGTATTTTCAGCGGAATCTTCTCGAGAGCCCTGCCTTTGCGGGCTGGTTGTAGGGGCCTTTGACCCCCACCTTCTCCTAAACCCAAACCCTAACCCTGAACCCGAAACCTGAAACCCTAAAACCTAAACCCTAAAGCCTAAACCCTAAGCCCTATAAACCCTAAATGAAAGCCCCTAGCCTTCAGGCGGGCGAGGTCTACGTCGCCCTCAAAGGGAAACAGCTCGGAGACGAGGCCCTACACGGAAAGTTCGACGAGTTGAGAGCGTGACTTGGCTGAGCCCTAAACCCTAAACCCTAAACCCTAAACCCTGAACCCTAAACCCTAAACCCTAAACCCTAAACCCTAAACCCTAAACCCTAAACCCTAAACCCTAAACCCTAAACCCTAAACCCTAAACCCTAAACCCATCCCTAAGCCCTAAACCGTAAGCCCTGAACCCCAAACATGAAGCCCCAAACAGTAAGCTTAGAATCCTCTAAGACCTTAAAACCCTAAACCCTAAACCCTAAACCCTAAACCCTAAACCCTAAACCCTAAACCCTAAACCTTCAACCCTCAACCCTAAACCCTAGAAATCCTTGAACATCCTTGAGCCCTCCGGATGGCTTCCACTGTTTGGGAGTGCCCAGCTGAAAGTTTCATCATCAGAGTTTAGGGTTTAGGGTTCAGGGTTTAGGGTTTTTAGGGTTTAGGGTTTCAGGGTTTAGGGTTTTTAGGGTTTAGGGTTTTTAGGGTTTAGGGTTTAGGGTTTAGGGTTCAGGGTTTAGGGTTCAGGGTTTGGGGTTTGGGGTGTTGATCTGATCGGAAGACATAGTCAGGTGGGGAGTTTGGCCAGGGGGCTAAACCCCAAACTTCAGACCCCGGAAACCCGAACCGCCCCAGGTACTTGTCAGAGAGAGCCCTAAACTAAACCGTAAACCCTAGACCCTAAACCCTAAACCCTAAACTCAGGGCCTAGGCCACCCCCTACGTTGGGGGGCGGCGCTTAAGCCCTTTGACCTCGATGGCACAAGCCGACCCAGGTCGCTCGCCCGCCTCCCACAGCATGGGGGTCGGTAGCGCCCACGATGGGCCCGGTACCGGAACACGTTCTTTTTGGGGACCAGTACTGGTCCCTTATAATTCAGTGCTTACCCTAAACCCTCCAGTCATGACCCTGAGGGTCCCTGACCTTTTCAGAGGGGTAATTTCAGGGCCGAGGAAAAGGCAAGGGCGGGCAACTCGATTTTTTTTGTCCAGCCCGGGCCTGACCCCTGCTCAGGGGTTCTGGCCCCTGGCGCCTGCCCCTCCTGAATCAGTTTTTAGAAGTGGACTGTTGCCTAAATTTAGGCTTAAACCCTAAAAGGAATAGGTCTGGGTGGCTTTGCCGCCTCGCACGGCGTGGGGTGGGAGAAAAGTGTTAGAGGCCCTCCACAATCGGGCCAAGCTGCTCTTCGCACCTCACGAAGCTTTCGAGCTTGTTCCGAAACCTAACCTTCACAGCACCTACGGCCTATCACAGCAAACCCTAAACCCTAAACCCTAAACCCTAAACCCTAAACCCTAAACCCTAAACCCTAAACCCGAAGGTACTTGTCAGAGAGAGCCGACAAGCCCTGGCTGGACATCGACCTATCCAACAATCCGTGGGTCACAGACGTGGGCATCAGGCCAACGGCCCCCCCCCCCAAGCCCTAAACCCTACACCCTACACCCTACACCCTAAACCCTAAACCCTAAACCCTAATCCCTGAACCCTTAACCCTGAACCCTGAACCCGACACCCTGAACCCTGAACCCTACACGCTTTCGCTGGCAGGTCCTTTGCTCTGCCTTTTCTGGTAGAGTATGGATGGGTGCTGAGGCCTGCTGCAGACGCACTTCCGGTTGGAGCTGTGGGGTTCGAAGAGAACTTCGGCCTTGACCCCAAAACCCTAAACCCTAAACCCCTAAACCCCTAAACCCCTAAACTCCTAAACCCTAAACCCTAAACCCTAAACCCTAAACCCTAAACCCTAAACCCTAAAACCGAAACCCTAAACCCTAAACCCTAAACCCTAAGCCCTAAACCCTAAACCCTAAACCCTAAGCCCTAAACCCTACAATCTGATTGAATAACTAGACCCCAAGCTCTTGAAGCCTTAAACCCGAAGCGTCTGGAGCCCTAAACGCCTGAAACCGCAAAACTAACAACCCTCAAAACCTTGACGATTAGGGGTTTTTGGGAGGGTTCTGGACTTAGGATTTAGCCTTTTTGGGTTTTGGGTTTTAGGGTTTTGGGTTGTGGGAGCTTTTAGGGTTAGACTTTAGGAGCTAGTGGTCCTAGACCTGGGATTAGGGTTGGCTCCCAAACTCTAAAGCCACGAGGCTGCGCCTCTTCGGCACAGCGATCGGCGCCTTGTCTTTAAGTTAGGCCCTGAGGCGTCTTTGTGGAAGATCCAGGAGTTGAGGATCTTAAGGGTTTAGGGTTAGGCCCTAGACCCCAAACCCTAAACCCTAAACCCCAAACCCTAAACCCTAAACCCTAAACGCTGCACCCTAAACACCCAAAACTCCACGCAGAGGCGGCCCTGGGCTGCGGTGTCTCGCCCCTCTTATACGAGCGGGCTGGGCGCCTTGTTATGCTTGGCTTAGGGTTTAGGGTTTGGGTTTTAGGGTTTTAGGGTTTTAGGGTTTTAGGGTTTTAGGGTTTTAGGGTTTTAGGGTTTTAGGGTTTTAGGGTTTTAGGGTTTTAGGGTTTTAGGGTTTTAGGGTTTTAGGGTTTAGGGTTTAGGGTTAGGGTTTTAGGGTTTTAGGGTTCTAGGATTTTAGGGCGTTGGGGTTTTAGGGTTTTAGGGTTTCAGGGTTTCAGGGTTTTAGGGTTTTAGGGTTTTAGGGTTTTAGGGTTTCAGGGTTTTAGGGTATTAGGGTTTTAGGGTTTTAGGGTTTTTCGGGTTTCAGGGTTTCAGGGTTTCAGGGTTTTAGGGTTTTAGGGTTTAGTGTTTTCCGGTTTTAGGGTATTAGGGTATTAGGGTTTTAGGGTTTTAGGGTTTTTTCGGGTTTCAGGGTTTTAGGGTTTCAGGGTTTGGGTTTCAGGGTTTTAGGGTTTGGGGTCTGGGGTTTAGGGTTTAGGGTTTAGGGTTTAGGGTTAGGGTTTAGGGTTGAGGGATTTAGGTAAGTAGGGGTTTGGTGTTTGAGGATTTGGGGTTTGGGCTTTGCGGGGGGTGGGGCCTGTTTCGGGATAAAGGTTTAGGATTTAGGGTTTAGGGTTTAGGGGTTTCGCATGTCATCCTTAAATTGGATGCCACACCTCGAAAGTTTTCCTGATGCAGTTTGATTAGAACGCGAACTTCATATTAGAAGACCGCATCCTAAGAAATCCTCATCTGGGCCTCCGTCGTCAAGGCAAAACCCTACGAAATCCTCTTGTTGGAGCCTCGTCATAACATGTCATTGGAGTTGTGTATGAGAAAGCCACGCCCTAAGAAATCCTCGTATTTAAGCCCAACTGAGCAAGTATGTGAACCCAAGACGTCCACTTCCCCTCATTCGTAGTTGATTTAATTCTAGTCTGTCTTCAAGGCCAGGCCCTCTGAAGTCCTCTTCCGGCCCTTGTTTGTAACGAACATTCATTTGACAATAGTATTACAAGGGCACACCCCAAGAAATCCTCATCTGGGCTTCGCTAGGAAGTAAAGTGAATGAGAACTTTTGTAGCAAGAGGCCACACCCTAAGACACCCTCTTCTGAGCCTCCTTCAGAATTATATTAACTCGATTCTTTTAAATTACAGGGCCACACCCTAAGATATACTCCTCTGGGCCGCGCTTGTAATTAACACCCTAAACCCTAAACCCTAAACCCTAAACCCTAAACCCTAAACCCTAAACCCTAAACCCCAAAACCTAAACCCTAAACCCTAAACCCTAACCCTAAACCCGAAACCCTAAACCCTAAACCCTAAACCCTGTAGGGGGCTGCGAAGCTGGCTTCCCAACCCACCTCCGGAAGCCTGAAGGGCGCGTTGGAAGTCGTGCTTTCGGGGAGCAAGCCCTAAACCCCGAAACGCATGGGTGGTTTTGGCTCGAGAATTTCTGAAGTCGTTCTAAAGCTCGGATGAAGAACCCAAAAGCCCGTTGGATTCAAAAACAAACAACAACCATGTTTGGTTTTTCATACTAAAAGGCCAAGAAACCGCGAGAACACCACAATACAAAACAAACGACCTCCTGGGCTCCATTGTCAACCCGAGACCCTAAACCCTAGACCCTAAACCCTAAACCCTAAACCCTAAACCCTAAACCCTAAACCCTAAACCCTAAACCCTAAACCCTTCTTTGGGTTATTTGGGGAACTTGGTTTTGGAGGGAAGGAGGGAAGGGGGCAGGGATGCCTGACGGCCAAAAAAAGGAAGAGAGTTAGGGTTTAGGGTTTAGGGTTTAGGGTTTAGGGTATCCCCCTAAGCCCCAAACACTAAACCCTAGACCCTAAGCTCTGAACCCTTAAGCAAAAGGAAACATGGACATGAAGGAGAACTACAGATTTCCATGCGTTTTTCGGTGTTTTCAGTCAAAACGTGAAAACCAAAGCAGGGCAAAGCGGGAGCATTTCAGTGTTTATCAAGTATAAATCGACTACAGACAAAAAGCTTTTGAATAGCATCGATTTTTTCGATTCTCTGATGGAAACCCTCACGGTAGATCATGGGGTAGGGCGTGACCCTCTACATATGTGTACAGAGAAAGCGCATATCCATATTCATATCTGTATCTGTATAATATTTTAATACTTATGTCAAGATATCAGTATCCATATATATATATATATATATATATATGCATACACATACACACACACACACGCACACACGTGTATCTATCTATCTATCTATGTACTATATCTACAGAAATAAAAATACAAATACAAATACAAACATAAATAGAAACATAAACGTAAATATACATATTACTATAAATATAGATATAAATAGAAATACAAATACAAATATGAATATAAATATAGATACACATGTACATATAAATACAAACGTACACATAAATATCAATATCAATTCTATCTATACATATATATATACATACACATATATATATATATACATATTCATATAAATGTCACGTGCTTCCACAGCACCAAAGCCCTCGAGGCCTGAAGCCCCCGAGCCCCAACAGCCCTGAACATGCACCGCAAATGCCCTTAACCCCAAACCCTAAACCCTAAACCCTAAACCCTAAACCCTAAACCCTAAACCCTAAACCCTAAACCCTAAACCCTAAACGTCAACCTGGCACCTTGAACCCCAGCGCCTCAAGCCCCTGAAACAGGTGCAGGAGCTGCACCTGTCGCACTTAAAGTCAAAGCCCACGGAGGCTTCGTTTTTTAGGGTTTAGGGCTAGGGTTTAGGGTTTGGGGTTTAGGGTTTAGGGTTTAGGGCTTTGAGCCCTCTCTCTGCAGGGTTTGGTTTCGGGTGAGGGGGTTTTTGGGGTTTGGGGTTTAGGGTTTCGAGTTTAGGGTTTTGAGGTTTAGGGACTGAGGGGTTTTACGGGTTTAGGGGTCGAGAGTTTAGGATTTAGGGCTAGGGTTTAGGGTTTGGGGCCTCGACTCCGGGATTCAGGTTTCGAAGGGAGGAGCCGGCTGGCCACTAAAGGAACCTGAAAGGCGGTTTACAGGGTTTACTGGGTTTTGGAGTAGGTTTAGGGTTTAGGGTTTAGTGTTTAGGGTTTAGGGTTTAGGTTTTAGGGTTGTGCTTTGGGATGTTCCCCCTTTTTCTAACAGTCCTGAATGGGGACTCTAGTACCCCCCCTATTCTGATCCCTCTCAAGGACTGTTAGTATAAGGGAGGGGGAACATCCCAATTAATACTCTTTTTGGTTCTGGGTTCCTGTTATAGCTACTTCTACCCCAAGAGTATACACTTTTTTTTCCAGGGCCTACTCCAAAGTAGGGTTTAGGGTTTTTGGGCTTTAGGGTTTCTAGGGTTTAGGGTTTGTAGGGTTTAAGGTTTATAGGGCTTAGGGTATATAGGCCTTATCGGGTTTAGGGTCGTAGGGTCTGGGGTTTATAGGGTTTAGGGTTAGACCTGAAAAGCTGAAAGCCCTAAGCTTTCCTTTCCGCTCTCAATCGCAAGTCTGCACAGACAGCGTCCAGGCGGAGGTCGTGAGCCTTCTTTGGGAAGTGAAAGAGCCGGGGCCCTCTGCGGGCCCGACACCCTAAACCCTTGGCCCCAATGCCCCAGAGCCTAAACCCTTAAAGGCAACAAGCAACCCTGTAAGGCCTTGAATTTAAGGACGCCGGAGGGTTTAAGGTCTTTGGTTCTGAGTTTGACGGTTTCGGGCTTTGGGGATTTAGGGTTGAGGGTTTTGGGGGGTTGGGGGGTTTCGGGTTTAGGGTTTAGGGTTTTGGGAACCGAGTGCGGCCGCAAACGCCTGAAGCCTTAAGCCCAGGCCCCTCCTTGAGCTCAGGGTTCAGGATGGTTCAGGGTTCTGCGTTTAGGGTTTGGGGTTTAGAGTGTGGGGTTTAGGTTTTATCCTACGGGGGGTGTAATGTTTAGGGTGTTGCTTCGTTTTCGCGAGATGCCCACTCGAAACGTCCAAGTCCTGAGAACTGAACTCTAGAACCCCAGGCCTGAACATCCACCAGGGCTTAGTTTTTAGTGGTTTAGGGTTTAGGGTTTAGGGTCTAGGGTTTAGGGTGCTGGCTTTGAAGGAACGTGCATGAAGATACGATAACCAGGATTTCAAAGTAAGCAGCACTTTTTTTCCTATCATGGTACCTTAGTCTAAGTTCCTTTTCGCTTAAACCCTCTACACCCTCCAAACCCTCGAGCCTTCCCCAAGCTCCTGCATTAGAGCACTGAACCAACACTGAGGGTTTAGGTTTAGGGTTCCGGGTTTAGGGTTTAGGGTTTAGGGTGTTATATATTGCGAAAGTCTGTGTGTTACACCGAACCAGGTCCGGCCGCTATCCGCAGTACGGCACGTTGCCGCTGCTGCTGCGCCTTGTGCCTGGGACGTGTTCGGGGGTTTAGGGTTTAGGGTTTAGGGTTTAGGGTTTAGGGTTTAGGGTTTAGAGTTTAGGGTTTAGGGTTTAGGGTTTACGAAGGCCCAGCAACCCCAAACCCCCAATCCCCAAGAACCCTCTTCAGGATTGTTTAGTCTTGAGAATCTAAGATATGTAAAGATTTCCAACCCAACCGCCCCCACCCCTCCCATTTTTGTCTCTAGAAATTCCAGAGGGTTAGGATTTCAGGGCCTTTCTTTGGGGGGGCCTTGGGTTTCTCGGTTGGCCCTGAGCCCTCGAATCTGAATCACTCCTGGACCTTCGGCCCCGAATTACTCAGCCCTAAACCCTAAGCCCTAAAGCCTTAAGCCCTAAGCCCTAAGCCCTAAGCCCTAAGCCCTAAACCCTAAACCCCAAACCCTCAACCCTTTGCCCTAGGCCCTAAGCCCTAAGCCCTGAGCCCTAAACCGCAACAGCACTTTTCGCAGCGGAGGAGCGCAACCAGCTCGACGTGGACGTGATCATCCACGAGGTCGCCGGCCGAGTTTGGGGTTTAGGGTTTAGGGTTTAGGGTTTAGGGTTGGTGGCAATAGGGTCTTTTTCATTCGAGTTCGGGGGCGTAAGGTCTTAGGACTTTTGTGGCTTTTAGCGGTCTTGCCTGGGAGAGTTGATTTGTGTTGAGGAGATTCCCGATGCTGTGTTAAAGCCCCATCTTAAGCCTTAAGCCATAACAGACCTCTTCTGGCAAGTTCCATGCATCAATGGCAAAAGCTACAAGAAAGAGGAACGACAGCAACCCTAAACCCTAAACTTCTGGAGGGGGGTTCCAAATACACTCCCTCGTATTTCCTGTTTAGGCCTCTTATTTCCTGTTGAGGGTTTTCGGGCTTAACAGCCAGCAGGTCTCCCAATGTGACGCCGCCCCCCCCCCCAGTGCCACCTTTTTCTCAAGAATTCTTCGGATTCTTAAGCAAAAACAGGTCTTAGTAACAAAGTGGATTGCTTGGGCTGGAAAGCTTTGCTTTCCACCCAAGTAAATCCACACCTAGGCTTAGCCTCCGGCATTATCATTTTTGTCCAATTAAAGCTTATGAATTCCAAAGTCAAAAGGGGTCGAAGATCCCCTTTTGACATTTGGAGGCGTTAGTTCTCGTCGACCCTACTCTGGTGCCCGTAGTCTAGGGGTGGTGAATTTTATTATTGGGAGAGGAACTTGTTCCTTTCCCAAAGAAAGAGGAGGGGGTTTTCACCCCCTCCTCTCTTAGAAACACTAGTTAACCGATTCTTGGGCTAGATGGGAGCTTCGCTCCATCTACGCAAGTAATCGGTACTATATACGAAGAATGCGCATACATGCATGCATGCACGCATACGTGTGGAAGTCGGGTCCCCCTCCCCCCGCACCCCAAAACCCCCTTGCATCAAGATTTTAAACAGGTTTAGGGTTTAGGTTCAAGGTTTAGGATACAGGATTAAAAATCCCCTGAGAAGACCTTCTAAACTGACCTCAGGCGAAGGAAATGGGGCTGCCGGGCCCTTATCGAATCGGGTTCCATGGGCTTTTCATAGCCACAGGCTTCAAGCCTCTCCACCCTTAAAGCCCTAAAACCCTAACCCTAAACCCTAGCCCTAAACCCTAAACCCTAAACCCTAAACCCTAAACCCTAAACCCTAAACCCTAAACCCTAAACCCTAAACCCTAAACCCTAAACCCTAAACCCTAAACCCTAAACCCTAAACCCTAAACCCTAAACCCTAAACACTAAAACCCTAAACCCTAAACCCTAAACCCTAAACCCTAAACCCTAAACCCTAAACCCTAAACCCTAAACCCTAAACCCCAAACCCTAAACCCTAAACCCTAAACCCTAAACCCTAAAACCCTAAAGCCCTAGCCCTCAACCCTAAGCACTGTAATCAGCACCCAGAAACCCCAGTGGGCACTGTAAGCCCAAGCCCTGGATCCTCAAGGCTGTTGGGCAGGGATTTGGTTTAGGGTTTAGGGTTTAGGGTTTAGGGTTTAGGGTTTAGGGTTTAGGGCTTAGGAGGTGTTTTCACAAGTTCGAGCCCCGGCCCTCAACCCGCAACACTCCAACCCTGAATGAGCTCCACCATTTGCCCCAAACCCCAAACCCCAAACCCCAAACCCCAAACCCCAAACCCCAAACCCCAAACCCTAAACCCTAAACTCTATACCCTATACCCTACGCTCTAAACCCCAAACCCCAAACCCCAAACCCCAAACCCGAAGCCCGAAGCCCGAAGCCCTCACACCCTGCTCTGGACTGAGAGCTGCGGATTCATCACGCTGCTTTGCGAACTGGGTTTCTTAGGGCCCTGTTAGGGTTTAAGCGTTTAGGGTTTAGGGTTTAGGGTTCAGGGTTTGGGGTTTGGAGCTTTTTCATCGTGACGTTGTGCTTAGGGTTTTTGTCCCCAAACAGCGTCAAGACTAGGGGGTTCTAAAGTCAGATCGCAGAGTGCACGGACGGTTTAGGGCTTAGGGAACCCTAAACCCAAACCCTAAACCCTACACCTTCCTGCCTACGGCTGCCACTTTCAGGACCTTCCGCAGCGGGCCCATGGATGAGCTGGAACCGTCGCGGACGACGGCGGCGAAGGAGAAGCACGGCTGCACAAGGGAGCCTTAAATCCTCAACCCTAGACCCTAAACCCTAATCCCTAAACCCTAAGCCGTGAACGCCAACCCCAAACTCAAAGGCCTGCGGCCCTTAAACCCTATATCCTAAACCCTAAATTCCTAAGTCCTGAACCTTAAACCTACAGCCTCGATCCTTAACCGAGGGGGGGTAGTGCCTTGATTGGGGGTGTAGAGTTTACAGGTTTCGGGGTGATCTTTTAATCTCCCCTGTTGCATGAGAGGTAAGAGAAGGTTTAGGGTTAGGCTTCTTGTAACCCAAGCACAACCCTAAACCCTAAACCCTAAACCCTAAACCCTAAACCCTAAACCCTAAACCCACACCCAGAACATGTAGGTGATGGTGTGGGCTTAGCATGTAGTCTTAGGGTAGTTGAAGGCTCCCTCAGGATGGGCTCTGAATTTTGGAACCCCTAAACCCTAAACCCTAAACCCTAAACCCTAAACCCTAAACCCTAAACCCTAAGCCCTAAACCCTAAACCCTAAACCCTGAACCCTGAACCCTAAACCCTAAACCCTCTCTACCTATATATATTTAAACCTTAATGGGGTCGTTGGGCTTGTTTGTGGTTTCGTGGTTCCTAAATCCTAAATCCTACATCCTAGGTCCTAAGTCCTAAATCCTAAATCCTAAATCCTAAATCCTAAACCCTAAGCACCTCCCCGTCCCGGGGCCGCCCCCGGGACGGGTTGTCCTGGGGCCCCTCCGTTTTTTTTTGGTGCTTTTTCAAAACAATATTAATTGGTGGCGCAGTCCCTTTTTTGAGGGCGTTTTGAATCCTTTTGGGGCTTTTAAAGCTCTTTGGGGCTGTGGTAGTGCTTTGGGGTAAAATGGAGGGGCCCCGAAGCCGTCGATTTCAGTACTAAGAAACAGCACTTTTCATTGCGGGAGCAGGCCAATTCTGGGTCCCCGGGTTTTTTGAAGCCTCTTGGGGCTTTTGAAAGCTCTCTGGGTCTGGTGGTACTTTGCGGGAGCAGGCAAATCCTGAGTTCCACATTTTTTGGGTGCTTTTTGAAACCTTTTGGGGCTTTTGACAGCTATCTGGAGCGTTTGGGATTTAGGATGTAGGGTTCAGGGGACTTGGGCAGTAAGAATTGAAATGGTAGATAGGTTTGCCAAATGAAAGGGATTCTGGGCGGGTGGGGCGATGCCAAACACCCTTAGTGAATGCTTGGATCAGAGATTCTGAACCCTAAGCCCTAAACCCTAAACCCTAAACCCTAAACCCTAAACCCTAAACCCTAAACCCTAAACCGTAAACCCTAAACCCTAAACCCTAAACCCTAAACCCTAAACCCTAAACCCTAAACCCTAAACCCTAAACCCTAAACCCTAAACCCTAAACCCTAAACCATCCTTAAAACCCAAAGCCAAAGCAAAGAGAAGACGCAACCTGCCAAGGAAGTTCGACGCTGAAAAGGTCGAGGCCACGCCCTCTCATGTTTACATTCCGGGCCCAACCCTCGCCCGATATTCTCCTTTCGGACGCTTAACCCCTGTGTACGATGGGGGTCGGAACAATTACCAAACCAGCTGGTGAATAGGAGGAATTGCCCGTTTTTTGGATTCCTGCCCTAAGCCCCAAACCTACTATAGGGGTCGGAATGACTACTATTAGTCTTCCCTTATGGTCCCTAAAAATAACCCCCCCCAAACCCTGTTCTAATGATTAAGGCCCCCTCAACCTCGGAGTTTTTGCGTTAGGGTTTAGAGTTTGCAAGGTCAGACAAAAAGCTGAAGTTTCCTGCAGGCCATGGTAGACTTCCCGTTACTCGAAGACCAGACGCCTGGTTTGCACAATTTCCTGTGTGGGTTTGGGTTCTGTGGCTCCTTCCAAGTTGTCTCTATCACGCTGCAACGCGAATGTCCGCCGGTCTGGGGGAGTTCAGCTTCTCCGAAGCCCCAAGCCGTTTAGAAGCCCAACAAAAAAGATCCCTGAACCCGAAACCCTACAC
>CAJNDS010000324.1:45000-75000 GCA_905221605.1 Symbiodinium natans | reverse complement strand
GCTTGGGGGTTTAGGGTTTTTACGGTTTTGGGGTTAGGTGGTAGGGTTTGGGGTTGGCTGGTAAGCATTCTTTCACCGAGATATGGTACGCAAGAACGGATCCCTTATGTTCAGAAATCCTAAACCCTAAGCCCTGAACCCTAAACCCTCTTAAACCCTAAACCCGAAACCCTAAACCCCCGACCCCAAACTCCCCGGAAGCGACCCTGAAAAGCTCTCACCATGCGACACGCTTGGGCTTTTTAAGTTCCGGGTGTTGTGTGTAGGGGCTCTGGGTTTAGGGTTTGGGGCTAGGGTTTGGAGTTTATGGGTTTAGGGTTTAGGGTTTAGGGTTTAGGGTTTAGGGTTTAGGGTTTAGGGTTTAGGGTTTAGGGTTTAGGGGCCAGGGCTTTAGGGTTTCGGGTTTGGGGTTTTAAGACTCTTGAGGTGCAGCGGCTTTAGCGTTCGGGGTGTAGGGGCCTTGAGGTATAGGGTTTAGGGTTTAGGGTTTAGGGTTTAGGGTTTAGGGTTTCGAGTTTAGGGTTTGGGGGTTTGGGGGTTTAGGGGTGTAGGGTTCAAGGGTTTTAAGGGCTTAAGGGTTTCGGTTTGACGGATATGCCGCGGGTGGGGGCTTTGTTTAAGTCTTTTTGGCGTTGGGGCGTAAACCCTAAACCCTAAACCCTAAACCCTAAACCCTAAACCCTAAACCCTAAACCCTAAACCCTAAACCCTAAACCCTAAACCCTAAACCCTAAACCCTAAACCCTAAACCCAAAACCCCAAACCCTAAACCCTAAACCCTAAACCCTAAACCCTAAACCAGCCCGATGTATATGGAGGCTGCGGCTTCGGGATGAAGGCTCCCTAAGTTCCCTAAACCCAAAACGTTGACTACGAGGTGCTTAAGAGCCCCCCCCCCCACCCCTTCAAAGAATAAAAACGTATTCTTCCTTATAAGGTCAGTCTAGGTGGGTAGATAAGGGGTACCCCTTTAAGCGCCCGTACTAAGGGACCATGCAAGTATCCTTAGTTTGGATGGGATTGGGGCTTGTTTCGTTGGTGCCCGAAAGCCGCTTGAAGAGCCCAATGATGCTTGCAATCGGCTCAAGCTTGACAGTCCTCACGTCCCGAAGGGTCTAGGGCTCAAGGTTTGGGAAGTTGGCCTCTGGTCCACTACCAGATATGGTGGAAAATGGTAGTTCTCTCCGCACTGGTTCAGGAGCGGAGTTCACCAGTTCCTGGCTGGTTCTTACGTGTTCTAGGGACTGAGGGATTGAGGTACCCTAAATAATCCCTTAAAGGATGCATATAGGGCACCCTAAGTAATCCCTTAAAGGGTGTATACAGGGCATACCATTCCCTACTAAGAACCCAGGGGGGGCTCAAGAAGTTCCAGGAATTTGAGGCGCAGCTTCCGCGAGCCGCGCGCCTCTTCGTGCAGCCATGGAGGTGCAGGCGCGCGAGCCCTTCACGGTGAGCGAGGCCAGGTGTGTTGTTTTTTTGGGAGCCCTAAACCCTAAACCCTAAACACCCCAAACCCTAAACCCTAAACCCTAAACCTAAACCCTAAACCCTAAACCCTAAACCCTCAACCCTAAACCCTAAACCCTAAACCCGAAACCCTTAAGGGGTTGAGGAGTCTAAGGCTATGGATTCAGGAGTTGAGGGACTTAGGGCTTAGGGTTTGGGCGGAGGCCCAAGCCCAGCTGGAATCATAACATCAGTGTCCCATAGGATGAGTGGGGCTATCTTCCAGAACTGCAGTTTTGGCTTAGGTTTACGGTTTAGGGGCGGCGTCCCGGTACCATGTCCGCAGGACTTAGGCGGCTTGATTCCACGTGTCTGTGAACCATGGATCAGAACCATGGATCACGATGTTTTTGATGACAGGCAAATGCTTGCCTTGCTGTATAGTGTTGTGGCAGTCCAGCAAGAGAACAGTGCACTCTGCAAGCCGTGTCTGCCAGCTTTGGTCCATGAGCATGGGACTGAGTTTTTAGTGTGCTGGTATGTGGCAAAGTCAACATTACATGTCATGTTGAAGTATTTGTGATTCTTTATTCGTTTGCTTAGGGCAGCCTTTCTTCGAGCTCTGGTGGCAGTAGCTCCTGACTCAATTATGCCGACGAAGCCCAGGATGCGTCCGGTTTGGCTGGGCGGCAGACCCCACTGCGGTAGATCAGGCGTTCAGGCGCCTGAGTCTGGGAGCGCATCCTGACAAGCCAGGAGGGAATGCGGCATCGTTCGCGAAGCTGGTGGCTGCGAAAGATTTGGTGCTGGAGAAGATCGAAGAGTCACTTCGGCGTGGCGAAGACGAAATTTCCAAAGCTGCTGGCCGCCTCAAGTGGCTTAACTGTCAGTGCCGTACCTGCGCGCCCCTCATCCTCAAGTGTGGAGAGTGTCGTGGATGCATAAGTGGAAGTGGCAGTCACACGTGCGGTGTTCTGAGCACGGCTTCCGGCCGATTCGCCCCAGCAGCTCGTGCCTTCATCTTCAGGGCGATCGCGCATGATGGATCCAATGAAATGGAGGGCATCACAGCCTGGAAGAGGCACCAGGAACAGGAAAAGCTTGCCCACCGGGAGCTCGGCAAGCTTCAAACCGCTGACAGGAAGCACCAGCTCAAGATGGCTCAGTTGGCCGCTTTCGACGACAATGAATCATTGGCCAAAGAAGCGAAACAACAGGCACTGGACATGTCCCAAGCCGAGAATGGTCGCTTGCCTGAGGGATTCAAGTCGGTTTATGACCAGGAAAACACCACTGTGCAGCAGGTCCAGATCCGCAAGGAACAGCTCCCTTACGATGTCTGCCCTCGCTGTGGATTTGGTATTGGTTGGATGAAGTGCCGTTTTCATGAAGGGCAGGCCTACATGTGGTGCAAAGCCGGCCGCAAAATTGTTCCTGGAAAGAGAGCAAGCCGATCCAGCCGGCAGCCTCGTCGGTGCCTTCTACCCCAGAGCGCAAGCGTGGCTCTGCTTACGTGGATGCCATGACTCTGCCAAAGCCCAGTAGTGCTCCTCGGTTGGTCTCGGAGACTCTGACATGCTTGTGAGACCCTAAACCCTATACCCTCAACCCTGAACCCTAAACCAGCCCCGAGCCCTGAACCTCGAAACCCTGAAACCCCAAGCTTAGATGTGGCAAGCTGCCGAAGGAAAAGCCCTCAAGGCGAGTGCTGCTGGGAGAGGTATGGTCCCCTGGCAGCTTTTTTTTGTTGAAGTAACTTTATTTTAACTATTTGTTTGTGTGTTTTAGGGTTTAGGGTGTTCGGGTTTAGTTTTTTTTTAGGGGTTTAGGGGTTGGATGTTTAGGGGTCTTAGGGGTATGTACTCTTTAGAGAGAGTGTTCTATTTGGAGGTGAGGGTTTGGGGTTTAGGGTTTATGAGAGTAGGGTTTCGGACTGGGGGTTTAGGGTTTGAGGTTTGGGGTTCAGGTGTCCAGGGTTTAGGGGCTCTTTCATGCTTTCTGTTTGAGCAGAGTTGAGGACCATCTTCCTGCCGACCATGCTCAACAACGTCATGACCTTGCTCAACGAGCTCCCTGACGCGGGGATAGTGGGCCCCAAACCCTCAATCCGAAACCCTCAACCGCAGACGTTTCGGAGGCTCCAGCACCACGCGGATTTTCTTCTGACCAACCCTAAACCCTAAACCCTAAACCCTAAACCCTAAACCCTAATTAAACCCTGAATAAACCCTAAACCCTAAACCCTAAACCCTAAACCCTAAACCCTAAACCCTAAACCCTAAACCCTAAACCCTAAACCCTAAACCCTAAACCACTCTTTCATATATAATATAAATGTTAATGGCTTTGCGGGCAAGGTCCGAAAATTAGTGGGCAAGGTCCGAAAATTAGCGGGCAAGGTCCGAAAATCAGCGGGCAAGGTCCGAAAATCAGCGGGCAAGGTCCGAAAATCAGTGGGCAAGGTCCATTGGCTGCCCCACGACCTTGCCCACTAATTTTCGGACCTTGCCCGCTGACCCACTACCTTGCCCACTGATTTTCGGACCTTGCCCACTAATTTTCGGACCTTGCCCACTAATTTTCGGATCTTGCCCGCTAATTTTCGGACCCGGGAAAGGCCCGACAATTAGCGGGCAAGGTCCGAAAATTAGCGGGCAAGGTCCGACAATTAGCGGGCAAGGTCCGACAATTAGCGGGCAAGGTCCGAAAATTAGCGGGCAAGGTCCGAAAATCAGTGGGCAAGGTCCGAAAACTAGTGGGCAAGGTCCGAAATTTAGCGGGCAAGGTCCGAAAATTAGCGGGCAAGGTCCGAAAATTAGTGGGCAAGGTCCTGCCCCCACCCCCCCCCCCCCCCCCCCCCCCCCCCACCCCCCCCCACCACCCCTCCTTCACCCCCCCTTCCTTCCCCCCCTGTCCCTTTAGCCCCCTTCCTCCCGCAACGGGTGTTGGTCAGTTGAAAACGTGTCCGACTTGGGTAGGTAAAACTCTTTGGGGTAGGATGAAAACCTTATATTTTCTTAATGTTATGGGATTCCTTGGGCGGGTGTTTTTTTTTTTTTTTTTTTTTTTTTTTTTTTTTTTTCCGTTGCCTGAACACACTACTGGCCTAGTAAATGCTCGAACTTGAGATGCTGAACCCTAAACCCAAAACCCAAAACCCAAAACCCTAAACCCTAAACCCTAAACCCTAAACCCTAAACCCTAACCCTAAACCCTAAACCCTAAACCCTAAACCTAACCCTAACCCTAAACCCTAAACCCTAAACCCTAAACCCTAAACCTAAACCCTAAACCCTAAACCCTAAACCCTAAACCCTACACCCTAAACCCTAAACCCTAAACCCTAAACCCTAACCCTAAACCCTAAACCCTAAACCCTAAACCCTAAACCCTAAACCCGAAACCCTAAACCCTAAACCCTAAACCCTAAGCCAACCGCGGTTCGCACAGGGCATTCCCATCGAGAGCACGGGCGTGTTGAACACGTCTACGTGTAGAGTTATTACGAGAATTGCGGGCCCGTCTAGGGTTTAGGGTTTAGGGTTGAAGGTTTAGACTTTAGGCTTTAGGGTTTAGGGTTTAGGGTTGAGGGTTTAGGCTTTAGGGTTGAGGGCTTAGGGTTTCGAAAGCTGCAGATGCCAACCAAACAAGTGGAGGTCACGCGTGCCAGGCGACATCAGGGAACTTAGGCGAGCATTCGACGCCCCAAGGGTCGACAGCACACACGCGCTGCAGCCGAAGGCAGGTACGAATGCTCTCCTGCACAAGCCATGTGCCACGTGCTACTGTCAATCTCATCCGCCGCGAGTTTCTAACCACGAAACCCTCAAGCTGGAGGGCACCGAGCTGCTGTGACACCGGCCCCATGAACCCCACACCCCAAACCCCAAACCCGAAGGCCTAAACCCTAAAGCCTAAACCCTAAACCCCAAACCCTAAACCCTAAACCCCAAACCCCAAACCCCAAACCCTAAACCCTAAACCCTAACCCCCCAAACCCTAAACCCCAAACCCTAAACCCCAAACCCTAAACCCTAAACCCTACGAGCGTCAAGCCTCGAAACCCAGGTGCACCAACACACTCTGCCTGGGCCATGCGGGGAATGATGCGGAGCTGGCAGCTGTGGGGCTGGGAAACATGATGCAGAACCCTGGGACCGTACTTAGAAACCCTAAACTTTAAACCCTAAACTTTAGACCCTAAATCCGAAACCCTAACCCCTAAACCTAAAACCCCAAACCCTAAACCCTAAACCCTCGTAGTGTCGGTTGAGGTCTTCAAGTTTCAGGGTTTCGGGTGTAGGGCTTGGGGCTTAGGGTGCTGGAAGTCCATTTTACGCCCCCAAACCCTAAACCTTATCCGTAAACCCCTAAACCCCAAACCTTAAATTTACATTTGAACCCTAAGCCATAAACGCTAAACCCTAAACCCTGCACCCTAAACCCCTTAAGCAATGTTCTGGAATAAAGCGCTGAATAAATCAGAGCTTCAGGCCGTGAGCTTTGAGGGCGTTTAAACCAAGCCTTCTTGAACCCTCAACCCCTAAATCCCCTAAATCCGTCGAAACCGCCTAAACCCTAAACCCAAGCCCTAAACCCTAAACCTTGCTTTAACAGCCCAGACCCCGCACAAGCAACCCTAATCCATCATCCCAAACCCAAACCCTGAAGCCCTTTCAGCCCGCAAGCAAGCCTGAAGGCAAGCAACCCTGGAAGTCTCCAAGCCGTAAACATTCCAAAGCCCTGAACCTGATGCGGCTTAGGGTTTAGGGTTTCGGATTTAGGGTTTGGGCAACCAGGATAGCGCCCAAGCAACTCCAAACCCTTTTGCCCAAAACCCCGCCAAACCCACAAACAACCGTCAACCCCAGATCGCAAACCCGAAGCAAGCCCTTGAAGCAACCGCAAGCCCCGAAACCCCCAGACCCCAACCCTTAAACCCCAGGCCCCCAGCCCTAAACCCCAAACCCTAAACTCCAAACCCTAAACCCTAAACCCTAAACCCTAAACCCTAAACCCTAAACCTTAAACCCTAAACCCCCCTCTGAAACCCACGAGCGCGCGGACCCAGGAACTGCTGTGCGCTGAGTCTGGGCTCCTGGGGCTCCTGTTTTGGGTTTGAGTTTAGGGTTTGGGGTTTGTTTTTTTTGGGTTTGGGGTTTAGGGTTTAGGGTTTGGGGTTTTAGGGTTTGGGGTTTGGGGTTTAGGGCTTTTAGGGTTTGGGGTTTAGGGCTTTTAGGGTTTGGGGTTTAGGGCTTTGGGTTTGGGGTTTAGGGGTTTAGTGCTTTGGGTTTGGGGTTGGGGTTTAGGGCTTTTAGGGTTTGGGGTTTAGGGCTTTGGGTTTGGGGTTTAGGGTTTGGGGTTTGGGGTTTAGTGCTTTGGGTTTGGGGTTGGGGTTTTGGGCTCGGGGTTTGGGGTTTGGGGTTTGGGGTTTGGGGTTTGAGGCCTAAGGTCTAAGGTCCGAAAAGAGTTAGCGACCACACCAAGTTGACACCAAGCTGGCAGCTGTCTTTTCCCATCTTGGGCCCTAAACCCCTAAACCCTAAAGCCTAAACCCTAAAGCCTTAAACCCTAAACCCTAAACCCTAAACCCTAAGCCCTAAACCCTAAATCCTAAACCCTAAACCCTAAACCCTAAACCCTCGCAAGGAATCGGGCTCACCAGCGCGCTGGACACCTTTGTCAGTCAGGCCCATGGGGCGGGCCAGCACAGCCTTTGCCGCCCGGCCGCGACGAAGCCCTGAATGGGGTGTAGGGTTTAGGGTTTAGGGTTTGGCGTTTGGGGTTTAGGGTTTAGGGCAGTTTAGGGTTTAGGGTTTAGGGTTGAGGGTTGAGGGTTGAGGGTTGAGGGTTTAGGGTGTAGATGTGTTTATTAGGATGGTTTTTTGTTTTCGATGTATGTATATTTCTAGCCATGGGGTCATACTTAGAAAGTTTCAAGGTTGAACGATGCTATAGGGTTTCGGCCATGGGGTTGTAGGTGCTTTTGCTGTTTTAGGTTTGCAGGGTTTAGGCGTGGTTAAAGAGTAAGTGAGTCGTTCCAGTACATAAGAGTTTCAATGTGAAGTAAGACTCCAGCTCCAATTGAGAAGCCCTGAGCCTCAACCCTACACCTTACTCCCTAAAGCCCCAGAGGTGTGCAATATCTGCAGCGAAGCCGTGTTCTCTGCGACTGGGCTTAGGGGTTTGGGGTTTAGGGTTTAGGTTGAGGGTTTAGGGTTTAGGGTTTAGGGTTCAGGGTTTCGGGGTTTCGGGGTTTAGGGGTTGGGGCTTTGGGCTCGGGCGTTTCGGAATGCAGCTCAGCAGCAGCTCCAAGGTCTGTGTGCTACCTTAAAGCTGTGGTGAAATCTTGCTTCTAAGCCGCTGGCAGGCTGAGGACATAAGGCTCAAGCGCCCGAGCTAGCTTTGGCTAAAATCCTTTAGCATTGCAGTTTAGGCTTGGGGTAGTCTTGCGCCTGGTCCTTTTCGGGTTATACACAAAAAGTCGACCACTGCAAGCCAGAGTTTTGCCTTCCTGGTAGGGTTGCAGGGTTTCAGGTGGGGTTAGCAAAATCTTTTGGTGACGTGGAGTGCCTGCAAGAGCCAAGCCCTAAACCTTAAACAAACCCCAAGCCCCAAACCTGAAACCCTGAAACCGCGAAGCCGTGAAGCTCTGAAGCCCTGAAACCCTGAAGCAAGCCCTGAGACCTTGAAACCCTGAAGCCGTAAGCCCAACAACCTTTTGGCCACGCAGGCACTTTGCAGCTCATTTGGATGATCCCGCTGCTTTGGTTCAGTGATCTTCGCCAGCCAGAGCGCGGTTTGGGATTTAGGGATTAGGGCTTAGAGGTTTTGGGGTTTAGGGTTTAAGGCGCGGAGATTTAGGGTTTGGGGTGTAGGGCTTAGGGTTTAGGGGGTTTCCAAGAACCTGTCAGCGTTGGACTTTCGTGCGTGGCGCGTAGCCAACAACCCAAGATTCTCAAGCAGGTTGCGCGATTTGAGGTAAACCCGAAACCCTAAACCCGAAACCCTAAACCCTAAACCCTAAACCTTAAACCCTAAACCCCAAACCCCAAACCCTAAACCCTAAGCCCCAAACCCTAAACCCTAAACCGGTTGAAGATTAGGGGTTAGCAATCTCACGCCGGTGCCGAGGACTCCATTCTCGTTGCCGTGGGCCAGCACCCAGATGTCGCGAGGCACCTTGCTTCTGCTACTAGACCCTGTTTGGGAATGAGGGAAATCGTCATATGTTTCGAAAGAAGCTTTTGAAGGACTGTACATCGGGTACCTACTTCCTTGATACCCCAGAACCAGGAAGTTCTGAAGACCCGAACCCTGCGCAAATTCTAGGACCCTACCCCCACATCCCCGGAACCAACGAAACCCTAAACCCCGGGCCCCACAACTAGCGTGAGCCTGGGGATTAGGGTTTAGGATTTAGGCTTGAGGGTTTCCTCAATGTTTACCTGAACCCTCGCCCCCAAACCCCAGTCCTCCGACCTTGCAATCTCGCTTGTTGATCCCTTTAGCCTTGAACCTTCAATCCTATATGCTCCAAAGCCCCTAACCCTAACCCTGTTTCATATAAGGCCTAGCCCTAAACCCTAGCCCTAAACCCTAAACCCTGAGCCCTCAACCCGAAACCCTAAACCCTAGACCCTAAACCCTAAACCCGATGAGACCCAGAATTCTAAAGCCAGGCACGCTGCCTCCTACAACCGGGTGGCGGCCTTTGGGCCCCTTTGCCAAGGGTTTGGGTTTAGGGTTTAGGGTTTAGGGTTTCGGGTTTAGGGTTTAGGATTTTGGGTTTAGGGTTTGGGGTTTAGGGTTCGGGGTTTGGGGGTTAGGGTTTAGGGTTTAGGGTCTGGGGTTTATGGTTTCGGGCTTGGAGTTTAGGGTTTAGGGCTTGGGGTTCAGGATTTGGGGTTTAGGGTGCAGGGCTTCTAAGGCTTAGGGTTGAGAGCTTCATGTTATCGTAGAGCTTGTCGGAGTGAGGGGGTTTGCATTACTATTACGCTTGTAGGATCTTTTTGGGGCTTTGGGCGTGGACTGTCTAGGGTTCGAGTTCTAAACCCCAAACCCTAAACCCTAAACCTCTAAACCCCTAAACCCTAATTCGCCTAAATCCCTAACCCCCACAACCCTGAGCCCAAAACAGCTAAATCCCGAACGTCGGACAATGCCTCAAGTCTCTTGGTCCTTGAAACCTATACTACCTAAACCCTCATCCTTAGGGGACCTGGGAACATGTACCCGGGGGGGGGGGGGGGTGAAGAAGGTAGGGGGGGAAGTAGGGAACTGCCCAAAATCCGAGTCGGCTGCCTCACAAGTCCTTATGCCTTCAAAGCCCATCAACCTCAGGGTTTAGGGTTTGGGGTTTAGGGTTCAGGGTTCAGGGCGAAAACACCGAAACTACAAAGGGAAGGCCCAAACCCTAAAACCCCTAAACCCCCAAATCCTTAAATCCTGGAACCCCACAACGCCAAACCGCGAGGCTCTTCTCGCAGTTCCAATGGCAGGGAATCCTTGCCTACCTCCGCAACGTGAAAATGCCGCAGCCGGCAATGTGGATTGCAGGCTGTCCATCGGGCTCATTTGAGGTGTAGGGGTTAGGGCTGTGGGGCTTCGGAAGCTCTAAAAAGCCATTCCAAGATGCGTGTTTGAATTAGGTGCCAGGTTCTGAGGTATCAGGCTCGAGGTTAAGCCCCAAACAGTGAACAAACCAATGGCACTAAACCCTAAAGCCTGAACCACAAACGACTCGCGTGTTTGTGTGACAAAAGCACAGCATAACTTTCAGCAGTTTGGATGTCTAGTGGTGCTCGTGTGCGTACCCACTAGCTTATTTTGATATCGTCACGCTTGCAGCCGATACTGCAACAAAAGCAGCCTAAACCCTAAACCCTAAACCCTAAACCCTAAACCCTAAACCCTAAACCCTAAACCCTAAACCCTAAACCCTAAACCCTAAACCCTAAACCCTAAACCCTAAACCCTAAACCCTAAATCCTAAATCCGAAACACACATCTAATAGAGAGAATGTTGTTGACAGAACTGTCCCAAGCAAAATTGAAGCCAGGCTCCCTACCCACAAAACCTCCAGGCCCTAAGCTTCCCAAGCCCTAAACCCTAAACCCTAAACCCCAAACCCTAAACCCTAAACCCCAAACCCCAAAGCCTAAACCCGAAACCCTAAACCCTAAACCCCAGACCCTGAACCCTGAACCCTGAACCCCAGGCACTATCAGTTGGCATCCCACCCGCCCGGGCTTTTGATACTTCCCAGTTGTAGGGTTTTGGGGCTCTTTCCACCTTGTTTTCTAAGGGTTTAGGGTTTGGGGTTCAGAGCTAGGGAATAGTAGGGTCTAGATTTTAGGGTTTGGGATTTAGGGTTTGGGGTGTAGGCTCAGAGTTCAGGAGGGTTTAGGGTTTAGGGTTTAGGGTTTAGGGTTTAGGGCTACTGGGATCACGCTGGCGGTTGGGAGGAAGCACCTGCATGTTGCACATCGTGTGGGCGGTGCTCTTCATCGTGGTCTTCAAGTGGGGCCCCACGGAGAATGATGCGGGTTCTTAATTTTTTAAAAACCCTCTTTAAAAAACACTTTTTAAAAACCCTCTTCTGCTAGTGTTTTAAAAATCCCTCTTTGTGCTTTTGGGGGTTTCAGGGTTTAGGTTTTAGGGTTAGGGTTTAGGGTTTATTGGTGAAGGTTTAGGGTTCAGGGTTTAGTACGTACATGGTTTAAGGGTTTAAGGGTTTTTAGGGTCTATACAAGGGTTTTAGGGTTCAAGGGCCGGGTTCTTTAGGTTTTAGTACAGGTTTAAGGGTTTAAAGGCCGAGGGTTTAAGGGTTTAGGGTTCAAGGGTTTTAGTGTCGGGGGCTAGGGTGTTCTGTTTTCTTGTTCTAGGTATCTGCGACTGCCCTTCTTCGTGTTCTTCAGCCCTCAACCCTGAAACCCCAAACCTAAAACCCTAACGGTTCGGGGAATTGAGGGTCCAGGGTTCCTGCACCCGAATCCCCTGTGGCGCCGGCAAAGCACAAGTCAGAAAGCGAGGGCGCTGGACCCTGAAACCCTGAAGTAGGGTCTAGGGTTTAGGGTCTAGGGGTCGCTGTCGGGTTGGGGTTTGGGGTTCAAGTCTTTAGACTCTAAGCCTAAACCCTAAACCCTAAACCCTAAACCCTAAACCCTAAACGCTAAACGCTAAGCCCTAAGCCCTAAGCCCTAAGCCCTAAGCCCTAAGCCGTAAGCCCTAAGCCCTCAGCCCTAAGCCCTAAGCCCTAAGCCCTAAGCCCTGAGCCCTAAGCCCTAAGCCCTAAGCCCTAAGCCCTAAGCCTCAACCCGGAAAACCCTCCATGGCTTAGGGTTGGTTTAAGGTTTAGGGTTTAGGACCTAAACCCTACACCCTAAACCGTAAGCCCAAAACCCTAAACCCTAAACCCCAAACCCCAAACCCCAAACCCTAAACCCTAAACCCTAAACCCTAAACCCTAAACCCTAAACCCTAAACCCTAAACCCCAAACCCTAAACCCTAAACCCTAAACCAAAGCTGTGAGGTAACATGGGCGCAGGAGCCGCCAACTGCACGACCTGGACGATTCAGTGGCTCCTGGGGAACCTCGGCCTACACCCTAAACCCTAAAACCCTAAGCCCTAACTCCTAAACCCTCAACCCTACACCCTAACTCAACGAGCGGTTCAGGGTTTGTAGGGTTTAGGGATTGAGGGATGGGTCTGGTGTATAGGTATCTCAGAGAATTCAAAGTTGTTTGCATCATTTTGTTTCTCTAAAACACACCCTCTCCTGCTAGCTTCTTTTTTTTGGTTTGAAGCAGGTCTCTACGTCTTGTTGGGAAAAGATCTCCATTCAGGGCTTCGGGGTTTCCTGGAAGTTTTCAGCGTTTAGGGTTTCGGGTGCAGTGGGGGTTCCCGGGGGTTTGGGCCTTCTAGGGGTTTCTAAGCCTTTGACGCCTTGAACCCTCAACTGCAAAGGGTTTGGGGTTTAGGGCTTAGGGTTTAGTTAGGGTGTAGGATTTAGGGTTTAGGGTTAAGTTTAGGGATCAGGGTCCAGGGTTTAATGTCCAGGGTTTACGTTGGTTTTGGGGCTCGCCGGCTTGGGGTGTCGGAGGAGTCCAGCTCTACACCGCTGCAGTCCAGAGGGATCACCTCAGCGTGTTCGGGCCTATAGGGCTTTCCTTGGGGATTCTATCGTGGACGGCTGCCTTTGTTTAACGGATGCCGATACGTACAGCAGCTGCAGCAGTCCATGTGTCGGGGCCCAGCATGCGATGCTTGTGCTGTGCAAAGACTAGCTGCAGAAAATGATGTGCATGGCTCATGTTCTTCGAACATGAGCCAAGCGGCCCATGCAGACTCCTTTGTCGAATTCCTCGATGCATGGTCGATCCTTCAGAAGAAGGGTGTTTCAAGGGTGAGACACTTGGACACAAAGCTTCTTTGGCTTCAACGTGAGGCAGCAAGAAAGACTCTGGAGCTAGCGGAAGTCTCGAACACACTCCAGCACAAGCGGCATCGGAACAAAAGCATTGAGAGTCGTTTGGGTTTTGGTAGAATTTCGTGTCTGTCAAAAGTATGAGCAGATGATTAAGCCTCTACCCTACGTACCCTACGTACCCTACGTACCCTACGTACCTTACGTACCCCTGCTTTAGGGCTCAGGGTTTAGGGAGTACCTTGCATACCGCATACCCTGCATACCCTACGCATGTTCCGTGCACGAATACGTACCCGAAACAGCTCCCCAGGGCCACTGTGATGGTCTGCAAGTCGCGCCTTGGACCTGTTTTGGGCATGTGCTTGCTGGCTTAAACCCCATACCCCCGTATAGGGTTTAGGGTTTAGGGTTTAGGGTTTCGGGTTTAGGGTTTAGGGCTACGTAGGGTTTAGGGCTAGGGTTTAGGGACCCCTGAACCCCAAACCCCAAACCCTGAACCTCTAAACCCCGTAAACCCTGAACCCTAAACCCTATTTGGAAGCCCTTTCGAATTCGTAGGTAGGGTTAGTAAGGTGATGGGGGACATTAAGGTGTTTCTAGGGGATTCGAAGTCAAAAGGGCTTCCAAGTTAGTATGTGTCGGATGGTTTTGGGGCGGATCTTGGTGTCTTAGTAGGGCGCCAGCGACGCCCCAAGAAGTCAATAGAGTTTGGGGTTTCGGGTTCAGGGGTTTTGGGGTTTAGGGTTCAGAGTTAGGGTTTTGGGACCCTGAACCCGGGACCCTGAACCCCAAAGCCAAAACGCGACGCACGAAACCCTAACCCAGGGTCTAGGGTAGGCCCCTCAATCCCCGAATCCGTAGACCCCAAACCCCTAAACTTAAACCCTAAACCCTAAACCCTAACCCTAAGCCCTAAGCCCTACCGCAACAAGGGGGGGGGGGGTGGACTCCTCAGGTCGGTCCTCCAAGCAACTTGGCAGGCGGGCGTTTCTGCTGAGCCCATGGGCCACCTTACTAAGAGTTTAATGTTTTTACCTGGTTTCTCCTCTATAAAGTCAATTTGGGCTGTGTTATTCAGGACACCCTGACTGTTTGGGGGGCCCTCTTTACAGGCAAATCGTCCGGGCGCCGGAAGAAAGTTCCACGTGGCGCGCCTTTAAGAAAGATTGCCGGGCATCGCTGCTGCTTTAAACTCATCTAATCTCCTCCCTATTGAAATCACATAAACCCCCGGGAGCGTCTAAACAGGGACAAATCCAACATCGACTGTTCAGGGGGGGGGGGGGGGGCGGCACCCTAAAGAGGGTTCAACATTAGGGTTTAAAACCCTAAGCCCTAAACCCTAAACCCTAAGCCCTAAACCCTAAACCCTAAACCCTAAACCCTAAACCCGGAGCCCTGAACTCTTCCAAATCCTCCACCAAGACCATGTTCCAGATGGCCCTTACCTAAGCCCGATTTGGGCCTTGTTGTTCTTGCTCCCACACCCGAACCCTGGAATTTAGGTTGGGGGTCTAGAGTTTAGGGGTTCAGGGTTCCTGTGGTTGCAGGGCTTAGGGTTCAGCAGCTCAAGCACAGATGGGTTGCAGGGTCTACCTTGAAACCCTCGACTCTAACCCCTGAACCCTAATAGCTTTGTGAAAAGGTTCGGGCCACAAACCCTAAAACCTTAAACCCTAAAGAATGAATTCAAACCCTCTAGTTTCAGCCTCGGCCTAAAAACCCTAAACACCCCAAAACACCCTAAACACCCTAAACACCCTAAGCACCCTAAGCCCTAAACACCCTGAGCACCCCTAAGCCCCAAGTGCACAGGAGCTCCTCCTCGTGCAGCGTCAGGCCTTCCACCAATGGCGAGGCCCGCGGAAGCCTCGGACCTGTTTAGGGCTTCCAGGGTTTTCAGGGTTTTTAGGTGTTTTCAGGTATTTTAGGTGTTTTTAGGTGTTTTGAGGTGTTTTTCGGGGTTTTTAGGAGTTTAGGGTTGGGGAGTTTAGAGTTTAGGGTTGGTGTGTAAAGTTTAGGGGTTTAGGGGGTTTGAGGGGTTTAGGGTTTGGGAGCTTAGGGGTTTCGGGGTTTAGGGGTCGTGGGCTTTAGGTTAGGAGTTGAGGGCTTTCAAGGTTTTTTGGGGTGTTTAGGGTATTGGGGTGTATAGGGTTTCGGGGTTATTTTGGGGTCTCTAGGGTTTAGGGCTTTGAAGGTTTTTACGGTTTTTCGTTTAGGGTTTAGGTTTTCAAACCCTGCACCCCAAACCCTAAACCTTCAGACAGAGTAATGGAGAGTTTCCCAACTTATTTGCCTAAGCCGCTGACAGGCTAAGCTAGCTAGTCCAAAGCGCTTCTTATAAGGTTCAAGGGGGGTATAAAACCCAAGGTTCCCGAACTCCCTAGGCTCCCCTCGGGGGTTCTGGAGGCACAAGAAGGCGCCAGACCAGCCCAAACCCATCACCAAAAGCGCAACAACAACAATAGGCTCTAAGGCCAAAGCGTTTTAGTTCAGAATGTAACCCCAAACCCCAAACCCTAAACCCCAAACCCAAACACTCCAAACCCTAAACCCTAAACCCTAAACCCTAAACCCTAAACCCTAAACCCTAAACCCTAAACCCTAAACCCTAAACCCTAAACCCTAAACCCTAAACCCTAAACCCTAAACCCTAAAGACCTAAGCCCACTGCAGCCTTCTTGCACGTGGCCGTGCCGGCGACCATTCAAATCTGCAGCGAGTGGTGGTTCTGGGAGATCTGCGCCCTCGCATCTGGGCCTTAGGGTTTAGGGTTTAGAGTGTTTAGGGTTTAGGGTTTAGGGTTGAGAGCTAGGGTTTCAAGAATCATCTTGGCAGGAGTCTAGGGTTTAGGGGCCTTAGGCCTTCAACCCTTCCCTTACTTGGGACTCCCGAGCTGTATTTCTTTCTTGGGGTTTTGGGGTCGTGTGTTTGGAGCCTCTGACATGAAACGAGTCTACAACAAGGCTTCAGGGTTTGGGGACCTGAGCCCGACACCCGTCTGAAATCCCAAGCCCGCTGCATGGCTGGAAGGTAGGTTCGGGGTTTAGGGTTTGCAGGCTTGCTTTGGGTCTGTGGTTTAGAGGGTTTAAGGTGTTCTATGATCGTCGAAGATGCCGTAGTTTGCATTTTTGGGTGCCTGCTTTTAACTCGGCCGGTGGGATGTTGGAATCCGGAACCGAACGCCTCTAGAGGTAGGCGTATAGAGGAGAAATTATGGAGTATCAGGGGGAGCTTTCGGTGGGTGGGTAGGTGGGGTAGGAGGTGGGTAGAAGGGGAACGTGTGAAGACGGTTTCAAGGCTTTAAGGTTTAGGGTTATAGCGTTGACGTCATCAGGATGCCATCTTATTCATGATATACCTGTTTCATGCACTATGAGTTCCTGAACCCCAAGATGCAAAGGTTTAGGGTGTAGCGTTTCGGCCTAAACCCTAAACCCTAAACCCTAAACCCTAAACCCTAAACCCTAAACCCTAAACCCTAAACCCTAAACGCTAAACCCCCAAGCTGCCAACCCCGCGCCTAGATTGTTGGTTATCTCGGGCCCACACCTCTCGCAGCCCACGTGGCCACACTCAACTTGGTGGCAGTGTAGCCCGGCTATAGGGAAGCTATAGGGAAGCTTAGGGAAGCTTAGGGAAGCTTAGGGAAGCTTAGAGAGCCTTAAGGAGTAGCGGGGAGTATTAGGGAGCCTTGGGTTACATACCCCCCCTTGCAGCCCGGTTGAGGGTTTGGGGTTTGGGTGCTTAGGGGGTTTCGGGTTGAGGGGTTTAGGGTTGCGGCTTTAGGGGATTAGAGGGATTAGGGCTTATAGGAGCTTGGGGGTTTAGGGGTGTAGGGTTTAGTGCTGCGGGCGTACGATTTGACAAGGGCGCCCCCGGTGTTTGTCTCTCAATCTGTCTGTCTCTCTCTCTCTCTCTTTGTCTGTCTCAGTCTGTAGGGTTTAGGGTTTAGGGTTGCTTCAAAGCCCATTTGAGTCTTTTCCAAACCCACAAGAGCAATGTGTTTGCAGATGGTGGGAGGGGCCCTAACAAAGACAAGAAAGAACATGTTAAGCTTTGCACAGCTGCATCCTATTATATGACCCCCGAGGGCCCCCAACCCCCCACCGCCCAACAAAATATATCGCCTGATCCTGGAAAGCAGGGTTTACGGTTTAGGGTCCTCGTTTCAACTCTAACCGTAAACTCAACCACGCACCAAGAGCACCGCCCACCCTCCACCCAGCAAAACGCCCGAAAAGCCGTTACAATCACCGGAAACCGTACGAAAAACTGCAAATGAAGCTTCAAGACCCTAAACCCCAAACCCTAAACCCTAAACCCTAAGCCCTAAACCCTAAACCCTAAACCCTAAACCCTAAACCCTAAACCCTAAGCCCTAAGCCCTAAGCCCTAAACCCTAAACCCTAAACCCTAACCCCTAAACCCTAAACCCTAAACCCTAAACGAAGCCGACACCTTGAAGTCCCCTCCAGGCCCAGAGATCCCAGCTTTCAAGGGCTCCGCAGGGTTCTGGGCTCCAGAGACGTAGTCGTCGCGGGGCCGAAAACCGTCCCTAAACCCTCAACCTAAACCCCAAAGATGCTCGGGGTTGAGGATGCTCCGAGTTTTGCACTTGAAAGGAGGGATTGGGGCTATTTTGGGCAAGCCCGTTTTGGTCATCTGATGCCTGGTTGACACACCCCCTGCGCTACTACATACGGCTACGTGCCATACACCCCCTGAACCTCAAACCCTAAACCCTAAATCCTAAACCCTAAATCCTAAACCCTAAATCCTAAACCCTAAATCCTAAACCCTAAACACAGAACTTGGGCCGTGCTTTTGCATGCCTAGTTCCGTACCCTGGGCCGCCGAGGCGGTCTTGGGGGCAAGTTTGAAGCTTTGCCCCCTCCCTTCAAGCTTCCTGCTCAGACTCTGTGTTACGCTCCCTTTAGCGGGTTACCTCTCACATCCTCATTTCTACGATCACACACACATGCGATTCAGTGTCGTTGTCCCGGCCCGGGGGGGGGCGCATCATGCCCAAATGCGAGTTGGCATCGTTGCTGCAAGAATCTATCCACTGAGCACGTGAATGGGCGTTCTAGCAGAAGTCTCTCAATCTTGGTGGACCGTCTGATTCGGACTCTTGCTTTGCTGCATGCGCGTAGCTTCCCGCGATGGCCCTAAACCCTAAACCCTAAACCCTCAACCCTAAACCCGAAACCCTAAACCCTAAACCCTAAACCCTAACCCCTAAACCCGAAACCTACACCCTAAACCCTAAACCTACACGCTAAACCCTAAACCCTAAACCCTAAACCCTAAACCCTAAACCCTATTTTTCCAGCTTTCAAAGCTGTCCCCGTGGACGTTACGTGGCCATGGCCACCATGCAGTTCAAGGTAAGCGGCTACTTGGAGGTTCATGGTACTTATTAACCCAATTACGGCTGGGCTGATAACTGTACTTAGAACTGTACTTATAACTGTACTTCTATGACCATGTTAGGGCACTTATGGGGCGTACAGTTACACTTGGTTACTAAGCACCATGAACCTCCAAGTAACGCTGTTGGTTGAAGCACTGGGATCATACCTTGAGCCCTAAGCCTTATTGGATGTATCAATACCCCCTGGCATCAGTTTGTCCTTGCTCCAATCCAACATTTGCTTAAAGCGTGCACAGAGCCTGGCACTTTGATCACGTCAACCCCTAAAACCTTATCATAGGGGATTCAGTCTGTCAAATGCTGTGTATACTACACTAGTAACACATGCCAGTGTTTCGTGAGCATGAAAAAGGATCTTCGGCACGAAAACTTCACAGCATTGTGATCAGAATACAATATCGCTTAGTTTTGGCATTCCTTGTTGCGCCACGCTGTTGTTCAGGTTTTTGGGTTGTGGGTTTGCGGCCTGTGTTGCTTGGGTGTCGGGCTTGGGTCTGGAGGCTCTTCATGCCCACCATCGCTCTTGGCAACGCCTCCGCAGCGGTGGTGGGCAATGCCATCGGTGCCCATTTGCCACGGAAGGCGAAGACGCTCGTCGTCGCGGAGTTTGTTTCCTTTATGGTTCAGGGTTTAGGGTTTTGGGTTTTGCACGCAAAAGAACCTAAACGATAGAAACCATAAGAGTCCTAAGCCCCGAGCCCTCGTGTAGAGCTTGCTGTAGTTTGGAGCCAAAAGCCGTTTTCCTCTTGAAGGGGGGGTTTAGGGTTTAGGGCTCAACGTTTCGGGTCGCGCGCCCAAGCCCCCAAAGCTTATGCGGACCCCCTACATGGGCTTTGCGGAAGATCTTTTTTAAACAGTCACACCCCTCCCCCCCTTGCCAAGGCTTTGAAAGGTTTAGGGTTAAGGGTTTAGGGTTTAGGGTTTAGGGTGTAGGGTTTAGGGTTTAGGGATTAGGGTTTAGGGTTTAGGGTTTAGCAACCCGCGTGGGGAGGGCATTTTTTGAGCGGACCCCTCCAAGAGTGGCCCGAACTTGTCTTGATCGGGACACGCCCGCAACATAAGCCCCCGAAGCTGAGGGAGTGGGGGTCCAAGGCCCCTGAATCGTCAACCCGAAACCCTAAACCCTAAACCCGACACCCGAAACCCCTAAACCCGACACCCGAAACCCCTAAACCCTAAACCCTAAACCCTAAACCCTAAACCCTAAACCCTAAACCCTAAACCCTAAACCCTAAACCCTAAACCCTAAACCCTAAACCCTAAACCCTAAGCCCGAAGCCCGAAGCCCGAAACCCTAAACCCTAAACCTAAACCCTAAACCCTAAACCCTAAACCCTAAACCCTAAACCCTAAACCCTAAACCAAGGGCTGCGGCGTGGCTCTGCGTCGGGCTTGACGCGCTGACGCCCGGCGAAGTGAGTGGGTTCGAAGTACATTCGAGGTGTTAGGTTTAGGGTTCAGGTTGTAGGGGTTCGGACTTTTGGGGTTCTTGGTTTAGGAAAAGTTCTTATGTTCAGATCGTTGTGCTCCCAGCGCCCGTGCATGTGGTGAGCGGCGCACTCGCAAGCTGAAGTTTTGAAAGAAGTGCACAACCCTCAACCCACTAAGCAAAAGTTGGCCAGAAGAAGGGTTGAGGGTTTACGGCTGATCCCCCAAGACCGGGACCTTTAGCTCCAAAACAGACCACGGCTTTTAAGGCTAATCCCAATAACCCCAAGAAGGATAAAATGGGAACTGTAGCCCAAAGCGAACCCCTACCCTAAACGCTTGACCCTACACCCAGGATGTGGACCATTTTGTGCGTGGTCCTGCTGGTGATGCGTGCAATCCTCCCTAAGCTGCTGACCTCCGACCCCACCGTGCAGGCGTTGATTCAGAAGTGGCCGGGACCTGATTTGGGGTTTTGGGGGTTTCGCCCAAGCCCATAAACCCCCCCAAAAAGCCCAAACCCAAAGACCCCCCAACCCTAAACCTCAAACACCAAGGCCCCAACTGCCAAAGCTCAAGCCCCAAACCTCCAACTTGAACCTCCCTACACCTCAGGCCCCGAGCCCCAAACCCTCAGGCCCAACCCCTAATTCTTGCCGGCTACGGGCTTTGGGGGTGTAGGGTTTTGGGCATGAAATCCCAAACCCGCTAATCCCTAAACCCTGAAGCCTAAACCCCAAACCCCAAACCCCAAACCCCAAACCCCAAACCCCAAACCCCAAACCCCAAACCCCAAACCCCAAACCCCAAACCCCAAACCCCAAACCCCAAACCCCAAACCCCAAACCCCAAACCCCAAACCTAAACCCTAAACCCTAAATC
Source organism: Symbiodinium natans (assembly GCA_905221605.1). Lineage (NCBI taxonomy): Eukaryota > Dinophyceae > Suessiales > Symbiodiniaceae > Symbiodinium > Symbiodinium natans. The sequence continues at coordinate 54,369 of CAJNDS010000324.1, read as the reverse complement.
CTCTAAAGGCCCTAAAGGCCCTAAAGGCCCTAAAGGCCCTAAAGGCCCTAAAGGCCCTAAAGGCCCTAAAGGCCCTAAAGGCCCTAAAGGCCCTAAAGGCCCTAAAGGCCCTAAAGGCCCTAAAGGCCCTAAAGGCCCTAAAGGCCCTAAACCCTAAACCCTAAACCCTAGAAAAGCAGGCTCTGGGGCTTGGCTGTCTCAGGCTTCTGACGATCTACCTCCTGGCCGGATATCCCGACAATGTGCAGAACGTTATTGGCGCCACGCCACGTGGCTTCGGGTTTAGGGTTTAGGGTTTCGAGTTTAGGGTTTAAGGTCAATAGGGTTCAGGGTTTGGGGTTTAGGGTCTGGGATTAGGGTTTAGGGTTAGGGTTTAAGGTCTAGGGTTAGGGTTTAGGGAGTTTAGGGGACTTAAGGGGCTTGGGGGGGCTTAGCGGGCTTAGGGGGCCTATGGGGCTTAGGGGGCTCAGGAAATTTGGGGGTGTTCAGGGTTTTTGGGGTTTGTGGGATTACACACCCAAGAGCCAAAATTCCGAGGACCTAAGTCCCTACGATCCCCTTAGTGGTATTTCCGATTCTCGTTGTTCTATTTTCTTTTTGTAGGGTTCAAGCTTTAGGGAGGCTTCTAGACCCGTGGTTTAGGGTTTCGAGTTAAGGGTTTAAGGTCTACAGGGTTCAGGGTTTAGGGTTTAGGGTTTAGGGTCTGGGATTAGGGTTTAGGGTTACGGTTTAAGGTCTAGGGTTAGGGTTTAGGGAGTTTAGGGGACTGAGGGGGGCTTGGGGGGGCTTAGCGGGCTTAGGGGGCCTATGGGGCTTAGGGGGCTCAGGAAATTTGGGGGTGTTCAGGGTTTTTGGGGTTTGTGGGATTACACACCCAAGAGCCAAAATTCGGAGGACCTAAGTCCCTACGATCCCCTTAGTGGTATTTCCGATTCTCGTTGTTCTATTTTCTTTTTGTAGGGTTCAAGCTTTAGGGAGGCTTCTAGACCCGTATTCTCTAACACCCTAAACCCGAAAACCCTCCATCTCTGAACCTCTAAACCCTGAACCCTGAAAACTCTGAACTCCCAAACCGTAAACCCTCAACAGGCCTAAGCTCTTTAAACTCTGAACCTCCAAACCCGAAACTTGCCCTTATCCCAAAGCCCTAAAGCCTTAACCATCTAACCCCCCAAACCCCAAATCCCTAAACTCCTCCAACCCTAAACCCAAAGCCCAAACACCGACACCCTAAGCCTTGAACCCTAAGACTTAGGATGTTCCCCCTTATACTAGCAGGCCTTCACAGGGATTTGAGTCCCCCTATCAGAATCCCTATTAAGGACTGCTAGCATAAGGGGGATTCCTCCACACGCTCGGCCCCTGAGGCTACGGGGTTTGGGAAAGCAAAAGGCGCCGGCTCTGGTCTACCTCGTCTGTCCCTGTGTCTAGAAAGGCTTCAGGCTTCAGGCTTCAGGTTCGGGGTTCAGGGTTCAGGGTTTAGGGTTTAGGGTTCAGGGTTTAGGGTTTAGGTAGTTTGTACTGGAGGTTGAGGGTCAGGTCCAGTCTTTGGCGACTGTAGTGCTTTGAGTTTACCTTGCTCAAAATGAAGGGCCATGGTGCCTGCGAACTGGGGAACTGTACCACAAAATTCTACTTCGCTTTCAAGCGCGCGCCCTAAACCCTAGGACTAAACCCTAAACCCTAAACCCTAAACCCTAGGCCCTAAACCCTAAACCCTAAACCCTGAACCCTGAACCCCAAACCCTAAACCCTAGGCAACCTTCAACTCGGATCGTGGAAGCGGTCTCAGCTTCGCTTTTCTGAGGGGCTGCCAGGTTTTGCCAGATGTTCTTAGTTTAGGGGGGTTGTGAGGAGCGTTGGCTGTGAAGGGAACCGTTAACCCTAAACCCTAAGCCCTAAACCCTCAGCCCTAAACCCTAAACCCTAAACCCTAAACCCTAATCCCTAAACCCTAAACCCTAAACCCTAAACCCAACAAGTGGCAGAGCTCAACATCGGAAAACACTGGCCGAACGCGGGCGCGGAGTGCCAATTCGAGTACTATAGGGGTTTAGGGTTTAGGGTTTCGGGTTTAGGGTTTAGGGATACTGATGGTTTTCCCTCAGGGTCCCTTTGTAATCCTATCATAACAGCCCCCCAGACGCCTATTCCAACTATTCAGGGCCCTATAGTCGGTCGAATCCGTATGCTACCAGGGGTTGAGGGGTCGGGAGTTGACGGGTCGAGGGTCTAGGGTTTAGGGTTTAGGGTTTAGGGTTTAGGGTTTAGGGGTTTACGGTTTAGGGTTCCTAAAGCCCTGACGCCCCCTGGCGAGCAGCAAAGGCTTCTACATGATCATGCTCCCTGCATCTTGGGGGCATTCGGATGAAAGACTGGACCTAAACCCCAAAACCCTGGACCCTGTATAAACCCCAAAACCCGAAACACCCAAAAGCCTAAACGCCAAGATCCCAAACCTTAAGCCCCAAACCCTAGAGAATAGCCCTTAGCCCCAAGAGCCTGTGCCCCAAATCCCAAGACCTAGAAGCCCTCGACCTTAAACCAAACACCGTAAGCCCCAAAACCCCTAAACCCACAGGGTATAGGGATGAAGTTTAAAGTTTAGGGCCAGGTTTAGGGACCCCTGAACCCTAAACCCGAAAATGCTGAACTTCGCCCAAAAGCCCGCCTAGCCTTAAACCCTACACCCTAAACCCTAAACCTCTCTACCATATAGAAATGTTAAACACGAATTAGGCAATTTGAACCCCCATTGTTCAGCACGAATCAGGCAATTTGATCCATTTTGGCCCCTTTGACCCCCCCATTTTTCAGCACGAGTTAGGCAATTTGATCCATTTTGGCCCCTCTGACCCCTTTGGCCCGCCCATTGTCTGTGACCCTTTGGCCCCCCCATTGTTCAGCACGAGTTAGGCAATTTTGATCCAGTTTGGCCCCTCTCACCCCTCTGACCCCCCATTGTTCAGGACGAATTAGGCAATTTGATCCATTTTGGCCCCTCTGACCCTCTGACTGACCACCCATTGTTGAGCACCAATAATTTGATCCATTTCGGCCCCTCGTTTAGGGGTTTATTGTTTAGGGTTTAGGGTTTAGGGTTTAGGGTTTAGGGCTACCGAAGGTTGGCTGCGCGTTGGTCTGGCCCTTCAACCTCGGCGTTGAGGGCATGTGGTACTCCATGGCACCTCGCCTGTCTTTGGCAAGGAATCCCCAGGGTACAAGGCTCAGGTTTGGGGTATTAGGGTAGAGGGTTTGGGGTTTAGGGTTTAGAGTCTAGGGTATAATCCCTAAACGAGCCTTCAAAGCCCTAGAGAGAAGCTCCGTAGAAGACTCTCTGTAAGACGGAGAAAGCGCCACAATGCCCACGGGCCCAAGAGAGCTCCTGAAACCCAACCCTAAGCCCTAACCCTAAACAGCCAGGCTCTGGGAACTTTTCTCGCAACCGCCGTACTTGGCGCGATCCTCTACAAGGCTCCGGCTCTTCCTTGAACGGCGAAATACGTTCTAAGGCGAAGAACAATTGCAACAATGGCAACAATAGTAAGGTGTAAAACGCGACATTACGAATACGAGTAAGACTCCCAGGAATGATCACAATAACTGTACGCATAGCAGTGACAGTCACAGTCGTTATCGTATTCGTAGTATTGAATATGAAGTGCCAAGCCTCCAAACTCTACCCTAAACCCTTAACCCTAAACCCTAAACCTGTGAGATTTTTTTTTTTTTTGGGGGGGGGGGTCGGGGTTTAGCTCGTTTGTTTTTGGATCTATGTTTGGGGGGGGGGTTTTGGGGTGTAGGGGAGTCGTGGTCCAGGGTTTAAGGTTTAGGCTTTATGACGGGTTTAGGGCTTCGGTAGGTTTTGCTGGAGATTTTGAGTTGTATGTCCTCGGGTTTAGGGGCTAGCTTCGAGATTTAAGGGTTGGAGGGTTAATCATGGGTTCCCCTACTACCCCCCTCTACACTCCTCCCTAGGTTTCCCCATAATTAAGGCTATTTAGGGATAATTAAAGACTAACTGAGGCTGGGAAGCTAGGGGGGGGGGGGGGTAGTACAGAGGGGGGTAGTAGGGGAACACATGAGTTAAGTTTGAGCTTTGAGGAATGTATTGTTGCGGCGGCTTCTACGAGGATGAGGGTCTACACCTCTGGTAATGTTCATCTTAATCTCATGGCGCAGTCATAAGTAAAACACATACAGATATTTGCAGACACATGCATATATATATATATATATATAGATATATGTATGTATGTGTATGTGTATGTGTATGTGTATGTGTATATGTATATGTATATGTATATGTATATGTATATGTATATGTATATGTATATGTAAAGGTATATGTATATGTATATGTATATGTATATGTATATGTATATGTATATGTATATGTATATGTATATGTATATGTATATGTATATGTATATGTATATGTATATGTTTTTGTATGTGTATGTGTATGTGTATGTGTATATGTATATGTATATGTAGATGTATATGTATATGTATATGTATATGTATATGTATATGTAAATACATGCTCATGCATGCATGCGTGGTGGGTGGATTGGATTGGTTGGACTGGTTGCATGGATGGATGATGTGTCCATGTGTATATTTGCTCACACTGATCCAAGCATGTCCCACCTAGAACTTCATGCGCTTATCTTCGGGGTGGTGGCAGGGAGGTTCATCCCCAGAGCCCAAAACCCTACACGCCGAAGCCCTGATCTTGAAACACTGACACCCTAAACCCAACAGCCCTCGATCCTCAATCCCCCTAAACCCTGAACCCTAAACCCTAGCCCACACACCCTAAAAAAAACTGGGTAAGCTTGGCCCTGTTTTAGGAAGAAAGACTTGGGAGGTCGACTGGGTGCAATGCGCCCGGGAATCCGACGAGAGGCTGCAGGCCAACGCGATCAAGGACGTTTCTTCTTGAGTTGGGTCTAAACTACACCCTAAACCCTAAACCCTAAACCCCAAACCCCAAACCCCAAACCCTAAACCCTAAACCCTGAACCCTAAACCCTAAACCCTAAACCCAAAAACCCTAAACCCTAAACAAACCCGAAACTGCCGAGAGCGCCGCTGTCCATTTGCATGGGCGCTCGAGGCTTCGACCGAGGTCCCCGACCGAGCATCTCGACGGAACGGTGAGGGAGGTTTTTTGGGGGTCTGGGGTACCTTCCCGGGGCCTGGGGTCCAGGCTGGCAGATTCCAGGGACCGGCCTGAAACCCCCCTTACACGCCCTGGGACCCCCCTGCGACTGCCTGGACCTTTCGAGGACCTTGTGCTGAAACCCCACTTTGCAAGCAGGGGCCGGCCGAGGCCCCTGCGTCCCCCTAGCCATGCCATGAACCAGGATTTGCCCAGACCCGTAATGAAAATGAACCCTCCATTTTATTCCGTGAAAGCTCCAAGAAGCCTACGAGCCACTGACAGGCTCCACAAAGCTCGGGAGGCCCCACCCTGCTCTTTCTCTGTAAAAAGCAAGAAAGCCCCCCTTGAGGGGGTTTGGGGGGTGATAAATGAGAATAGTTTGGGTGGTTGGGGTGGGACTACATGCTAACGCAAAGCGAGCGGCCCGGGTGCTTTTAGCACCAGCGAGCTTCCCTTCTATACACCCTAAACCCTAAACCCTAAACCCTAAACCCTAAACCCTAAACCCTAAACCCTAAACCCTAAGCCCTAAACCCTAAACCCTAAACCCTAAACCTAAACCCTAATTAAACCCCAAACCCTAAACCCTAAACCCTAAACCCTAAACCATAAACCCTAAACCCTAAACCCTAAACCCTGAACCCTGAACCCTAAACCCTAAACCCTAAACCCTAAACCCTAAACCCTAAACCCTAAACCCTAAACCCTAAACCCTAAACCCTAAACCCTAAACCCTAAACCCCCTAAACCCTAAACCCTAAACCCTAAACCCTAAACCCTAAACCCTAAACCCTAAACCCTAAACCCTAAACCCTAAACCCTAAACCCTAAACCCTAAACCCTAAACCCTAAACCCTAAACCCTAAACCCTAAACCCTAAACCCTAAACCCTAACCCAAACCCCAAACCCCAAACCCCAAACCCCCAACCCCAAACCCCAAACCCTAAACCCTAAACCCTAGGACTCTGAGCCCATGCAGGACGGATCGTCCACTCCAACTACGTCTTCTGGGTCCAGTGGTGTCTAGGGTCCTGTTTCGAGGGGCCCCACTTATGCCCTAAGCCTTGGATGAGGATTCCGGGTTTAGGGTTTAGGGTTTTGGGTTTTGGTTTAGGGTTTAGGGTTTAGGATTTAGGAAAGAGGGTCAGGGCCCTGCTTCCTGAAGCCTCAGCTGTAAACCCCAAACCCTAGACCACAAGAAACAGGTCCAGGGTTTAGGGTTTAGGGTTTAGGGTTTAGGGTTTGGGTCCAAGCAGAGTTTTTCTAGATTTTCTGTTGCGTTTGCAGCCGGCAGCGTTCGTCGCTGCACAGCTGGTATCACCATGGGCTGCGTGTCTTCGGGTTTACTGGGAGACTGGAGGCTCAAGTGGCTTACGCAGGCATACTTACCAGGGGGTTGAACCCTAAACCTTAAAACCCTAAACCCTACTTGCCAGGGGGTTGAGCCATAAACCACCTTAAACCCTAAACCCTAAACCCTAAAACCCTAAACCCGAAGCCCTAAACCCTGAACGCGAAACCCCTAAAACCCTAAACCCCAAACCCTAGAAACCCAAAAGCCCTCAGCAGGAAACCCTAAACCCGAAACCCTAAACCCTAAAAACCCTGACAGCAGGGAACATCCCGAAGTCCAGCAGCCCGGGAGACGTCACGGATGCTCGCGTCACGCGAGCGCGCGCGGCTACCACGGCACTTGCACGATGCAGTGCTCGACTCCCGCTTCCATGCTTAGGGGTTTAGGGGTTTAGGGTTTAGGGTTTAGGGTTTAGGGTTTGGGGTTTAGGGTTTGGGGTTTAGGGTTTAGGGTTTAGGGTTTGGGGGTTAAGGGTTTGGGGGTTAAGGGTTTAGGGTTTAGGCCTTGGGGCTGCACGTTTCAGGGTGTGGAGTTTGGGGTTCCAGGTTTAGGTTGTGGCAAAACCCCAAAACCCCCAAACCCTAAACCCCAAAACTTCAAACCCTATTGCCTGAACTCTTAAACTCCAAAACCCTAAACTGCCCGAAGCTTCCCCAAATCCTAAACCTTAAGACCCGAAACCCTAAACCCTAAACCCTAAACCCTAAACGCTAAACCCTAAACTCTAAACCCTAAACCCTAAACCCTAAAACCCAAATCTGACCTTTCGCGAAGCACGAGATGGTATCCGCGGTTGCGTGATGGTTTTTTTGGGAGGCTGGCTAGGAGAGTTTTGGGCCGACAGTGGCTGCATACCTGAAAGAGAGTAGGGTTTAGGGTTTAAGGTTTAGGGTTAGGGTTTAGGGTTTAGGGTTTAGGGTTTAGGGTTTAGGGCTTAGGGCTTAGGGCTTAGGGCTTAGGGCTTTCAAGGCTTTAAGGTTTAGGGTTATAGGGTGTGGGATTTTGGGGTGTAGGCAGGGGTTCAGGGGTGATGGTTCAGGTTTCAGGCTGCAGGGGGTTTAGGGGTTGAGGCTTCAGGGGGTTCGGGTCGTCGAACCCCAAACCCTAAACCCCAAAACCCAAAATCCTACACCCTGAGCCCAAAAAGCCTTGGAGCTTCAGGCCCTCGGGGGTTTGGGGTTCCCAGAGCCGTAGCCCTCGTCCTAATCCCCTCCCTCCCCAAGTAGGTGTAGGGTTTCGGGTTTGGGATTTAGGGTTTCGGGTTTAGCGTCGGAATCTGCACCTATCTGCCAGTAGGCTCGAAGGCGAGAGTTGCAAGTATGCCAAAAGGACCTTAAACCCGAGAGTCTACAAGAGAGTTCAGAAAACATGCGAAGATCACGCCAGACAACAGCAAAAGGAGTGGCTCCGTGGGTTTTGATTCGGGCTTGGAGCTTGAGGCATGCGCACTCCGCTTGACTTTCGTGCTTTTTTGTTTTTCTATCTCTCTCTCTCTCGCAGGGTTTTTAAGGTATATAGGATTTACAGGGTTATAGGTTTGGCGGCCTTCATGGCGACACTTTTTTTTTTTTCTTTTTTGGGGTGGGGGGGGGGGGTGGGGGAGTTGATCTACACTTTGGACCCTTTGGTGGCTTGCTTCAGAAGACCTTCTTCATAGTACCAAGTACCAGACAGGATCCCTAAACCCTAATCCCTAAACCCTAAACCCTAAACCCTACACCCTAGACCCTAAACCCTAAACCCTAGACCCTCCCAAGCCAGACCTTGGTGAGCTTTTGCCTCCCACCTCTCTAGCAGCCATCCTCTCAGCCGCTACCGGCAACTTCTCAGCGCCGGGCCCGAGACGGGATCCGGCTTCAGCAGTTTTGAAGGTTTAGGGTTTAGGGTTTAGGGTTTCGGATTTAGGGTATAGGGTTTAGCTGAAGGCTTCTGGGTTAAGGATCGCAGCTAGGCCCCTGAGGCCTTCCGGCATGTTGGGCAGAGGCTCCCGGAGCCTTCACCAGGATGGGCTATCATACCCTATAGGGTTTAGGGTTTAGGGTTTAGGGTTGATTATGGGGATTGTGAGGCCCATCCTGGCAGTGCAACTCAACGGGTCATGGCGCTCTGTGTGCAGTGTACAGACGTCGCGAAGGTGCCGTCAGCGAAAAGCGTGTTTTTTTTGCCAGAGCCCAGGTTCGCCACCCAATAGGCTCTAACCTAAGACCCCACGGTGGATGGAGGAAATCTTGCACCACCCTCTTGATCTGCTCCAAACACACCGTCTGGCGCCAACCCCACACCCCCCCTTTTAACATTGGTTATTGTCACGATGGGAGCGGTGCAAGATTTTTGTCATTGGGCCTAATCATGATAATCTGCTTTTCGCCGCAATGTTAAAAGGGGGGCGAGGGGAGAGAATGTTATGCGCCCTGAGAAGCGGTGCAAGATTTCCTCCATCCACAGTCTCCAGAAGTGCAGCCTCTAGCAACAAGTTCACAGGCGGTGCAAGATTTCCTCCATCCACCGTCGCACCCTAAACCCTACACCCTCAACCCGAAGCCCGAAATCCCGAAACCCTAAATCCCCGAAGCCCTAAGTACGCCCTCAGCCTCACCTAAACCATCGACTCCTAAGCTCCAGGGTCAAGAGGCCCTAACGCCTCAACTCCCCCCCCCCCCCCCCCACAAAAAAAATAAAATAATCAAGGGACTAAAGTGTAAGGGTAACGACCGGTTTAAGGTTTTGGGCTTTGGTGATTCTTTGGTTCTCGGGGGTTGAGTTAGGATTCAGGGTTGGGGGGGTTTGAGGTGCACTTATGATTGTTATGATTTCTTTTTTTTTTGGGCGGGGGGGGTTGGGGGG
>CAJNDS010000324.1:10000-40000 GCA_905221605.1 Symbiodinium natans | reverse complement strand
TTAGGGTTTTCGGATTCAGGTGCTTCATGGGTTCTACCTGCTACCCCCCTCTATACTATCCCCCCCTAGGTCCCCCCGTAAACAACCTTAATTATGCTTAATTATCCCTAAACTGCCTTAATGATGGGGGAAACCTAGGAGGGGTAAACCCTAATCTCTAAGCCCAAAAACCTCAAAACCCTAGACCCCCAGGCGCTTAAACCCTAAACCCTAAACCCTAAACCCTTAAGGCCTCTACGGACCCCAGTCCCGGCCCTGAACCTCAATCGAAGCCGCAGTACGGGGGCGGATGAGGGCTTTAGGGTTTAGGGTTTAAGGTTCAGGGTTTAGGGTTAAGGGCTAGGGTTTAGGGCTTTAGGGTGTAGGGTTTAGGGTTTAGGGTTTAGGGTTCAGCGTTAGGGTTTGGGGTTTAGGGTTTACGGTTGAGGGGTTTGGGGTGTAGGACAATCTGACATTCCAATCCGCGTATTGTCAATCCATAGTTATATTACAAACTACTCAACGCACCCATTTTTTTCAGCCGGCCCCTCTAATTATGAAACCCCAAACCCTGGACCCCCCAAAAACCAATGCCACCGCCCAAGGCCGAGAAATGAGGCTGAAGAAAATCCCGCATCCTGACTTCAATGCGAAAATAGGGCTTAGGGTTTAGGATGTAGACTCAACCCTAAACCCTAAACCCTAAGCCCGAAGCCCTTAACACTAAACCCTTCATCCTAAACCCTAAACCCTAAACCCTACATCCTAGACCACGTTTGGCTGCCCCTGTTGTTAAACACAATTTAGCCTGGTCATACACAGGTTTTTTGTGTGGAAGGGGTTGAAGCGTGCAGGGTTTGGTGGCTTAGGGTCAAATCGCAAGCCCTGAACGCTGAAGCGTCGAGGGTCTAGGGTTTAGGGGAGCCGTTGTTGGGATTCAGGCAGGATGCTGTTTCAAGGGTTCGGGGTCTTGTTGGGAACGCTAAGCAAACCCGAAGCCCTAAAGTCTAACCCTTTTGGGATCTTTTCCTCATTTTTTGGGGTGGTCTTGTCCAGCTGTTGTTCATCGTCACAACCACAGCCACAATGGTCATTATTATCATGATCACGACATTGGTTCAAGCCCTCTGCTGTCTTTCATCCAGTCATCCTCAACATGGCCCTGGAAACTGCCTGCGTTGGTTTTTGAAAGGTTTTGGGGGTCAGAGTTTGAGGTTGAAGGTTTAGGGTTTAGGGTTTAGGATTTAGGGGTCCAGGAGCTCTCGAGCTCGGGGTGCCAGAGTCTTGCAGTCGGGCCCTAAACCCTAAACCCTGAACCCGAAACCCTAGACCCTAAACCCTAAAGGGTTTCGGGCCTGGAATCTTCATGATGGGACTTGAGTGAGAGCTTGACTTGTCATGTGGGAGCTTCCGAAATTGGGGGGGGGTACCTTGTTGGCGGTCCTTACTAAAAGGAAGTTCTGCTATTTAGGGGTCTAGATTGGGGAAATGAAGGGTGCCCTATTTTAGTAAACTCCCTCAGGCGGCGCCAAAACTTGTCTTGTGGCACGTGAACGCGTGACCTTTGAACCTGTGCTCTAGCCTGCGTCTAGACGAGAGTGCGATTTTGACACCGAATGGGTGCGAAAGGCTGGGGGTTGTTTTTCGTATTTTTCGTTTTTGTTCTTGCATGTTTTTTGGGCTTGATCGCAAATGCTGTAAATAACAGCAGTTCTGCATTTTTCAGAGGCTGGAAATACGGCAGATTGCAGCATTTCCGCGTTTTTAAAGGCTGCAAGTATTGTAAAAAAGCGCGCTGCCTACAACTCCCCCGCCCGTTTCCCCTGAGCCATCCATGAAGAGGAATCCCCCCCTGTTTTTCGTACATTTTCCCAAACATCCCATGAAGAGGACTTGCATTAAGAGACACGAATCGTGTCCAAACCCCTCATGCTGGCATTGTGTTCCCGCCTTTTGTTTTGTTCCCTCTCATGAGGGTATTTACAGCATTTGCCGCCTCTGAAAATTCAGAAATATATACTGCTGTTTGCAGTACAGAGGCTGCAAAATTCACAGACGCTGCTATTTGCAGAGCTTGCGACCGAACCAAAAGCCAAAAAAGAGCCACACCTTTGCAAAATAACACGGCCGAGCCACACCTTGCAAACCCTCCGCACATTCAGGGCTTACAGTTCAGGGTTTAGGACTTAGGATTTAGGGTGTAATTCAAGTGTAGTGGGTTGTGGAAACACCGCCAGAGACCCGAGCCGTCACCCAAACCCCAAACCCCAAACCCTGAACCCGAAACCCTAAACCCTAAAACCTAAAACCTAAACCCTAAACCCTAAACCCTAAAACCTAAACCCTAAACCCTGTACCCCAAACAAGGAAGCTTGCCGACACCCCACGGGTCGGCAGGATCCACTGAAGGCCCATGCTTTGACCCAGCCGTGGGATCAGGGATTTCAACCCTAAGCCCTAAACCCTAAACCCGAAACCCTAAACCCTGAGCCCTCTGTCCTAAACCCTAAACCCTAAACCCTAAACCCTAAACCCTAAACCCTAAACCCTAAACCCTAAACCCTAAACCCTAAACCCCTAGACCTCTAAACCCGAAACCTTAAACCCTAAGCCCTAAACCCTAAACCCCCAATCCCTACACCCCAGGTGCTGGGGCAAAGGCCACCCGAAGTCCCCCCCCCCGCCCCCCAACTTTCAAGGGATTCTAGAGTCCAGGGTTTAGGGTTTAGGGTTTAGGGCTAGGGTTTAGGGCTTGCAGTCGGAGGGTTTGGGGTTTACAGTTGGAGCGTTTGGGGTTCAGGGTTCGGGTTTAGGTTCGGGGCTCGGGGTGGTTCTCAGGCTTCGGGTTTAGGTCATCCGCGCCCCACGAAGCCTTTGCGGGGTGGCAAGAGAGAGAGAGAGAGAGAGAGAGAGAGAGAGACAGAGAGAGAGCGAGAGAGAGAGAGAGAGAAAGAGAGAAAGAGAGAAAGAGAGAAGGAGAGAAGGAGAGAAAGAGAGAAGGAGAGAAGGAGAGAAGGAGAGAAGGAGAGAAGGAGAGAAGGAGAGAAGGAGAGAAGGAGAGAAGAGAAGAGAGAAGGAGAGAAGGAGAGAAGGAGAGAAGGAGAGAAGGAGAGAAGGAGAGAAGGAGAGAAGGAGAGAAGGAGAGAAGGAGAGAAGGAGAGAAGGAGAGACGGAGTGAAGGAGAGAAGGAGAGAAGGAGAGAACAACAGAGAGAGAGAGAGAGAGAGAAAGAGAGAACGAGAGAAAAAGAAATAGAGAGAGAGAGAGAGCGGTAAGAGGGAACACCGCAAAGCCACCGCGAGACCGAAAACCCCCTAAACCCTCAACCCTAAAACCCTATTTTGTCCGCGAAGGTCACTACGAGTTCACAACCAGTGAGTTTTGTTGGAAGTTGGAAGAGCTCACGGATGGGACATTGCCATCCACTCCCAGCAAGGATGTCGAAACCTGGATGCGCGCTTGCATTGCACATCTACTTGGGAGGATGTGCGAGGAACGTTGCCGGGCACTTCGAAACTGTTGTTCTGCAAGAGAATGCGCCGCGTAAAGCCGATTTGAGGGAGGTGATGAGAGGCATGCGGGCGTATCTGGAAGCACGCCAGTGGAGCGGCCGCACTGTGGGCGTGGCAGAGCTTCAGGCTTCTGCAAGCTCCTACCTTGTTGCAAGAGGGTGCCAAGATGGCAGTGGTTGAGACATTGCTGTCAACTCGGGTCGTTGACAGGTAACCCGAAACCCACAAACCCTAAACCCACCCTTAAACCCCAAACCCTGAACAGTGTGGGGCCTAGGTGCCAGAAAGCCATCCCCAAGCTTCACAGGGATTTTGGAATCTCAAACTTCCCTGAACCCTAAACCCTCAACCTTAAAACCCTAAACCCTAAACCCTAAACCCTAAAGCCTAAGCGGCTCAACCCACTCTTTGCGCATTCTTTGTTTTTTTCTTTGTCTCTTTCTCTCTTTTCTTTCTTTATTGATTTCTATCTTTCGTTCTTTCTTTGCTTCAGTCTTTCTTTACTTCTTTCTTTTTTCCCTCGTTCTTTCTTTCTTTCTTTTTTCTTTCCTTCTTTACTTCTTTCTTTTTTAAATTCTATCTTTCCTTCTTTCTTTCTTCCTCTCTCTCTGTCTCTTCTCTGTGTTTTTGAAATATAAAATGTAATAGGTATGCTACTGTCCGGGGGTCAAGCTTAGGGGTGCCTTGCTATCAGAAATCCCTATGTAGGGTAGCAGTGGGTAAACTTGGGGGATCTTCTGGGGGCCTTCCCAGAATACCTCAGCCAACAGCCATCCTTCCCAAACGCCCTAAGCCCTCCGCTTAAATCATTACCAATATTGCCCCTCTCATACTCCTTACGTAACCATAAGAAAAAGTTCTCATTCAAGTCAAAGAGCCCCTAAACCCTAAACCCTAAACCCTAAACCCTAAACTCTAAACCCTAAACCCTAAACTCTAAACCCCGCCGAGCAGGCCTTCCGTGGGCGGGCCAAGCCGGCACAAACTGAGGAGGTGCTCCAAAGTTTCCAAGCCCCTAAACCCCCTAAGCCCCTTACCACAGGGGTTAGGGTTGAGGGTTAAACCCTAAACCATCCTAAACCCTAAACCCTAAACCCTAAACCCTAAACCCTAAACCCTAAACCCTAAACCCTAAACCCTAAACCCTAAACCCTCAGCCCTAAACCCTACTAAACTGGCTTCCTGCTCCAGGCATCCTAAAGTTCCTTACAAAGCCATGACAAGCCCCAGAGCTCTCTGAAGTCCTAATACTTTGAAGGAAACGTGCCCTGTATCCTAAACCCTAAACCCTAAACCCTGAACCCTAAACCCTAAACCCTAAACCCTAAACCCTAAACCCTAAACCCTAAACCCTGAACCCTAAACCCTAGACCCTAAACCCTGAACCCTGAACCCTAAACCCAAAACCCAAAACCCTAAACCCTAAACCCTAAACTCCTAAGCCCTAACTGGGGATTTCCGAGATTAGGGGTACCTTGTTGGGGTCCTTGTTACAAGGAATAGGGGCTCCGCATTTTCGAAAACCCAAAACTCAGTTGGCCCTTACATCGTTTGCTCCTTCCGCTTTGCAGACCAACCGGGTCAAGATGCAGGACGAGGACGAGGAGGACTGTATTCGTTCTCAGGGTTGTAGGGTTTAAAGTTGTCAGCGCAGACCCTAAACCTTAAACCCTAAACCCTAAACCCTAAATCCCAAACCTTAAGCTCTGATGCCTGAACCCTAAACCGTAAACCCTAAACACTAAACCCTCAACCCGATCCCCATGTAAGGGCCCAGGGTTGGGTGCCTTCCCTGCTCGGAACCAGTAAGTAAGGTGTATCAGCATCCCTGGGAAGGCCCATCCTTCGAGCTCCGTGTGGTTGTTTTGGTTTTAGGGTTTAGGGTTTAGGGTTTAGGGTTTAGGGTTTAGGGTTTAGGGTTTAGGGTTTAGGATTTAGGGTTTAGGGTTTATGGCTTTACATATGAGGGGCCGGAAGGCCTTAGGAAAGTTGTACAAGGTGTATCTTGTGGATAGCTGATTGTCGGATGCTAGGACTCTTTTGGTTGAGGGCTCACTGGGGGTTTCGCTTTGTGGGCTTCGGGCTTTTGACAGATTTCAAGAGCTTGCTGTCTGGGGTTTAGGATTTTGGATTTAGGGTTAGAGTTTACCCTAAACCCTAAACCCTAAACCCTAAACCCTAAACCCTAAACCCTAAACCCTAAACCCTAAACCCTAAACCCTAAACCCTAAACCCTGAACCCTGAACCCTGAACCCTGAACCCTGAACCCTGAACCCTGAACCCTGACCCCCCTGAATCCTAGTCAAGTCTCGGTCGCGTTCAGGTGCTAGGCGTTGAGGCTTTGCGGTATTCAGGCTGCATGGGTCTTCTGTAGGGGGCCTGTGTCATTGGAATGGGTGGTCTGAGTTTTTGTACTGAGCACAAAGTGGAGGGAGCGATCGTTTGTACGGAAGAAAGAGTAGATGACCAATACAAAAGAGTACATGCCGGATGAAGTAAAAATTGGTCGGCGAAAGAAAGGAACAGGTATACGTACACATGCAACAAGGTAAAGATACATAGCACACACACATATGTATGAACGTCTCTCTCTCTCTCTCTCTCTCTCTCTCTCTCTCTCTCTCTCTCCGTCCGTATACGTACTGACACATGGGGCTTTATACTTCGGGCGTTTAGAGTTTCGGGTTTGGGGTTCGCCGTGCGAGGAATGGGTGGAGTGGCGCCCGACGACGAAGGAGTGCACTTAGGGGAGTTTTCGTCGCTTCAGGGCAGCGCCAGGAAACCCTAAACCCTAAACTCTAAACACTAAACACTCAACCCTGCACCTAAACCCTAAACCCTAAGCCCTAAGCCCTAAACCCTAAACCCTCAACCGTAAACCCTAAGGCCTAAACTCTCTACCCGAAGACCGACGCCCACGCTTGGGTATCATACAACATCAAACCAACAACGGCACACAAGCTGGAATCAGCCAAGCTAACAAACAACAGAGCAACAACCAGACTAGCATCAACTACCCGACAAACACTCGACCACAAACCAACATCAACCGAGCAACATGTGAACAACAACGGGGGCCACAAATGAGCCACAAACAAGTGACGAACGAACCATAAACAAACGAAAAAAGAACCATAAACAAAGCATGCACCAACCAAATCAAACCACAAGTTATGGCGGGTGCGAACGTGGCGGACAGCCAAAGCAAGCAAGACCACGGCTAACCACACCCTAACCCTAAACCCTACAGTAAACCCCAAACCCCCGAAGCCTGTGCGAGGATCCACCTCCGCACTCTCCGCCCCACGCGAAAGAGCCGGCGTGGGCGTCGGCGGAGTGGCGTGATTGGCCCAAGGCAGCCCGTGGGGCATTTGGGGGTCGAAGGTTGGGTGCCTCCCCAAGCCCACCTTAAACCCTAAGCCCTAAACCCTAACCCTAAACCCTAAACCCTAAACCCTAAACCCTAAACCCTAAACCCTAAACCCTAAACCCTAAACCCTAAACCCTAAACCCTAAACCCTAAACCCTAAACCCTAAACCCTAAACCCTAAACCCTAACCTAAACCCTAAACCCTAAACCCTAAACCCTAAACCCTAAACCCTAAACCCTAAACCCTAAACCCTAAACCCTAAAACCCTAAACCCTCTCTTACTATGTATATTTAAACCCTAATGACCTTCGTCGGCATTTTTTTTTTCTGGGGTCTAGGGTTTAGGGCCCAGAGTTTTTTTTCAAGGTTTTTCAGAGTTTTTCAGTGTTTTTCAAGGTTTCTCAAGGTTTTTCAGGGTGTTTCAGGGTTTTTCCCCCTCAAGAGGGTTTAGGGCTGTAGGGTTTGGGGCATAGGGTTTGGGGCATAGGGTTTAGGGCCCAGAGTTTTTTTTCAAGGTTTTTCAGAGTTTTTCAGTGTTTTTCAAGGTTTTTCAATGTTTTTCAGGGTGTTTCAGGGTTTTTAACCCTCAATTCTGATGAAGGGCCGCCCCCGCGACCTTTTCACAGCCTAGTTTTGGTCAAGGGGGTGTCGTATTTTTCAATTTTAAAGGCAAAATAGTCTTCGGAGACCCCCCTTGCCTCAAACTCCGACCCCCCCTTGAGAGGAAAGTTTGCTTCCAAAAACACCCCAAATGAGGGGGACCCCAGGATCGGCCCGGGCCACAGTTAAAAATGCGATTTTTTAGTACTGAAATCGACGGTTCTGGGTGGCCTCTTGTTTCTGGATTTTTGACCAAACCGAGCCTTTACCGGTTTCAGAATTTCAAGTTTTTTCAAGGTTTTTCGAAGTTTTTCAAGGTTTTTCAATGTTTTTCAAAATTTTTCAATGTTTTTCGAGGTTTTTTTGTTTTTCAGGGTGTTTCAGGATTTGTTTTCAGGTTTAGGGCTGTAGGGTTTGGGGCATAGGGTTTAGGGCTGTAGGGTTTGGGGGGCATAGGGTTTAGGGCTGTAGGGTTTGGGGCATAGTGTTTAGAGCTGTAGGGTTTGGGGCATAGGGTTTAGGGCTGTAGGGTTTGGGGCATAGGGTTTAGAGCTGTAGGGTTTGGGGCATGGGGCATAGGGTTTAGGGTTGTATGGTTTGGGGCATAGGGTTTAGGGCTCTTAGGGTTTGGGGGGGCCCAGAGTTTTTTTTCAAGGTTTTTCAGAGTTTTTCAGTGTTTTTCAAGGTTTTACAATGTTTTTCAGGGTGTTTCAGGGTTTTTAACCTTCAATTCTGATGGCCTAGTTTTGGTCAAGGGGGGGCGTATTTTTCAATTAAAAAGGCAAAATAGTCTTCGGAGACCCCCCCCTTGCCTCAAACCCCGACCCCCCCTTGAGAGGGAAAGTTTGCCTCCAAAAACACCTTAAATGAGGGGGACCCCAGGATCGGTCCAGGCCCCAGTTAAAAATGCGATTTTTTAGTACTGAAATCGACGGTTCTGGGTGGCCTCTCGTTTCTGGATTTTTGGCCACCGAGCCTTTATCGGTTTCAGAATTTCAAGTTTTCGAGGTTCTTCAAGGTTTTTCAGAATTTTTCAGTGTTTTTTGAGGTTTTTCAATTCAGGGTTTTTTTCAGGTTTAGGGCTGTAGGGTTTGGGGCATAGGGTTTAGGGCTGTAGGGTTTGGGGCATAGGGTTTAGGGCTGTATGGTTTGGGGGGGCTCAGAGGGTTTGGGGTATAGGGTTTAGGGCTCTTATGGTTTGGGGCATAGGGTTTAGGGCCCAGAGTTTTTTTTCAAGGTTTTTCAAAATTTTTCAGTGTTTTTCAAGGTTTTCAATGTTTTTCAGGGCGTTTCAGGGTTTTTAACCCTCAATTCTGATGAAGGGCCGCCCCCACGGCCCCCGGGACCTTTTCACAGCCTAGTTTTGGTCAAGGGGGGTCGTATTCTTCAATTTTAAAGGCAACATAGTCTTCGGAGACCCCCCCCTGCCTCAAACTCCGACCCCCCTTGAGAGGTAAAGTTTGCCTCCAAAAACACCCCAAATGAGGGGGACACCAGGATCGGCCCGGGTCCCAGTTAAAAATGCGATTTTTTAGTACTGAAATCGACGTTTCTGGGTGACCTCTCGTTTTCTGGATTTTTGACCAAAACCGAGCCTTCACCGGTTTCAAGATTTCAAAGGTTCGTCAAGGTTTTCAGATGTTCCCCCTTGAGAGGGAAAGTTTGCCTCCAAAACCACCCCAAATGAGGGGCCACCCCCCCCCACCCCACCCTCTTCGGTTTGAGAAGTAGATTTTGGGTTTTCGGCCAATTGGACCTTGAGCTTTAAGCCTACTGGGAATGTATTGAGTGGACTTTGTATTTTCTCAATGTTATGGGTTTCTTGGGTGGGTGGGGTTTTATTCCAGCCCTTGACAAGCTGCTCGACTAGTGAATGCTCGAACCCTAAACCCTAAACCCTAAACCCTAAACCCTAAACCCTAAACCCTAAACCCTAAACCCTAAACCCTAAACCCTAAACCCTAAACCCTAAACCCTAAACCCTAAACCCTAAACGAAAGACTTGAAACCCTCTGCCCGGTGGCCTAAAACCCGACTTTCCTCAAGCCATTCCTAGCTTAAGGGTGTCAGCCAGAAGCTAGTAGAAGATTGCGCAGTGTAGGGTTTAGGGTTTAGGGTTTAGGGTTTAGGGTTTAGGGTTTAGGGTTTAGGGTTTAGGGTTTAGGGATTAGGGTTTAGGGTTTAGGGTTTAGGGTTTAGGGAGGAGGGGTCAGTTTACAAGATTGAGCAGTCTAGTGCCCTCAGGATTCAGGATGGATGTCCAACGTATTCATGTCTAAACCTGCCCGATGACCTAAACCCTGGAGACCCTAAACCCTAAACCCTAAACCCTAAACCCTAAACCCTAAACCCTAAACCCTAAACCCTAAACCCTAAACCCTAAACCCTAAACCCTAAACCCTAAGACCTTAAACCACAATTGAGGGGTTCTGGGTTCAAGGGGGGCTTTGTCTGGGGTTGTTGGGCTAGAGCCCCCGAAATCCGGGCGGCGAGAAGATGGGCTCCTCTTACAAAGCTGCACACGGCAAACGCTGCGGCAGCCAAAGCAAAGCGAGACCCCGGCTAACCACATGGGTGGTTGTCAAGATCATGGTCCCTGTTTGGATCCCTATTACAATACGGCACCTAATATTTTGGGTACCCCAAAAGGGAACAGAATTTTGACAACCACCCACATACACTCAACGCCCAGTGCCCTGAATCCTGCTTGAGTACACTCGCTTCTGCACCGTCCGCCCCATGCGAAGGAGCAGCCGTGGAAAGCAGTGACTTGGCTTGGATTTCGACATGGAAAGAGGTTGTGGCAACTGCTGAGCGGAGTCAGTGGGATTTTCGCCCCCAAAAACAGAGCTGTTCAGGCGATGGGCTCGTCTTAAAACGTTGCAAAACGCCACGGAAGCCGAAGCAACAAACACAGCACGCCACCTGCACCCACGCCATAGACCCTAAGAACCCTGAGCTGTTGTCCTGACCCTTCTAAGTATGGGCCCATATTCTCCTTGTATACAAGGGTTCTATAACTTGACGAAGGACCCGAATTAAGAGGCCCAGACAACTTGGAACCCAAGAACCCTGCTTGGGTCCCTGCTGCTGCACTTTTCCACCCCGAGCGAAGGAGTGGCAGTGGGACTGGAAGGCAGGGCGTTTTGGTGCTTGTTTTTTTGTTCTCAGTCGGAGATTGCGTGCCACACGAAGCACCTAAAGCACTCAGACTGGGCCCTAAACCCAGGGTTTTCGGGTTTAGGGTTTGAGGGTTTAGGGTTTAGGGCTAGGGTTTAGGGTTTAGGGTTAAGGGCTAGGCTATAGGGTTCAGGGTTCAGGCTGTAGGGCGCAAGACACCAGATCTTGTGCGGGAAGGTCAACGACTCCGCCAAGTCGCAGGAGGACTGGCGTCCCAACTTCGCAACCCCCTAAGGTCGGAACCCTAACACTAAACCCTAAACATAAACCCTAAACCCTAAACCCTAAACCCTAAACCCTAAACCCTAAACCCTAAACCCTAAACCCTGAACCCTAAACCCTAAACCCTAAATCCTAAAACACCTAACCCTCCAGTCAGCCCGGGCAGCTTGGACTTTGGGGTTTGGGGTTTGGGGTTTCGGGTTTAGGGTTTGGGATGTTTATTCGGGTTTCGGGTTTAGGATTGGGATGTTTTTGGGTTTGGCTCTTGTTCAGTGATCTATGTCTGATTTTTTGGATGGAAACCTCTATTCTGTCTGTGCTTTGATAGCAACATGATACGATTGTACGATGAGGTTATTATATGATGATGGTTTTACATGTTCGTAGATCCGTTCATTGTTGTCGTGTTATGCTATTAGCTGTTTGCATCTGTATGCTATTGTCTTGATCTGTTTATTTATGAGTCTATTTATGAAAATTAGATTACATATTCTTATACTTGAAATCTAATAAGCTCTTCTTGTCTCAATATAACTCATCTGTTATTATCTAAGCATCCTACTATACATTTTTATGATTATATAAGTATGTTATTATGTTATTGTACTACTCATATAACATTTTTACTATGAACTTATATCGTACACTTTTATATCATGATAATTATTAGATCTTCTTACATCATACATTATTAGATACTAACTTGTTATTTAAGTATTTTTATGGAGCCGAACCCTAAAAAGGATTCCCAAATTCAAACAAGAATTACCATATTCATCTGCCAATATACAACAGTATACAACAATGTATAAAATATTTTCGAAATATACGATAGTATACAAAAACATACAACTATCGAATAGTATAGAAAAATGTATAGTAATTCGGAATAATGTATAATAACATATTATATAATGTATAGTTACATGTAATGATACATACTCATGTATAAGAGCGTATAAAATGTGTGTATATATGTATACATATATAGGTATATGTATGTGTTTTTTGTTTATAATCAGATATACCTATGATATATTCTAATATACATAGTACTATTTTCAGGCCCTCCCACACCCCTCTTGTCTTGAATCCCATGCGGGTCTCAGCTGCTGCACTGTCGGCCCCCAAGCGCAGGAGCGGGAGTGGGTGGACTGGCGGCCCAAGGCACCGCGTTTGGAGTCGAACCTTGGGTGCCTTCCCGAATACTTACAGCATTCAGAGCTGCCCTAAACCCTAACCTACACCCTAAACCCTAAACCCTAAACCCGAAACCTTAAACCCTAAACCTAAACTCCAACTCCGTGGCCAAAAGCCCCACTTCCGGGCGTGTAGCTCCGCCACCCGAAAGTCTAGTGAATTGCCGAAGCCCCACAGGTCACAACGCCACACAGATCCCGAAAAGCCCAAAGTCCCTGCAGCCCGCAGCCGCAGACACCTAGGGTTTAGGTTTTAGGGTTTAGGGTCTAGGGTTTAGGGTTTAGGGTCTAGGGTTTAGGGTTTAGGGCTGAGGGTTTAGGGTTTAGGGTCTAGGGTTTAGGGTTTAATTCGGGCTGATCTCCGCGCGTAGGCCAGCGATTCCCACTCGCAGTGGGCAGATTGGAAGGCAGCGCGCTTGGGGTGGACGCTGTGGGGTCGAGGTTTCAGGACGGCAGAGCCGGTTGGATTTAGGGTTTAGGTGTTTGGGGTTTAGGGTTTGGGGTTTAGGGCTTCGGGATCAGGGCTAAGGTAAACCCTGGAGCCTAGACCCTAAACTAAACCCATTATCATTCAGAGCCACTTCACAAGCCCCAAAGATCGTGGGGCGCGCCGAAACTCAGAAACAAAATCCTGAGTCCATCGGTTGTGAAACCGTTTGACCCAGTTCAGGGTTTAGGGTTTAGGGTTTAGGGTTTAGGGTTTAGGGTTTAGGGTTACGGACTCGACTTCCAAACACAGGTGCACATCAGGAGAGATCTCAACTTACGAGTCAGTTCCCCATAGGCAATTTGGGAATGAGGCACCGTGTGGAGCACAGTTAGCACGGGTTGCATAGGATACCAAATTCCCTGAGTCCTGGCTGAGAACCTTAAACCCTAAGCCCTAAGCCCTAAACCCTAAACCCTAAACCCTAAACCCTAAACCCTAAACCCCAAACCCTAAACCGTCCAGAGGTTCACGGCGACAAGTCCTGGACCGAGGTCCGCAACAACAAGTCCTGGACCGAGGACAGACATAAACCCTAAACTCTAAACTCTAAACTCTAAACCCTAAACCCTAAATCCTAAGCCATAAACCCTAAAATGTGCCTATACCCAAGGGGCCTTTACTGGAACTTGCCACCCCTGAGACCCCCTACACGAGACCTTTTAGAACAGAAAAAGTTTTGGGGAGTGGGCTGGTGGCTTGGGTTTCGGCCTAAGCCCTGGAAGGAATAGGTTTGGGTGGTTTTGCCGCCTGAGACGGCCTGGGGTGAGGAAAAAACGAAGCCTTCGAAGCGAGTCTGCATCCCAACCCTCACAGAATCTGCGCCCGTTCACAGCAAGCCTTTGAACCCTAAACCCTGAACCCTGAACCCTAAACCCCAGCAACCACGCCCTGCCACCCCCCGAACCACTCAATGCCATGGAGGACACCTACTCCAGGCACTCCAAAGACTCCTCGATGGCCGCTCGCTGAAGCGCAGCTTAGGGTTTAGAGTTTAGGGTTTAGGGTTTTTGGGGACCAACTCTTGTTTGTAATGCTTGCAGGGTTGGGTTTAGGGATTGTAGTATTGGCAGGATTTGTGGGGTTTGTGGGCTTCGTAGGATTCGTAGGGTTCGGGTTTGTTGGGTTTGTTGGGTTTGTAGGGCCCTTTGCAGGGTTAACTCAGTCTCCCCGCCTGCCTGAGGACGAGACCTATGCAGATTCCTATTGGTCCACCTCGGAGGAAGCCGACGATAATGGTTCAGTTTGAGGTTTTGGGTTTAGGATTTAGGGTTTTCAGGGTGTCGGGGGTAGGTTGTGTGCTGTAGGTCTTCAGATGTTCGAGCCTGATCATCCTGAAACATTCGGCAGTGCCTCGGGTTCGGGGGGGGGGGGGGAATCCTAATCGCCTCCCCTTATCATTAAAAACCCCCCCTACCCCTTAATATTACAGTTACTCCCATTTTCTTTATATTCGAGAATATGGGGTGGGGGATATTAATTTTGGGGAGGGGGGTTTTATTTTATATCAGGGGGAGGGGATTAACCCTGCCAAACTCCAAGCACAGAAAATAAGAACATGCCAATGACTGGGCAAGGCTATCGGGTTTAACAGGATCATATTTAGGAATGTACCCCAGAACCCCAAGCCTTCTCTTCTGTGAAAATCTAAACCTTAATCAAACGTTTTGGTTATCGGGTTGTTTGAGCCCTCAGAGGGGTTTTCCAAGGGCCCCCGGCCGGGGGAGCAGGGGGCCTCTGCACCATCTACATGTGTGCTTCCAGAAACTTCCTCGTTCATAAGGGTTTGAGGTTTAGGATTTCGGGTTTAGGGTTTAGACCACAGAGGCAAGGCGCCAGGGATTTAGCAGGGCTCCATGAAGCCTAATCGGTCAGGTTTCAAGGATCTTAGATGGGGGGGGGGGCCCAGGCAAATTTTGGGGAGGGGGGGGGGGGGGCCTTTGCTTTCAGATATGGTCCCAGCACAAAGTCCAGTGATTGGGGGTGACAGAGGCAGAAGGCCAGGCTGACGTGTCAAGCAAATATAAAAGGAGATATCCAATTCAAATGAACAGGGATTTTGGGAGGGTGGAGGTGATTCCAAATACATAGTGATGTAAAATCTGGTGTTTCAGAGAGTGTCGAGGGGCCAACCAAGATCCTAAGCCCTAAGCCCTAAGCCCTAAACCCTAAATCTTGAAACCCTAAACCCTAAAGGTCCATGTTTCAGAGGGTTTTCAAGGGGCAAACCAGGATGTTTGCACCGCAGCATTCCGAGAGTTGGTGCAAGGATCTCGATGAGGGACAGTGGGACGAGGCAGGGCCTGGTGGTTTCGGGTTTCGGGTTTAGGGTGTAGGTTTTTTTTTTTGGGGTTTAGGGGGGTCTAGGCCTAGGATTTAGGGTTCGGAGGGTTGAATTTAGGGTTTAGGGGGGTTTAGGGTTAGGGTTCAGGGGGGTTTGGGATTTAGGGGGGTTTATATTATTATTATTTTTTTTTTTTTGGGGGGGGGGGGGTGGGTGGGTGGGTTTAGCGGGTTTGGCAACCCTCAACCCTAACTTTAGGGTCGCTGAGTTCTCGGGGATGAAGAGTTTAGGGTTTAGGGAGTTTGGATCTCTACACCCTACAACCCTACAACCCTACAACCCTACAACCCTACAACCCTACAACCCTACAACCCTACAACCCTACAACCCTAAACCCTAAACCCTAAACCCAAAGCCCAAAACCCTGAAGAAGCCTAAGGGTCGGGGCTTCGGCTCAGGTGGAAAAACCGATAGTTGAATCTTGGAGAGGGCCCCTCTCCACTCCTTGCAAAGGACCTGCCCTCGCCCCCCCACCCCGCCTTTTAGGGTTTAGGGTTTAGGGTTTAGGGTTTAGGGTCTAGGGTTTAGGGTTCCAAAAAACCCGAAACCTAAGCTCTTCATCCCTCGATCTTGGAGAGATAAAGCTCTCACCAGTTTATTGTTTAGGGTTTACGGTTGAGGGGGCTGCCTTACCACCCGCTCGAAACCATCTCCTAGGCTTGTCTCTACACCCACCTAGCGCCCTCAGCTGCGAAACTCCGAAGCACCCCATACCCCAAACCCTAAACCCTAAGCCTTCAGCCCGAAACCCTAAGCCCCAAACCTTAAGCCCCAGCCCTCAGCCCCCTAAACCCTAAACCCTAAACCCTAAAACCTAAACCCTAAACCCTAAACCCTAAACCCTAAACCCTAAACCCTAAACCCTAAACCCTAAACCCTAAACCCTAAACCCTAAACCCTAAACTCTAAACCCTAAACCCTAAATCCTAATCCAAAACCCTAAACCCTCAGCCGGACGACGTCGAGCAGCAGATCCGGGAGAACCAGCGCATCGCGGAGAAGTGGATTAACAAGGATGAGGCGACTTCAGAGAATGAGGGGGTTGAAGGCCCTTAAACCCCGAACCTGTTAGGGGGTTTAGGGTTTAGGGTTTAGGGTTTAGGGTTTAGGGTTTAGGGTTTAGGGTTTAGGGCTTTCCGTGTACACAACTCCTGGTCATATCTCCTCCGTAGGATCGAGTGCCGCATTTCATCTTTACCTATGGTAGCGAGACTCAATGTGTAATGCTTCACCTTTAGCCGCCACAGCCCACCCAGGTGAACCCCTGCCAGCCTTATCCTAAACCCTAAACCCTAACCCTAAACCCTGAACCTTGAACCCTAAACCCTGAACCCTAAACCCTAAACCCTAAACCCTAGACCCTAGACCCTAAACCCTAAACCCTAAACCCTAAAACCTAGGGAGGGCACACCCCCAGTCCTCCAAAAGGAGTGGAAACCCTAAACCCTCATCATCTGTGCAGAACTCGGTTCAGGGTTTAGGGTTGGTTTTGGGTTCAAGGTACTTTCTTGGGGAGTTTAGGGTTTAGGGTTTAGGGTTTAGGGTTTAGGGTTTAGGGTTTAGGGGTTCAGGGCTTAGAGTCTGTGGAGATTCGCAAGCACAAAGCCCGACAAGGAATGGCAAACGCCCTCCAAGAGCTAACTCACGCTGTAGTCTCTGCATCGGGTGGCGCCACCTCAGCCACTCTCCCTGGACCCTACTTGGAGGTTCAGGGTACGAATAACCCCACTTATGACTGTATTTATAAGCTCCCAAAGTCCCCTAAGTCCTGTAAGTAGGTTATTTTAGGCCTAGCGGCACGGGCCGGCCCCCGCCCCGCAAAACAGGAAACCTCGAAGTGGGCATCGTTTTGTTTTTGTTTTTCTGCTCCGTCTTTATTCCGCTGCCTTGTCTGTCACCCCCCCCTCTCTCCTCTCTCACCATCTCTCTCCTTCTGTCTATGTTGGTGTCTCCTTTTCGTTTTGTCCGTTTCCATTTCAATTCAATGTATTGCTCCCTTTCTCGTTTCTCGCTTTCTTTCTTGCTCCCACTCTTTCTCCCTTTCTCCCTTTGCCTCTTTCTCCCTGTGTCCCTCTTTCCCTCTCTCTCTCTCTCTCTGTCTCGCTCGCTCTCGCTCTCTCCCTCTCGCTCTCACTCTCTCTCTCTCTCTCTCCCTCCCTCTCGCTCTTCCCCTCCCCCCGCGCGCGCGCGCGCGCGCGCGCGCGCTCAGGAGCATCAGTGGGGTTGGTTTGGGAGCCTTAAAAACATTCTAAGCACGCGTTTTGCCTTCGAAAAACCTTCAGAATACGCTGTAAACACGTGTTTTGGGGCTTGGGAAGCCTTTTGGGACCCAGGAAAGGGAGCATCATGAGCATCAGCGGCCTCCCCCAAGCCATCCCAAACCCCCTTAAACGCGCCGATTATATGTGCTTGAACGCTTGCGTGCCCAGGACACCCCCCAAAGCAAGACCCCGAATGCCCTTAAGCGCATTCGGGGTCCTGCTGTTCGGGTGTTTTGTAGGCACGAAGCCGTTCGAGCGCGTAAAATGAGCGATTTTAGGGGCGTTTTTACGTGGACCCACAAAACACTCGGTATTTACGAGGTTTTCTGCTGTTGGAACACCCCCCCAAACCAAGCATCATGAGCATCAGCTGGGTCTCTGGGCCGTGGGCCCGGACCCCCCCACGAAGCCCATGAGAAGCGATGGCCCGATGATGCGCCCGGACCCCGCGCATCAGCAGCATCAGCAGACCCCCCCCCCGGACGTGGGTTTCGATGATGCGCGCTTTGGGGGCGGGTCAAGGGCAACAGGGGTGGGGGTCGGAGGCACGCGTGAAAAACCTCATAAAAACACGGTATTTACCGTGATTTCAGCGTTTTTCAGCGTTTTTTGTTGCCTTGGGGCCGCGGGCCAGGGCTGCTGATGCTCATGATGCTCGCCTGGTTTTGGGCTTCCGGTACCCCCCCCAAACCTTGAAAAAGCGTGGTTTCGGCCTAGCGCGCGCCCCATGTGAAAAGCTGGGGTCGATGATGCGCCCCGGTGAGGGTTTAATGGGGTGCTGCGGGTGTTTTGTGGCCTCGGTTTTTCGTAAAAACCCATGGTTTTTACGAGGTTTTCGTGCTTTTCGCACCACCGCGTGTTGCGTCCGCTTGGATGCCGTTTTGGAGGCCTCCCGAAGGGCCCCGCGCGAATTTGAAGCTCGGGCGCTCGCCCCTTCAAGCAAGCGCTTTAGTGCGACGCGGGCTCCGCCCTGGACCACGGGCGGCGCGGGGGCCGGATTTAATGGCTACCGCCAGTGCCGCCGACCCCAGACCCAAGACAGTCGCATTGGGGCGGAAGGCAGGGTGGAGCGCGGGCAGGTGGGGGGGGTGGGGGCGGGGGGGGTGGGGGTGGGTGGGGGTGGAAAGGGGGGCGGCGGGGGTGGGGGGTGTGGGGGGCGATGAGAGCGGTGAGAGCGGGGGGCGGTGGGATGGTGCACGATGGTGGGAGGGGGTAATGATGAGGGCTGGGGAGGGTTGGTGGGAGGGTTAGGGTGGGAGTGGGAGAGGGTGGGGGCGGCTGGCGGAAAGGGGGGCCTGACTCATTTGACCAGCTCTGGTGAGAGGGTTGGGGCGGAAGGCAGGGTGGAGCGCGGCGGGCGGACAGGGGAGGTGACGGTCGAGGGTTGGTGGAGTTGGGGGCGGAAGGCAGGGGAGATTTGGGCGGAGTAGGGGGTCAGGCCCTGGGAGGGAAGGGATGGGGGGGGGGGGGGGTGGGGGGGTGGGGTTTCAGAGTCGAGGCGGTTGAGGGTAGAGGTCAGGGAGGGGTGGACTGGGAGGGGGAGTGATGAGAGCGGTGAGGGCGGTCAGGGCGGACATGGACTGGAATCCTTAAAACACTCGAGATTGGTCAGGGGTGGAGCAGGGGGGGCGAGGCCTACAGGGTGGGGGCTGGCCCAGAGGGCGTTTGTGGGGTGGCCTGGGTGGGGGGGGGTGGGGGGGGGGGGTGGAGGGGTGGGAGTGGGGGGGGGGGGGAGGGAAGTTGGGGGCGGTTGAGAGCGGGTGAGGGCGGTGAGGGCGGTCAGGCATGGACTGCTTTCCAAAAAAACTAGAGATTGGTCAGGGGCGGAGTAGGGGGAGGGCGAGGCCTGCAAAAGGGGGGGGGGGGGGTGGGGCGGGGGGGGGGGGGGTTGGGGACCCTTTAAACCACCTGAATGGGGGTGGGGGGGGGGTCAAAGGTCCAATTCAAGGCGTCATGGGTGAGGGCGATGGGTGGCGGGGTTTGGGCATGCACTGAAGCCAAACAATGCAAAAACACTCCAATTCAAGGTGTCATGAGCAGCATGCTGTGAGAGCGGGTGAGGGCGGTGAGGGCGGTGGGGGGTCTTCACTGACGCCGCCCTGCTACCGCTGGGGTCGGCGGATACGTACAAAATAGTAGGATTCCCTTATAACCCCCAAATCCCCAAATAGTAGGACTCCCTTATTCATGTAGACTTATCACTGGGTTATAAGTGCCCATGAAAGCCCCAAACGCCTGGAGCGGTGCTCCTCTGCAGCTCCGAACTGCAAGGCAAGAAGAAAACGGAAAACCTCCCCCTCCCAAAACCCAAAACCCAAAACCCTAAACCCTAAACCCTAAATCCAAAAAAAGGTTTTGGGTTTAGGGACAAGAACCAACCACGTCTACGAAATCCTTTCTGCATCCTTTGTGCATCTTTTTAAGCCCGCAAGCAGTCTGAAAGGCCATGAGCGAGGATTCCGAGCGTGGTTCGCGCGTCGAGTCACCGCCCCGATCGCTGAGAGGCCCAGGGCCCTCACGGGGCTCTGGGGGGAGTCTTTGCAAAAGGTTCCTGAACCCTAAGCCCTAGACCCGAAACCCGAAACCTGAGTCCCTAAATCCCTAAATCCTAAAGCCTAATGCCTAAACCCTAAACCCTAAACCCTAAACCCTAAACCCTAAACCCTAAACCCTAAACCCTAAACCCTAAACCCTAAACCCTAAACCCTAAACCCTAAACCCCAAACCCCAAACCCTAAACCCTAAACCCTAAACCCTAGTCTTGGTAGGCCCTCAGCAGCGGTGGGTTGCAGATCTCCCTCTTGAGGAGATTCCTTAGGGTGCAGGCCGTTTGGGGTTTAGGGTTTAGGGTTTAGGGTTTGGGGTTTAGGGTTCAGGGTTTAGGTTTCAGGGTTTAGGGTTTAGGGTTGAGGGCTTAGGGTTTAGGCCGTTTAGGTTTTAGGGTTGTGAGGGGTTCTCGCCGCAGTTTTCAATGGACTTAGGGTGTTCGGGGCCGCAGATCCTTGAAGCGCTAAACCCTAAACCCTAAACCCGAACCCCGAAACCCGAAACCCTAAACCCCAACCCCTCAACCCTACCCTAAACCCTAAACCCGAAACCCGAAACCCGAAACCCTAAACCCCAACCCCTCAACCCTAAACCAATGAAGGACCCCTACTCCAAAACCCCCTTGTCCTTGTGTCCAGGGCTGAGCTTGGTGCGTCAGAAGCCGCCGCCGCCGTCGCCAGGTCTGGGCCTGTCGGGTTTAGAGTTTGGGGGTTTAGGGTTTAGGGTTTAGGGTTTAGGATTTAGGGGAATAGGGTTTAGGCTTTAGGGTTTAGGGTTTTGGATTTAGGGAATAGGGTTTAGGGGTTTGGGTTTAGGGGTTTAGGTTTACGGGGTCTAGGGGGTTTAGGGTTTAGGGGTTCGGGTTTAGTGGGTTTAGGGATGACTTTTCTCAAGCTCTAAAAGCCCCAACCCTCAGAGACCCTAAGCCCTCTGTCTAAAGCATTTGGGGAGTCTGTATTTTTCTTTGGACTGGGAGGGAGGGAGGGAGCTAAGGACTTCGGGTTTTGGGATTACTGTCCCGAACTTTATCAACCCAAAACCCGCAACCCTATCAGGGTTTAGGGTTTTTGGGTTTAGGGTGCGGTCATAGGCTCCCTAGTCAGACCCTAAACCCTCAACCCTCAACCCTCAACCTGAAAGCCCGAAGCCCGAAGCCAATCGCCCTCCGCAAGACTTGATGGTCGTTTTTGGAGAGCCCGATTCTTTCGCTCGCAAGACGCTATTCGTGCGTGAGGGCCCAGCCTCAGGTTTAGGGCTTCTAGGGTTTAGGGTTTAGGGTTTAGGGTTTAGGGTTTAGGGTTTAGGGTTTAGGGTTTAGGGTGTAGAGTTTAGGGTTTCGGGTTTGGGGTTTAGAGAGAGTTGAGGGGGCCTCAAGGGTTTCGGGTCTAGGGTTTAAGGTTTCTGGCCTCTCAACCCTCTAGAAAGAGGAGCCCCCTGAGGTTTCCTATAAAGTTACGTGCTAGCTAGGACCTGGGGACATTTTAGGGTTTAGGGTTTAGGGTTTTTTTGTTTTAGGGCTTTGGTTTTAGGGTTCAATGTCTAGGGTTTAGGGAACCCCAAACCCTGAACCCTAAACCCTTACAGTATGGCGGCTGGGTTTGACAGAACCGTGTTTTTGAATACTTCTCATGGCGTTGCAAGGGCCACAAGCCTAGGTGCCCAACGGTCGTATCCGGTAGTACATGCTACGGAACTCGTGTTTAGGGTTTAGGGCTTCGGGTTTAGGGTTTAGGGTTCAGGGCACTTTCTAGAGGCCGCCGGTAGCAGCGGGCTCGCTACTACTCTTGTTGCACATGCCCGAGAATGCTACCCGAGTTGTTTGCAAGTTGTTGCTGATGCTTCCTTCGAAGGCGTCAACTAGAGGACTACGCCAAGCCATTCTACTCGAAAAGCTGCGTTTTTGGAGCCTAGGGTTTAGGGGAGCAGGATTTAGGGCTCTAGAGTTTTAGGTGCTTTAGGGGCTTTAGGGGTTCTAGGGGTGTTGGGGGTTTGAGGGGTTTTAGCGCGTTTATGGGAAACCCTAAACTCCAAACTCTAAACCCTAAACCCTAAACCCTAAACCCTAAACCCTAAACCCTAAACCCTAAACCCTAAACCCTAAACCCTAAACCCTAAACCGTTTCCCAGCAGAGGCTCTTATCCCAAGTGGTGTCGTTAACGTCTTTTGAAAGCGCGTGGAGCCTGTGGGTGGTTTAGGGCTTAAGGCTTCGGGCTTAGGACGTAGGGCTTAGGGCCTAGGGCTTAGGGCCTAGGGGTTAGGGCTTAGGGCCTAGGGCTTAGGGTTTAGGGTTTAGGGTTTAGGGTTTAGGGGTTTAGGATTTAGGGCTTAGGGCGAAGGGCGTAGGGTTTAGGAACAGCTTGCATTTCAGGCGCTGGGGTGCTGCAACCCCAGGCCTGGCCGTGTTGCTGTGCCCTTTCGAGATTCACATTCTTGGGTTTTGCCCGAATACAGGGGGTCGGAATAATTACTCATGATATTCCCTTATGGTCCATGTATAATTATACCACACCGCTTTATCATAACCCCCGAAACCCTATTCCAATTATTCAGGCCCCTATATAAAGCATGTGCGTGTGTGTGCTCTCTGTGTCTGTGTGTGTGTGCGCGCTGTGTGAGTCGTGGTGTGTCGTGCGTGTCGTGTGTGTTGTGTGTGTTGTATGTGGGTGAGTGGGCTTGGGTGGGTAGATTTCCTATTTGAAGGTCCCCCTTAAGGCAGCCTTTTGCAGGGAATTTTGTTTCAAAAAGGACCCCCCCCCCCCCAAAAAAAAAAAAACAAACAAACAAGAAAAGAAAACGAAATAAATGGAAAAAAGGGTGTAGGGTTTACCTTCAGGTCTCTTTACAACCCCAAACCGGGAACAGCAGACCCAAACTTCTCGTCTGCTAGTCTTGATGGTAGGGTTCATAGGGTTTAGGGTTAAGGATCTATGCTGAAGACTGCACCCTAAACCTCAAACCCCCTTTTTTGACGGTGAGGGCCATTCTGGAAGCGATTTTGGTGCATCTCAGCGTGCTATGAGATAGGACATTGGAAAATCTTGTATTTTCCATTGTCGGACTTACGAGTACTTGTTTTGAGGGTTTCGGGTTTAGGGTTTAGGGCTAGGGTTTAGGTTTAGGGTTATGTTCCCCCTTATACTAACAGCCCTTAGTAGGGATTATAGTACCCCCCATGATGGAAGCGAGGGCAAGGTCATGAGTTTTTTTACGCCCTAAGCCCTAAACCTAAGGCCCCGAACAACTGAAAGACACTGAGAAACGCACTCCGCGATGGACTAATTCTAAACCTACCAAACCCGAAGCTCTAAACACTAAACCCCATACTTCAACCCCCAAAGCCATAGAACCAACGATCTCTCAACCCCGAAGCCCTGTAAGAGCTTAGGGTTCAACCCTCTCTACCCCTCAACCCTCCAGGAGCCGGATCACCCCCCGCCGGCGAAGAAGAAGAAATGCCGCACTGGTGCGGGCGCGAAGGCGCCAGGGTTTAGGGTTTAGGGTTTAGGGTTTAGGGTTTAGGGTTTAGGGTTTAGGGTTTGCGTTCTGGAGGCTCTGAGGGGGGGGATTCGGGGGTGATCAGGGTTTGGTTTCGGCCCAGAACCCACGAGTCGACTTTTGTTGGCTGCAGTTCCCTAAACCTAAACCCTAAACCCTAAACCCTAAACCCGACACCCTAAACCCTAAACCCGAAACCCCAAGCCCTAAACCCTAAACCGTATTCTGGCGGTAGTTTTGAAGGTCGGCCCTGAGGTCCCTTAAATCCCCCCTCCGCCTAAGATCAGTCAGGCAACCCTCAACCGCACATCAACCCCCAACACCCCAAGCCCCAAACCCTGAACCCCCAATCCCTAAACCCCCAAGAACTAACCCCTCAAAACCCTAAACCAAACCATAAACCCTAAACCCAAAATCACCCAAAACCCTGAACCCTACATAAACCCCAAACCCCAAACCCCAAACCCAAAAACCCAAACCCCCAACCCCAAACCCATGAGATGGGACTGCAACCTCCATCCCCGCAATGTGAAGGAGATGTGGGTCCGCACGTCCTCAGGTCACCATGGAAACCCTAGGTCGAAAACCCCAACTTTGTCAGCCCAAAACAAACCCAACAAGGTTTAGGGTTCAGGGCTAAACCCCAAACCCCAAACCCCAAACCCCAAACCCCAAACCCCAAACCCCAAACCCCAAACCCCAACCCCAAACCCCAAACCCCAAACCCCAAACCCCAAACCCCAAACCCCAACCCCCAACCCCCAAACCCTAAACCCCCCAAACCCCAACCCCAAACCCCAAACCCTAAACCCTAAACCCTAAACCCTAAACCTAAACCCTAAAACCTAAGCTATGCCCTAAACCCTAAACCCTAAGCCCCAGACCTTGTAAAACCAAAGCGCTTGAGCAGCCAAGAAGGCAAGAGCCGCTGCACGAAGGGCGTCCAGTAAAGCCCCTGCCAAGACTGCCAAGACGAAGCCCTTGAGCAAGCCGGGGGCCCGGACAGGGTTTAGGGTTTAGGGTTTAGGGTTTAGGGTTCAGGGTTTAGGGGTTAGGATTTAGGGTTCGGGGTTTAGAGGGGCACTGTTCTAGCATTCACTAGTCATTAGGGGGTTCCAGGCTTTAGGAACAAACCCGCCCACCCAAAGAATCCCATAACATCAAGAAATAGAAAGTTCATTCAACAACGGTGCCGGCGCACCAAAAATGGCTCAAGAACGGTGCCGACGCACCAAAAATGGCTCGAGAACGGTGCCGACGCACCAAAAATGGCTCAAGAACGGTGCCGACGCACCAAAAATGGCTCGAGAACGGTGCCGACGCACCAAAAATGGCTCAAGAACGGTGCCGACGCGCCAAAAACGGCTCAAGAACGGTGCCGACGCACCAAAAAAGTGCTCAAGAACGGTGCGGACGCACCAAAAAAGTTCTCAAGAACGGTGCCGACGCACCAAAAATGGCTCAAGAACGGTGCCGATTGCACCAAAAAGTGCTCAACAACGGGGAATAAACGCAGAAAAAGTTAATAGGGTCTAAATCTATAAGGATAGAGAGGGTTTAGGGTTCAGGGGTTAGGGTTATCTCAAGCCCAAGCATTTACTAGTCAAGCAGTTTGTCGAGCATTGGAAAATACCCACCCACCTCAAGAATTCCATAACATCGGGCTAATTTAATTTAAGTCATTTTTTTTCATAACTTTTTTCTTTCGCTCTCTCTCTATACATATGCCACATGAGAATTTATATCGTTTTTGTCAATATGAAACACCTTCTATTGATTCCGAGCCCTGTTTATGCTGACTCTGCTTCAAAAGCCCTGGAGAAATGCGAAGTTGCTGCAGATATGTTGCTGTCAAGCAAATGTCAAATATTATAGGTTATGAAGCAGATGAACCAGATGACCTTCTCACTTTTCGGAAGTATTGAGTTTCGTGCAGGGTTTCGGTCCTGTGGTTCGGGGCTTCGGCCTCGTGATTCCGGGTGTAGGCCCCATGGTTCCGGGCGTAGGCAGTGTTAGGTCCAAAGGTTCAGGGTTTAGGGTTTGGGGTTTCGGGTTTAGGGTCTAGGGTTCCGGGTTTAGGCCTTGTGGTTCTATGGTTCCGGGATTGTGAACTTTGTGGTTCCGGGCTTAGGGCCCATGGCTCCGGCTTTCGACCCTATGCTTCCGGGTTTGCTCCTAGTGGTTCCGGGTTTGGGCAGTCTAGGCCCGACGGTGCCGGGTTTGGACCTCATGCTTTTGGGGTTAGGCCTTCTGGTTCTGGGTTTAGGCAATAGGGTTCCGGGTTTAAGCACTTAGTCGACGGTTATGGTTTCGACTATGATTCGAGCGCCTAAATCCGTATCCAAAATCGGGCTGGAAGATGAAGAGGTCAAATCAAGAGGTCATTTCTGTCACAAAAAATCTGTGTATTCTTCTTATTATTACTGGAACCGGCCACTTTTTCCGAATCCTTGCTTCTGGGTTTAGGGCCCTAAACCGTCGGTTTCGGGTTTAGGCCCTGTGGTTCCGGGTTTAGGCTATGGTTTCGGGCTTACCGGGTTTAGGCCTAATGGTTCCGAGTTTAGGCCTTATGGTAGGCCCCATGGTTCCGGGATGAGGCCTTCTGGTTCCGGGACAAGGCCTTGTGGTTCGGGCCTTGTGGTTCCGAGTTTAGGCCCTATGGTTCCGGGTTTAGGCCTTATGGTTCCGGGTGTAGGGGCGCTAACGTAGGAACCATAGTCAGGCTTAACAAGATGCTGGGTTGTAGAGAGAGAGAGAGAGAGAGAGAGAGAGAGAGAGAGAGAGAAAGAGAGAGAGAGAGAGAGACAGAAAGAAAGAAAGAAAGAAAGAAAGAAAGAAAGAAAGAAAGAAAGAAAGAAAGAAAGAAAGAAAGAAAGAAAGAAAGAAAGAAAGAGAGGGTTTAGGGTTTAGGGTTTAGGGTTTAGGGTTCAGTGTCGCAGGGGCTTGGGTTTTGGGTTTTCGGGTCGTTGGGGTAGCCCGAAGGTGGACATTCATACTCTTTCAGCTTCGTTGGCCATTTGGTTCTATTCACGAGAGGCTGAGGAACACTTGGGCCCTGCATGCAGTCCGTGGATGCAGGAAGGTGTCCTTTGGCAAGAGCTACTTGGAGGTTCATGGTACTTATGAACCAATTTTACTTTAAACCCTGAACCCTAATTCTGTCGCCCCCCCCTACACCCTAAGCCCTAAACCCTACACCCTAAGCCCGAAGGCCTAAGCCCTAAGCCCTTAGCCCTAAGCCCTAAGCCCTGAGCCCTGAGCCCTGAGCCCTAGGCCCTAGGCCCTAAGCCCTGCGCCCTAAACCTTAATTCTGTCGACCCCTGAGTCCCCCCCCCCCCCCCCCCCCCCCAGTCGTGCCTTGAGTGCCCAAGGTGGCTGAAGACAAGCAGTCGCGGCAACGAGGCACTCTTGCACAACTCAGGGTTCAAGGGTTTTAGGGTTTAGGGTTTAGGAGATTTGGGGTTTAGGGGCACAAATCAGGGTTTAGGGTTTAGGGTCTAGGGTTTTAGGGGATTTGTGGTTTTAGGGATTTTGGGTTTTAGGGTTTTGGGTTTTAGGGTTTTCGGGTTTTTAGGATTCAGGTTTTTTGGGTTTTTGTGGGGCTTTGGGATTGGGCTTCGGTGTCGGACAGCTTCAGGTGCGTTTGCATATACGCTTCGCACTGTATACATGGGGGTCTACAAAAATAGGGGACCCCTAATATAGACCCCCAAATAGTAGGATTCCTTTATAACAAGGACCCCAATAAGGTACCCCATTTTCGTAAACCCTCACATGAGGCATGACGCCTTTGACGAGAGATCTGTCCGTCCTCACTTTCGGGCTTAGGGCAAAGGGCTGGGCTTGTCTTGGGGCAGCTCGGCGCGAGGGCGTAGCTTGCAGTTCTGCATCTTCGGCCCCAAAAAAGCATGCTCTAGGCCAAGGGTGCCCTCGGTGTGGCCAGGGCTTGAGAGACTATCTTGGCTGGGTCTAAGAGATTTCTTCGACCCTAAACCCCAAGCCCTAAACCCTAAACGCTACCCTGAAACGTCCTGACATCCTAAACCCGCAGCCCTGAACCCCAAACCTTCCTAAAAGCCTGAAAGCCCTGCTCAAAAGCTCAGACCTAGAAACCACTTGATTCAATTTGGGGCTACTTTGGACTAAAAGATCCCTATTGTAACGCACTAAGCCCTATAACCCTAAAGCCGAACATCCCAGACTCCCAGCCGAAGGCTGTAGCCAGGG
This sequence comes from Symbiodinium natans, assembly GCA_905221605.1. Lineage (NCBI taxonomy): Eukaryota > Dinophyceae > Suessiales > Symbiodiniaceae > Symbiodinium > Symbiodinium natans. The sequence continues at coordinate 12,574 of CAJNDS010000324.1, read as the reverse complement.
CTTGCAGGGCCTAGTTTGACGGGCTTGCAAGGGGTCGAAGCCTTTTAGGGTTTAAAGGGTTTACGGGGTTTGTCTTGTGGTGGTTTGGTCATAGGGTTGCTGTTTGGGAGCTGAACGTAACTTACCCAAGGGAAACCACACTCTTCGCTGCATATCCATATTATGGTAGCTCAGTCCAAGTTCCGGAACAGCAACTGAGGTAGCCCTCCTCTCCCGCCAGCAAACCCGACCCCCAATGCACAAAGCCGAAAACTGCAAACCCAAAACTCTAGATTAAGACCCTTTTGGGTTTACGATATTCGGGGTACCTTATTTGGGTCTCAACCACAAGGGGATCCTACTATTTGGAGGTCCATTTTAGGGTCCCCTATTTTCGTAAACCCCCATTTTGCTTTTCAAGCCCCAAAGCCTTAAAGTTTAGGCCCGAAAGCCTCCCTTTCAAACCCAACGCCCTCAATGCCTGTCCCTCCCTCTGCAGGGCAAGGAGTGCCAGCTGATGAAGGCTGGCGCGCCAGGATTTAGGGTTTAGGGTTTTAGGGTCTTAGGCTTTTAGGGTTTTAGGGTTTTGGGGTTTTAGGGTTTTAGGGTTTTAGGGTTTTAGGGTTTAGTGTTTCAGGGATTTAGGGTTCCGGGTTCAGGGTTTAGGGTTTTAGGGAGGCAGTGTTTTGTTTGTTGTCGCGGTCCGCGGCGACAGCAAGACAAAAAACAGCAGCCACTCACATATGTACTCTGAGTGATGTCCCAAAACCCTAAGCCCTGAACCCTAAGCCCTAAACCCTAACCCAGCTCTTCTGCAGCCTTGGATAGACAGCCTCGCCGCTCTTGGGCCCGGCATGTTCGGGGTTTTCCGGGCCCAGAACCCTAAACAGCCTACAAGAAGCCAAGAACCCTAAACCCTAAACCCTAAACCCTAAACCCTAAACCCTAAACACTAAAATAGCCAAAAAAAAACCCCACAACCGCAAGAACCCTACAAACATTCTATTGAACCCAAAAGACCTGAGTCCAAGCCAAGAAAGGCTGGGCAGCTCTGGGGGGAGGTCCATGGCCCCTTGATGTTGGGCCCCTGACCTTTCTTTAGGGTATAGGGTTTAGCTTAGAGGGTTCTATAGGGTTTGGGGTGTTGGGTTTTGGGATTTTGGGTCTGGGGGTTTATCCTAATAACGACCCTACGATGGGTGCGTTTGGCTGTTAAGAAGCTTCCCAGACGTCTGGCAAACCATTAAACACTCTGACCACCTGAACAGCACGCAAGGCCTGAGAACACAGAAGCATGGGTCTAACCCCAACCTCCAAAGCCAAACCCTGAACTCAAAACCCGAAGCCGTAAACCTAAACCTAAACCCCCTAAACCCTAAACCCTAAACCCTAAACCCTAAACCCTAAACCCTAAACCCTAAACCCTAAACCCTAAACCCTAAACCCTAAACCCTAAACCCTAAACCCTAAACCCTAAACCCTAAACCCTAAACCCTAAACCCTGAACCCTGAACCCTAAACCCTAAACCCTAAACCCTAAACCCTAAACCCTAAACCCTAAACCCTAAACCCCATACCCCATAACCCAAACCCTGAACCCTAAACTCGAACCCCTCGTGTTTGGCATGCTTGCCCGCAGGTGCCAGTCTCGGAGATCCTGTTCTCGCAGGCCCGGAGGGTTTAGGGTTTAGGGTTTGGGGTTTAGGGTTTGGGGTTTAGAGTTTAGGGTTTAGGGTTGGGGGTCTGGGGTTTAAGGTTTAGGGTTGGGGGTCTGGGGTTTACAGTTTCAGGGCGTGCAGGTTCTAGGGGTTGGGTTTTAGGTCGTTCAGGGGCTTCCCGAATTTGGGGTACCTTCTTGGGGTCCGTATTTTCAGGGAACCCTACTATTTGGGGACCTATAGTCGGGGTCCCCTACTTTTCGTAAGTAGTTTCATGGGTTCTTAGGAGGTCCCTTATCTCCTTGGTTCTGAAGTATGCGCCCTTGGGGGTTGTATAGGGTATACAAGGGGTACACAAGGGGCCCCCTCTTCAGGGCCCATTCTAAGGGACCATGTAAATGCCTCATCTACTATTTGCTTAAGAACCCCGAAAGAATGAAAGAAAAAATAATAATCCCTATATTACTCTTAATAAGGAAGTTTATATATATATATATATATATTTTTTTTTTTTTTTTTTTTTTGGGGGGGGGGGGGGGTTTTGGTTCTTAAGCAATTCGTAGTTATAGAAGTCTGATTCTTCCGCCGGCTGCCCGCTGATTCCTCTCCCACCGTCGTGAGGAGAGCTGCTTGGATCACTTCCAGGACGGCCGCCCGGTGAAGCAACCCGGCTTGAAAGCCCCAAACCCTAAACCCTAAACCCTAAACCCTAAACCCTAAATCCTAAATCCTAAACCCTAAATCCTAAACCCTAAACCCTAAACCCTAAACCCTATGCCCTAAATCCTAAGCAGCGTGCGAGGTGACGGATTCCATGTTTGGCTGATAGCGTGGAGCCGATGGAGAATACGATAGCGCAACGTGTTTCTGTAGATACACCCTCAGGCCTAAACCCTAAGCCCTAAACCCTTAAACCCTAAACCCTAAACCCTAAACC
>CAJNDS010000324.1:0-7500 GCA_905221605.1 Symbiodinium natans | reverse complement strand
CCGTGCTTACAGAGACGGAATGAAGGTGCTGGGCAGTGCAGGGACACCTGGTAGGTATCTAGCATGGGTCTGCAATTACCCCGCCGTTGTCTCTGCAAAGCAACCTAAGCCCTAATTGAGCCGTAAGCCCTAAAACCTCCAAGCCCGAAGCCCTAAACCCTGACCAAACCTAAATCAGTGTTAGGGATCCTTTTTACTTTTTGGGTTCTGGGCTTTCTTATATATAAACAAAAAGGATCCTTTTTTCTTCCTAGGGGAACAGGGATTAAGAAACTGCCTTGCATCTCATGCCAGGACTATGAGGAGAAGATCGGCAGGCCCGTCTGTATCGTGGCCGGAGCCTTACTCCTTGAACCCAAAGCCCTGAGGGTTTAGGGTTTAGGGTTTAGGGTTCAGCAGCTCCGGATCGAGCAATTTTATGGTAGTGTTATATTTACGGCTTGGATATAACACCCACCCACCCAAAGAATCCCATAACATTAAGAAACCATATAAAGTATCTTCATACAAAAGTTCTTTTCAACGAAGACTACGGCTACAGAACAAATTCATTCTTAAAAATCCGCATTGCGTCAATTGCGTCACACAAAGATGAGCATTACAAGAAAAAGGGTTGGGTGGGTGGGGGGGTGGTGGGGGGGGTGGGGGGGGTGGGGGGGGTGGGGGGGGTGGGGGGGGGGTGGGGGGGTGGGGGGGGTGGGGGGGGTGGGGGGGTGGGGGGGGTGGGGGGGGTGGGGGTGGGGGGGGGGGGGGGTGGGGGGGGTGGGGGGGGGGTGGGGGGTGGGGGGGTGGGGGGGGTGGGGGGGGTGGGGGGGGGTGGGGGGGGTGGGGGGGGTGGGGGGGGGGGTGGGGGGGGGGGTGGGGGGGGTGGGGGGGGTGGGAGGGGTGGGGGGGTTGGGGGGGTGGGGGGGGGTGGGGGGGGTGGGGGGGGTGGGGGGGGTGGGGGGGTGGGGGGGGTGGGGCCACGAAGAAATTACCCTTAGCCACGAAGAAAATCACCCTGAGCACGAAGAAATTACCCTTAGCCACGAAGAAATTACCCTTAGCCACGAAGAAATTACCCTTAGCCACGAAGAAATTACCCTTAGCCACGAAGAAATTACCCTTAGCCACGAAGAAATTACCCTTAGCCACGAAGAAATTACCCTTAGCCACGAAGAAATTACCCTTAGCCACGAAGGAAATTACCCTTAGCCACGAAGAAAATTACCCTTAGCCACGAAGAAATTACCCTTAGCCACGAAGAAATTACCCTTAGCACGAAGAAATTACCCTTAGCCACGAAGAAATTACCCTTAGCGAAGAAATTACCCTTAGCACGAAGAAATGGCCCTTAGCGACCAAGAAATTGCCCTTAGCGCGAGCGAAGAAATTACCCTTAGCCACGAAGAAATTACCCTTAGCCACGAAGAAATGACCCTTAGCCACGAAGAAATGACCCTTAGCCACGAAGAAATGACCCTTAGCCACGAAGAAATGACCCTTAGCCACGAAGAAATGACCCTTAGCCACGAAGGACTATAGGGTTTAAATATATATAAGAAAGAGAGGTTTAGGGTTTAGGGTTTAGGGTTTAGGGTTTAGGCTGAGCCCTAGCTTCTCGACACGAAACTCGAAACCACAAAAGCCCTGCGTCTTTGAGTGCTGCGAGGCGAATGTCTGGAGTTGGAAGGCGTGGCGGCAGGCCTGCAACTTACCCGAACAAACCCTAAAAACCCTAAAACCCTACAAATCTGAAAACCCTAACTCTGAAGCCCTAAAACCCTACAACCTTAAAAAGCCCAAAACCCTCCAACCCTAGAACCTAAAACCCTAAATACTTAAAACCCCCAAGCCCCAAACCCTAAAACCCGAAAACCCTAAAACCCTAAAAACCCTAAAGACCAAAAAACCTAAAACCCTAAAAACCCTAAACCCGAAAACCCTAACACCCTAAAACCTTAAAACCCTCAGAACCCAAAGCCCTTAAACCGTAAAACCCAAACCCCCAATGCCTTAAATCCCAAAAACCCAAAGCCCTTAAACCCTAAAAACCCGAAAGACCCTAATACCTTAAAACCCTAAAAGCCCAATGCCATAAAAGCCCTCAAAACCACAAAACCCAAATCTCTAAAACCCCAAAACCCCTAAACCCCAATACCCCAATACCGTAAGACCCTTAAACCCAAACCCCTTAGACCCTAAAACCCCAAACCCGAAAACCCTAAAACCCCAATGCCTTAAAACCCTAAAACCCCAAACCCCTTTAACCTAAAACCAATCGTAAAACCCAAAGCCCCTAAACCCTAAAACCAACCGTAAAACCCTAAACACCCAAAGCCCCTTAAACCTAGAAACCAAAACCGTAAACCTAAAACCATAAAACCCTAAAACCCAAAAACCCTTAAACCCTAAAACCAACCGCAAAACCCTAAAACCCAAAACCCTGACGAGTTCAGAGTAGATGAATCCTAGGACCCTAAAACACGAAAACCCTACACGCCTACAAGCCTAAAAACCCCAAACCCCAAACCCCAAGCCCCAAGCCCTAAACCCTAAACCCTTAACCCTGAAACCTGAAACCTCAAAGCCCAAACCCGCCAGCTCTTCGGCTTCTTCCAGAATGACGACGGCACCGACGGCCGCGCGAAGCTCAGTTCTCCGCGTGCTGGTAGATCTTGGGTTGCAATGTTTAGGGTTTAGGGTTTAGGGTTTTCGGGTTGGAGTTTAGGGTAGGTTTCGGACTCTTTAAAGTAACCCTCCCATCCCTAACCCACAACTTCAAGCCCCAAAAGCAAAAACTTTGCAAGAACCCCGAATTCTACACCTCTTGGCCAGTGGGCCCCGGAGGTGGGTATGGGTTGAGGGTTTAGGGTTTAGGGTTTCGGCTTTCGGGTTTCGGGTTCGGGTTTGTTAGGTTTAGAGTTTAGGATGTCTGAGGGTGTGGGCTTACAGGGTTAAGTCGCTCGCATAGGCTACTTTCTACGGCTGGTGAGGACCAATACAAGACTAGAAAACAGAAGCGTCAGAAAGGTTCATAATGGACCTTGAACAGAGCTTGAGCAAGGTCAGCAAAAGGGTCCCCGAAACCCTAAACCCTAAACCCTAAACCCTAAACCCTAAACCCTAAACCCTAAACCCTAAACCCTAAACCCTAAACCCTAAACCCTAAACCCTAAACCAACGGTATGCTACGATGTTTGACCTGACCACTCTTATCCCCGATGATTTTTGCTGAGTATGTCGACACATGATTGCTGACTTTGCCGTATGTTCCTCTTCCTGACCGTTCCTTCCCCTGCTGTTTTCCGCTTTCAAATCTTTTGGTCTTAAAGGGACAAGTGCACCCCCTCACCTGCCCCAGACTCTGGCCTGAACCCTGAGCCCTAAATCCTTGAACCCTAGATCCTAAACCCTAATCAGCCCTAAACCCTACACCCTAGCCCTAAACCCTAAACCCTAAACCCTAAACCCTAAACCCTAAACCCTAAACCCTAAACCCTAAACCCTAAACCCTAAACCCTAAACCCTAAACCCTAAACCCTAAACCCTAAACCCTAAACCCTAAACCCTAAACCCTAAACCCTAAACCCAAAACCCTACACCCTAACCCCTAAACCCTAAACCCTAAACCCTAAACCCTAAACCCTAAACCCTAAACCCTAAACCCTAAACCCTAAACCCTAAACCCTAAACCCTAAACCCTAAACCCTGAACACTTCATCCTCAACCCATGATGGGCACTACTAAGGCGACATACGGGTGCGCACCAAGAAGCGAAAGCTCGCGGTCAAGGAGGAGGTCAAAGAGGAAGTGGATGAGATGGTGGATGAGGTTAAGTCCAAGGCTCGGACTTTGGAATCTTGGGTTTGGGGTTTAGGGTTTACGGTTTAGGGTTTAGGGTTTAGGGTCTAGGGTTTAGGGTGTTGCACCTGCTTTAGTGTGTGGCCCCCCCCCCCCCCCCCCCAGAACACTCGAAGCTGGTTTTCGGCATGTTTATAGTCCACGGGATTTATATGTTTTTAATAGGGAGGAGTTTAGAAAAGTATAAACGGGACAGCGATGCCCGGCCATTGATTTTAAAGGCGCGTCGCACGGAATTTTCTTGCGACACCCGGACGATTTGACCTTCCCCACCGCACACCCCCAAACAATGGCCCGGCCAGATGGACTCAATTCACGGGGCCCCTACTAAAGCAGGCTAACCCTAAGCCGTAATCTCCAAACCCTAAACCCCAAACCCTAAACCCTCACCCTGAAACCACGTGGCAGAAACCGTCCCGCGCAGGCCAGTGACTGGTCGCCTGATCGGCAGTAGCGCGGCGGTCCGAAGCAAGCACGTAAAACCCTAAACCCTAAACCCTAAACCCTAAACCCTAAACCCTAAACCCTAAACCCTAAACCCTAAACCCTAAACCCTAAACCCTAAACCCTAAACCCTAAACCCTAGACCCTAAGCCCTAAGCCCTGGAGCCTTCAACCGAGCCCTACAGCCTTAAAGCCCTACAACCCTAAAGCCTAAAGCCCGAAACCCTTGACTTGCCGTCAAGCTCGAAAGACCCTGAAGCCCAATCGCCCGACACCCAAATGCCCTGGTTTACTGTTTAGGGTTTGCTGTGACATGGCGCAGAAGCTGTGAAGGTTAGGATGCAGACTGGCTTCGAAAGCCTCGTAGCATGTGAAAGGCAGCTTTGGCCCAAAGGCCATCTAACCTTTTTATCCCACCCCACGCCGTCTCAGGCGGCAAAACCACCCTCACCTATTCCTTTCAGGGTCTAGGCCTAAAATCCACTCAATTGCCTGCTTCCAAAATACTTCCTCCGTCCAGGTGCTCCTACCAAACTCACTAAACCCTCTATTTAAAGGATGGGGGTGGGAAGTGGGAATTTAGGGCGTTAGCCGGAAACCCTAAAAGGAGAAAAAATGGGCGGATGCCAGCGTAAGCAGGGGGTGCGAAAAATTAGAACAACCCAACCTTTCTGGTTGTGGTGGGTCCAAATAAAGTATTCGCCGCCGCGACATATGCCGCCCCCTCACACCCCCTGGGTGTGTTGGGGCGCCATCTCTGCATGAAATCTACTGCGCGCGCAGCGAGAAGCCCTAAACCCTAAGCCGTCTAAACCCTAAACCCTAAACCCAAAAGCCTAAACCCTAAACTCAGGGCCTAGGCCGCCCCCCCCTACATTGGGGGGCGGCGCTTAAGCCCTTTGACCTGCACAAGCCGACCGAGGTTCCACAGCATGGGGGGTCCGTACCGGAACCTCGGGTGCCCCATCCTAGAGACCCCTCACGGATGCCCAAGGACCAGATGCCTCAGGCCAGGCTGGGCAGGGTGTTTTCTGCCTCCCGACCCCCCAATTCCTTGGACTCTCGGACCCAACGAACGTCATGAAACTGAATAAGTTTTTAGAAGTGGAGTTTAGGCCTACACCCTAAAAGGCCGCCTTGGACGGCGTGGGGTGGGAGAAAGGTGTTAGATGGCCCTCCACAATCCAAAGCCAAAGCTGCTCTTCGCACCTCACGAAGCTTTCGAGCTTGTTCCGAAACCTAACTAACCTTCACAGCATCCAGGCCCTATCACGGCAAACCCTAAACCCTAAACCCTAAACCCTAAACCCTAAACCCTAAACCCTAAACCCCAAACCCCAAACCCTAAACCCTAAACCCTTAGCCCTAAACCCGATCGTAATGTGCAGCTTTAGCCGCGTAGATTCGCCACATTTCCTCGGCCCTGCGCTCCAACATGCCGGCTCGGATGCGGGAGATGTGGAGTTTAGGGTTTAGGGTTTAGGGTTTAGGGTTTGGGGTTTAGGGCTTAGGGTTCGGGGTAGAGTTCAAGTGTGCAGGAAGCTCTTCTGTGTCAGCATCGGCTCTTGAGAAAGCAGCTTTCCAGCATCCGGGCCGGCAGTTCTCCGGCCGGTGAGCAGCTGGGATGCTTGTCGTAAGTCTTTGCACTACCATTCCGAAGCCCCTAAACCCTAAACCCTAAACCCTAAACCGTGAACCCTAAGCCCTGAACCCTGAACCCTAAACCCTAAACCCTAAACCCTCAACCCTGAACCCGAAGCGCTAAACGCTCGACCTTGAACTTAAGCCTTTCAGCCCCTGAGGCTAGTCTCGTCATCAATTTGGGAGAATGGTTCGTGCCACCCTAAACCCTATAAACCCATTGCTGAGACAGCAGGACCTTCAGGGTTTACTTATAGGGTCTTGTCGGATTATTTTGGGACTTGTTGGGTTTTTTTTGGGTAAGGGTTTTTTAGGGTGTTTAAGGGTTGTTTAGGGTTTTTTTAGCATTTTTAGCGTTTTTAGGGTTTTTAGGGTTTTAGGTCTTTAGCTGCCATTGCAAGGGCTGGGGGCCTGGGGCTCGAGCTTATGGTTTGAGGGCTCGACACAGACATAGACTGTGCTGTGCAAGCACGGCCGAGCGCGCGGGAGTCGACACACCCAAAGGGTTTGATTTCAACGGCTCTGGCAAAGGCCTTAACTTGCTTGACGGGCGAACCTGTCAGGCTTTGCCATATGTTATGTTTTCCAGGACGTGTAGAGGTCTGATGGTGCTTCTCCTTCCGATGAACTCACGCACAAGCGGGAGATGCAGCTAGGCTGACACGTGCCTGGGAAGTTCAAAATCGGGACTTATCGACCCAACCCTACATCCTACGCCTCAAAACCTAACCAGCCAGGAGGGTGTTTGCTGCATTTCGTGGCTCTGCGGTTGCTGGCTTATGTGTGAGTGCCGCACCCTGCCGCGCGGACAGTGCATCAGCCTTCTGAACTAGTAGTGAAGCAAGAAGCCCACACTCTAAAAACAAACTTCCAGGCCCTAAGCCACAACAAAACAAATAACAAAAAGCAATCATCATAGATAGTAATACTCATATTCATACTTATAACTTATAACAAAAGCCATACTTATAACTTATAACAAAAAGTCCAAACCAGCGGGGTGCATTTCGGAGAGGCCCTCCTCAAGTGAGGTCTGCGAAAAGCAGCCGCGGCCTACCGGAGGGCCACTCCCGGGAAGGAGGAAGATGTGCCTCTCAAGACCTGTGATCCGGACCTCCCTAGGTCCCTGCACGCCTTGCGGACCTGAAGAGGGGCTTTTTCGGGTTTAGGCAAACGGTTTAGGGTTTAGGGTTTAGGGTTTAGGGTTTAGGGTTTAGGGTTTAGGGTTTAGGAATTAGATAGCCCTAAACCCCAAATACTAAGTCCCAAACCCTCAACCATGTAGAACGCGATCTCGTGCCAGCACTGCCACTTCAGGCAAGGCGGAGGGGCGGGGAGAAGCCGGGATAGACTGCACACGTCGGTGCAAACGGAGTTTCGGGCTTGTTGGGTGTTGTGCCGAACCCCCAAAACCCAAAACCCAAAACCCAAAACCCAAAACCCAAAACCCAAAACCCAAAACCCAAAACCCAAAACCCAAAACCCAAAACCCAAAACCCAAAACCCAAAACCCAAAACCCAAAACCCAAAACCCAAAACCCAAACCCCAAAACCCAAAACCCAAAACCCAAA
>CAJNDS010000323.1:0-165136 GCA_905221605.1 Symbiodinium natans | reverse complement strand
CCTGTGACCGCCCAACTGCTGTCCACAGCTCGGACAGGCTCCGGACCCCTCGTAACTGGACTCCAGCTCTCTTGGCTGTCTTCCACTGTGCTGTTTGTACTAGGCACATGGGTACTAGACACAGCTTGACTGCCTTCCCCATGCGCCTGTGGCCATACAATGTCCCCGTGACACTGCTTCCGGCCACCACCAAAAGTGTAAACAGAGTCTCCCCATTGAGACTCCTGAGACTGTCTTGCTTGCTTCTTTTGGCTGTTCGGACCAGGAGCGACTCTGAGGTGTCGGCCCCTCCACTCCTGTCCCAGCCTGTGGCTTCATTCGCCATGGGCACGCGCCGGCGAGCGTTCGCGCCCCGTCGGCGTTGCCCTGACTGACACATCTCGAGACATGCGCATCGGCCCATACATGCCAAGTTCGGTTGGCATGCCTGGCTCTCGTGGTCCCAAGACTCCAGTCCAGTCTGTCTCCACGACCTTGACTGCCATCCTTGTTTTGAGCGCTTCCGCTTGCTCGTCGGTCAGGATGATCCCTTCCTTTTCCAGGTAGGACGCGACGTCCTTGTACGGCGAATCCTCCTCATCTTTCACACAGGCTTGGACCTTCCTCTGTGCTTCCGCAACCTCAAGCTCCGTGGTCTGGATGGCCTGGCTGACTTGCGCAAGCTGCTTCATGGCCTGCTCGAACTCGCTCTTGATCCTTTCCGTTTTGTCTTGAAGCCGGACCTTCTTCTCAATGAGTGATCTCAGCTTGTTTGTCGTCCTTCTGTATGTACCCACATGGCGGCTGAGCTCCTGCTTTGGCGTCTCATCCTCAGGCTTGTAATCCCCTGGCGGGGGAATACCCGCTGCTCTGAGCAGCCTTTGCACTGCGGGCTCAGCTCCCTGCCACACCGTTTCAATGGCCTCGTGGTACTCCTTTTGCGTCATGCTTTCGGTTTGCGATCCACTGCCTGGTAGTCCCGGGGGCCAATTGGGCCCCGGCTCCATCGTCCGCGGCTTCCATCCTGCTTCTTCGATGGCCTTCTTTGCCTCCATAGAAAGCGTACCCCACGCCTTGGTGAGGGCTTGGTCGGCCATCCCTTCTTTGTTCTTGGCCTGTCTTGTCCACCATGTAGCGTCGTCCTTTGGCCATTGCCACTTCTTACGCTGGCTTGACCATGCTCGCTCACGGTAGGTGGCCTTTTTCCACGCCTTTCCGCAATGCCAGCAGTTCGGGTTGTAGTACAAGTCTTCATTCCAGACCCAACCCACCTCACAGTGGGCACACACAGTACAATGCTTCCCCATGACTGCTGCAGCCTGATGCCAGTCCCACCAGCACCTCAGCAATGCGAGGCCTGAAGATCCCCTCAACCGTAGTGAGGCCGAACTTTATGTGTCCTCAGCCGGAGCGAGGCCGAAACTAGCCCCTCCCTCTGCCGAAGCGAGGCCGAAAACACACCCTCTGCCGATGCGAGGCCAAAAAGTTCCCTCAGCACTTGGCGAGGCCGTACTCAGGCAGCTATGTTGCTGGCAGCCGACTACCAAGCAAACACAGTGGTTTCGGTTTGAGTCCTGTTGGAGCCCACCCTTAGGTACAGTCTCCAGGCAACAGCACTCCCTACCTGAGCACCCCACCGGGGTTGAGCCGAAACTTGAGCCAGGTGAATTTTACGTCTGCACGCTCCGTCGCGTAGCCACCCGAAGGGGCCGTTGGTCAAAGTGAAACTAAACTAAAAATTACCTCGCTTGAGGTGTTGCGTTCTCAGCTAGGCCCTCTCTCAGCTGCAACCCTCAGCACTCGCGAGGCCGACTTTGCCCTCCGCATGCATTGCTGTTGAGGCACTTGTTGTGGCATCAGCCTCCGTAAGTTTGGCAATCCCCACTCAGCACTGGATGTTCTGTTCGAGGCATATTCCCTCAGCGCATGCGAGGCCGCAAAGTGAAACACGTGAGGTATGAAAGACTGCTACTCCAGGTTAGTCCGCAGCTCCGGCTTTCTCGCACTTACTAACCGTGCCTTGCAGCCTCCCCCAAAGTAGCGTCACCCTGGCTTTCTCGCTCTTACTCACCAGTTGACCAATAATGCATCTCACGCGGTTGCTTCATGGTAAAACTGCAGCTCGAGGTCCCGGCGTTCTCGCTCTTACTAACCCGGACCGACACTGCAGAGAAGCATGGACTGTTGTTCCCTCAGCGGAGGCGAGGCCGAACAACCATTCCGCTGCATCTGCGCAGCCAGGCCCTCAGCTCCTCACTGAGCCAGGGCTATCTCTAGACAGAGTTCCCTTGCTGGCAAGCCCTCTATCTCTATGTGACCCCCGCGGTGCCACGAAAAAGCAGCTGCTCCGCGTGTCTTAGGACCACAGTTTTCATTCGGATTTGTTGTTGTAGGCCTTCCAGTGCTTGAGGCCGAATCCAAACACCACATCACACGTCACACGGCTAGGCAATTTGGCTCCAACATCTGAAGATAGTGACACATACTCTGCGTGGCGTCCGCGTGAGCTAGCCTGTCCTAAAGTTTAGGAGTTCGGCTCCTTTCATCGCTTGTCTTACCACAGGTCTCTTTCGGTGGCCCGTACTCAGCAGCCAGCACATGTACCATCCTCAGACGCCAGAGCCGCCTTGCCCCAGCAAGTGCCCATAAAACCACTCACCAGACAGTGAGAGCCAACATCTTCAAACAACCTCCAGCGGCCGTGCCGCGAGGACCTAAACATCTGCAAGGTTCCGCCTTGTCTGTGTGCACGGACAGACCCCAGCCCTTGCAGGAGACGTGGATGTAAACAAAAGCAGGCCTGCCATGTCCAGCAGGCTGATTACCATTGGTTGCCTTCAGATGGGAAAAGCGCGAAGATCGGGTAACCTCCATCTGAATCCTTCCGGCCAATACCAACCCTTACAAACCCTCAGCACGGAGCGAGGCCGAAGGAGGCTTTCTTGGACTATTGGTTTTCCGGGGAGCAGCCACCAACAGCTGCTCTTCAACTTGCACTGCGCCGCACCACAGTCCTACTGCAAGTTCTTTGGCAACGGTTTCTCAGGAGCACCAGTCAATGAGCTTTACGACACTGATGCCTTTGGTTATTTGTGTCCAGGCAGATCCACCAGGGTTGGGCCAAATCTGTTCTACCTGATTCTACCTGCGAAGAATATCCAGTTGTGCTCAGCTTGCAGATCCCCGAAAACCAGCAAACTCGGGCTCAAGCACACCGCTATTGTTCGGGACACTCCTGTCAACAACTGCAAGGATGCCGCTTGCAGTGCGACGTTGGCCTGCACTGTCTGCAACGTGCCTTGGCCGTTTTCCCCCGTGTTTCGGTCTCACCTTCGTTTTCCACACAAGTGAGCGAGGAACCCAAACTCACCCTAACACACAGCCCTCAATCCAAATGAGGGTCGGTGGGTTTTGCTCACCCAGAGACAGCAGGAATCTCTGGTGAGCTACAGGCACTATAGCGTCACCCCTCAAGCACAGTGGGGCTGTAACTCTCTGCGACCCAGAGCAGACTGTAGGCCACAAGGCTCCCTCAGCTACGCGAGGACGGAAAGTTTCCCTCCAGCGAAGCGAGGCCGAAAACTGTGCACTCGAGCGCCCTTCGTCGACGGCAGCAGTTGGCGGGCTGCCGCTCTATGACAGCTTAGCCGGTCAGCCGGCCTACGAGTAAACACAGTTTTGCCAGGGCCTCAAAACGGAACCTACCCTTAGTTACAAGCCCCAGGGCCAGCCACAACGGCACTAAAGACGCTCTCTACCTGAGCACCCCACCGGGGTTGAGCCGAAACCTTGAGCCAGGTGAGGTGAATTTTACTCGAAAGCGGGCTGCGTCGCTAGCCAGGTTAGGCTCTTCGGAACCGAAGTTCCGGAAGGTATTAACTATGCACAGAAAAGGAAAAACTCTCGAGGTGTCCTTGGCCTGCTTAACACGGCCGAACTATGTGCAGGGAACACCGAGAGAAAGCAATGAGGGCTTAACCAGTTCCGCGAGAAGCTCGGCGGCCTACGGCTACTCACTGGTTTGGCTCTATACAAAGCCCTAGGCAAAAGTTCTGCAGGTTGAACTGCCTGGTCTGTACTGCCTACCCTATAAGCCCTGCCTGTACAGGGGAGAAACTCACCCACATTCGGCTCACTCAGAAAAGGCAGAAGGTCCGGAACCGACACATGGGCATTGCCTGTACAAACTGCAAACAAGTGGATTGGCAAAAGTCGCCAACCTCCGGAACAGGCCTAAGCTTTCTCGCACTTACTAACCTAGGCCCCAGAAACTCATGCCGCAGCATGAGCTCCTGTTTGCCCCGTATGCTGACCTGGTTTTCTCGCACTTACTCACCAGGGAGGAAGAACCAACTTTCTCGCTCTTACTCACTGATTCAACCTCAGCGGCTCCAGAGGAACCCACACCACTTGCACGCAGGGAGGGCTTGGTTGATTTGGGCATCTCAGCTGGGCAGGCTTTCGGGCACCGAGCCACAGCCTTTAACCTCCGCAATCTGGTGCCTCAGGCTGTCCGTCAGCCTAGGTTTTGGTCCCTAACAAACAACGCCTGCCGCTAGGCTCCTCCTGGCTGGGCTTGCTCCACCAGGAGAAAACAACACACCCTGCAGGGACAGCAAAGGAAATACTCAAAGGCCAAACACGGGTAACCCCAAACTGATGCAGGGCATCATGCCCTCGGCCTCAACCTGCCGGTGTACTTGGATCCTCGTCCGTTCCTCAACATCTCAGCGCGCAACCCTCCCCTCATCAACCAGTGAGGATCTACAGGGACCGGTACTGACGTTTTCCGTGCGTGCGCTGCGTTTGCGAGAACCCCGTGTTGGGCCTGAAAGTACCCGCAAGCACCTGAGCCCGAAAACCCGGTCCAGCGGTCTGCTTGACAGACCGAGGGCGCCGAACCGGTGTCAGGCTGAACACAGGCCGCATCATGGCGGCCAGTCCTGCCGGGTGTCCAACGGAACAACTGCGAACCTATTCCGTTGGATGGAAAAGGGGGTGCCGGGACTGGGCACTGAACTGCTTTCGCTCTAACCTGCTTCCTTATGCAATCATTGCAAGCAGTTTCGCTTTGATTTGTACATCCTTGCTTGAAAAGGAGAGTCTCCTCTATGACAATGGATTCCGGAGGGGAGAGTCTCACCCTTGATTCTGGCAGGGCATAGCTCCTGCAATTTGAGTGGGTTGGGGCCGTATTAGGTCAGACCTCCCAGGGGATGTCTTCCAAGTCTTCAAAGCCACACACAAGCCAATCACTGCTGCATGCTTCTTCTGGGGAGTCTAGATCCTGAGAACACCCTTCCTCAAGGAAGGTCCAGCCATGTGCGCTGGCTGCAGAAGACAGCGGTGCCAGCGAAGGTTCTACGGGCTCCGTACCTTGGTGACCTAACTGACGCAAGTCAGCCAGGGAGGCATCGTCCAGAAACACCTGTCTCCTGACTGCTTGATCGAAGCTCGGCCAGCTCCACGTGCACTCCAGGAAGTTTTGAAGACAAAGGGCACATTGGAGCTCGATGCGTCTTCCATCCTCTCCATACAAGATCGCTGGTTGCCTTTCCCCAGGACCAGGCACGAAGTTGAGGTTATGGGTTGGAATGTTACCACAGCCAGTGCAATTGAAGTTCAAAAGGCGAAGCCACTGCACGGGCGGGTCGCCTCCCGTTCCCCCGTGGAGCTCTGCTGGGTCTTCCATGCATCTCCATTGCCCACAAGGTCCGGCTCGGACTGTTTTGCCGGATTTGCTGGTGCGAACAAAATACACGCTGCTGTCCTCGGAGAGGAGCAGCCACTCTTTCCGGCCCTTGTGATGCCAGCGAAAGCAGAGTGCTTGGTGGAAAGTCCTGCTTTGGCTGGGACCACAATTGGCTCTATGGGCCCAAGTTCGCTCTACACTTGCCAGGTTGCTCGAGCTTCTTACCTGGGCTTCCAAAGCTGGAGAAACTCCACAGCCGGCTGTAAGAGGACTCGCATAAGGGAAGAGTTCCCCAAGCCGGGCTGCTTCGCCCTCCAGTCGGGCCGTGCCTTCCTTCTGGCTCTCTGCATCGCAAGTTGGGTGAGAAGACTCCAACCCGTCACTTGTTGGCAGTGAGGGTCTCGACTGCACAGGTGCTCTGGACATGGCTCAAATGAAGGCTGTGAAAAAGCAGGCCTGGTACCCAAAACAGTTAGGGGACTCGAGGCTGGTTCACACAGCTACCGCTCTGCTACCTGTGCACCCCACCGGGGTTGAGCCGAGACCTTGAGCCAGGTGAATTTTACGTCTGCACGCTGCGAGGCGTAGCCACCCGAAGGGGCTGTGGGTTCAAGTGAAACAAAAGCTTACTAAAACTGTGGGGTGAAACTGCCGGTAAGTTCCCCCTCTCATTCCTTGTCCTCGGTTTTGACGTACCGCTACCCTCAACCGAAGTGAGGCCGGAATGACGTTTTGACCAAGTCGTTGCCATTGGCTTGAAGACTTTGGCCAAGGCAAATTGCCTGTATGCTTGCACATTCTCTGTGTTGTCTATTCGGGAGGTGATCCATGCCCTCGTTCGTGGAGGCCGCTATCCCTCAACCGAATGGAGGTCAATTCCTGTAGACCCAGATGCTCGTTCTACGAGTCTCATTTCATGTCCTGAGTGCTTCCATCCACACCCCTCAACCGTAGTGAGGCCGGACATGTCTTCAAACCAGGTCATGGCCCGAGGCTTCATGGACTCTGGTTACGGTGGCTGCCTCTTGCATGCACAGGGCATACTTACTGTGGCTTTTGCCGGGAGGTGATCCATGCCCTCCGATTCTCAGAGGCCGCTATCCCTCTACCAGCGGGGTGGTCAATCCCCATAGACCGTTCCATATTGATTGAGGCCCAATTCTGCACTTTCTCGTCATCTCATCTTGACGGATCCATGCCCTCGATTCACACATCTCCAACACGAGCCAAGCAGGAGGAACAGGTGAAGTACCTGCCCAAACATACCCCTTTTTAGGCTGGAGGACGCTAAGCGACCGAAATCGCCGCTACGCACCGGTGACCCCACGCCACACACCTTCAACAGGTGGCCGGTACAGGCGCCTGACAGGGGGCCGGGCAAGGTGCCGACTACCAGGTCAAACCCACCCTGCCTGTGAGGATATTATGTACGAGACCGCTATCCATTGTGAGACTTGACATTCTCCAATCCAGCCGTAGCCATTGTTCCAAAGACAGTCGGCTGGCTCTCTTGTTTGCCACCAAAACTCCATACTCTCACTTGGGAGTCGATTTCCCTCAACCGAAGTGAGGCCCACTCTGCGACCACGGTTTAGCTGCATGCTTGGTCCTTGTGGGCATTTCTGAAAGCAGTGACAACGAATCCTCCACGGAGTACGTCCCGGCTAATCCAGGGTTCTCAGCAGCTCCGGTGTTCTCGCACTTACTAACCGTGCCTTGCTGTTCTCCCCAGAATCGCCCTGGCTTTCTCGCACTTACTTACCAGTCGACGTATTCCTCACCACAAAGTTCACTGCCATTGGGACTCGAGGCTTCTCCAGTGCAATGCTGGTACCTGCCCTTTGCTGGCCTCCATGCCTGGCCAGTGTCCCTCATCCATATTCGGAGTTTGCTCTTTATAGCTCACATTCCCTCAGACCAAAGTCGAGGCCGAATGTTGCATTGTTTGATTGAGCACTGCTGGGCTGCGGTTGTACCTATCAATTGCTCCGACACACCGGCACCGCGGAGTCTATGCTTCAAGCTGCTTTACCGCTTGGCCCAGTAGCATCAGCCGTCCAAGCTGCATGCAGTGCTTCCAGAGTCTCCCAGACTCAATTCCGGCAGACCAATAAGTGCCCGGCCTGCCCATTCCATCATTCTTCCCTCAGCTGATGCGAGGCCGGAACATCATGCACCTTCTTCATCAGCGAGGCGTTTTCGCAACCCTTCTGTTGTTCCCTCAGCCTTGGCGAGGCCGAACCATCCATTCCCTCAGCCGAGGCGAGGCCGAACCTTTACTCCAGCATAGCGAGGCCGAAACTGCCCTTGCATAGCCTCACATGGCATCTCCGCTGGTTTCACGGGTTCTGAAAGCATTATGCTGCGAGGGTATGTTGATCACCCTCATTCCGGCAAGCTAAGCCTGCATTCGGGTTTGCCCTCACATGGCCCTTAATGGCGAGGCTGTGCTCGCAATACAATCCACTTCCACTTGCCTGGTTACTGGCCGGCGACGTTTCATCACCTCAAAGGAGCATCCATTCCTCATCATCTTCCGACAAGGCCAGCATCCTTCTCGACACATCAGGGCCATACACCATAATCACCAGCCTACCCAGGTACCTGATTTCACGTCCGCTGCCATCAATCATCAGGGATGGGTTTGTGGGATCGACATAGAAATCGATGTTCCAAAGCCTCGCATCCTCACAGCATCGGAAATCCCGGAGCTGCAGGTGGAGGTTAGCTGCATTCAGGCTTCTTTGGACATTCCAATTCCCACAGCTGCCCCAGGCTATGTTGCCTCTCCTGGTGCGACGGACAAAGTGGATACGATATGACTGCGACAGTTCCAGGAAAAGCCCTTCACGACGCCCCTGGTGTGACCATGCAAATACACAGCACGCAATTGCCGGCATGGTCCGTCGCTCTCCGTCTGCCTTGCAGCAAGTCTCTTTGGCGTGTGGCACACTGTCCAGGGCACAGTGGACGGCCACTCTGGTCGCCGATAGCCCACGAGCGGAAATCTGCGGTTGAGACGGGGCCCTGTTCCAACAAAGGAAGTTAAGGCCTCGGAACCCTCTTCGCTCGCACAGGTCTGCTATCTTCTTGCACCTCAGTTCCAGGAGGTGTTTCCCTCAACCGTGGTGAGGCCGAACTATGTTGTCCCTCCGAGCGAGGCCGAAGACTTTCCACAATCCTCAGCTTAGGCGAGGCCGACAACACCCTCAGCAGCGAGGTCGAAAGTTCCCTCAGCACTCGGCGAGGCCGTACACAGGCAGCTATGTGGCTGGCAGAACTACCGAGCAAACACAGTGGTTTCGGTTTGAGTCCTGTTGGAGCCCACCCTTAGGTACAGCCTCCAGGCCACCGAACAGCTCACTACCTGCGCACCCCACCGGGGTTGAGCCGAGACTTGAGCCAGGTGAATTTTACTTCTGCACGCTGCGAGGCGTAGCCACCCGAAGGGGCCGTTGGTCAAGGTGAAACTAAACTAAAAATTACCTCGCTTGAGGTGTTGCGTTCTCAGCTAGGCCCTCTCTCAGCTGCAACCCTCAGCACTCGCGAGGCCGAACTTTGCCCTCCGCATGCATTGCTGTTGAGGCACTTGTTGTGGCATCAGCCTCCGTAAGTTTGGCAATCCTCACTCAGCACTGGATGTTCTGTTCGAGGCATATTTCCTCAGCGCATGCGAGGCCGCAAAGTGAAACACGTGAGGTATGAAAGACTGCTACTCCAGGTTCGTCCGCAGCTCCGGCTTTCTCGCACTTACTAACCGTGCCTTGCAGCCTCCCCCAAAGTAGCGTCACCCTGGCTTTCTCGCTCTTACTCACCAGTTGACCAATAATGCATCTCACGCGGTTGCTTCATGGTAAAACTGCAGCTCGAGGTCCCGGCGTTCTCGCTCTTACTAACCCGGACCGATACTGCAGAGAAGCATTGACTGTTGTTCCCTCAGCGGAGGCGAGGCCGAACAACCATTCCGCTGCATCTGCGCAGCCAGGCCCTCAGCTCCTCACTGAGCCAGGGCTCTCTCTAGACAGAGTTCCCTTGCTGGCAAGCCCTCTATCTCTATGTGACCCCCGCGGTGCCACGTATAAGCAGCTGCTCCGCGTGTCTTAGGACCACAGTTTTCATTCGGATTTGTTGTTGTAGGCCTTCCAGTGCTTGAGGCCGAATCCAAACACCACATCTCACGTCACACGGCTAGGCAATTTGGCTCCAACATCTGAAGATAGTGACACATACTCTGCGTGGCGTCCGCGTGAGCTAGCCTGTCCTAGAGTTTAGGAGTTCGGCTCCTTTCATCGCTTGTCTTACCACAGGTCTCTTTCGGTGGCCCGTACTCAGCAGCCAGCACATGTACCATCCTCAGACGCCAGAGCCGCCTTGCCCCAGCAAGTGCCCATTCAAACCACTCACCAGATAGTGAGAGCCAACATCTTCAAACAACCTCCAGCGGCCGTGCCGCGAGGACCTAAACATCTGCAAGGTTCCGCCTTGTCTGTGTGCACGGACAGACCCCAGCCCTTGCAGGAGACGTGGATGTAAACAAAAGCAGGCCTGCCATGTCCAGCAGGCTGATTACCATTGGTTGCCTTCAGATGGGAAAAGCGCGAAGATCGGGTAACCTCCACCTGAATCCTTTCCGGCCAATACCAACCCTTACAAACCCTCAGCACGGAGCGAGGCCGAAGGAGGCTTCTTGGACTATTGGTTTTCCGGGGAGCAGCCACCAACAGCTGCTCGTCAACTTGCACTGCGCCGCACCACAGTCCTACTGCAAGTTCTTTGGCAACGGTTTCTCAGTAGCACCAGTCAATGAGCTTTACGACACTGATGCCTCTGGTTATTTGTGTCCAGGCAGATCCACCAGGGTTGGGCCAAATCTTTTCTACCTGATTCTACCTGCGAAGAAAATCCTGTTGTGCTCAGCTTGCAGATCCCCGAACACCTGCAAGCTTGGGCTCGAGCACACCGCAATTGTTCGGGACACTCCTGTCGCCACTGCAAGGATGCCGCTTGCAGTGCGACGTTGGCCTGCACTGTCTGCAGCGTGCCTGGCCGTTTTCCCCCGTGTTCCGGTCTCACCTTCGTTTTCCACACAAGTGAGCGAGGAACCCAAACTCACCTTCAGCACAGCCCTCAATCCAAATGAGGGTCGGTGGGTTTTGCTCACCCAGAGACAGCAGGAATCTCTGGTGAGCAACAGGCTAGCGTCACCCCTCAAGCAAAGCGAGGCTGCAACTCTCACTGTGACCCAGAGCAGACTGTAGGTCACAAGGTTCCCTCAGCAACGCGAGGACGAAAAGCTTCCCTCCAGCGAAGCGAGGCCGAAAACTGTGCACTCACGCCCTTCGTCGACGGCAGCAGTTGGCGGGCCGCCGCTCTATGACAGCTTAGCCGGTCAGCCGGCCTACGAGCAAACACAGTTTTGCCAGGGCCTCAAAACGGAACCTACCCTTAGTTACAAGCCCCAGGGCCAGCCACAACGGCACTAAAGACGCTCTCTACCTGAGCACCCCACCGGGGTTGAGCCGAAACCTTGAGCCAGGTGAATTTTTCGTCTGCACGCTGCGAGGCGTAGCCACCCGAAGGGGCTGTGGGTTCAAGTGAAACAAAACTTACTAAAACTGTGGGGTGAAACTGCCGGTAAGTTCCCCCTCTCATTCCTTGTCCTCGGTTTTGACGTACCGCTACCCTCAACCGAAGTGAGGCCGGAATGTCCTTTTGACCAAGTCGTTGCCATTGGCTTGAAGACTTTGGCCAAGGCAAATTGCCTGTATGCTTGCACATTCTCTGTGTTGTCTATTCGGGAGGCGATCCATGCCCTCGTTCGTGGAGGCCGCTATCCCTCACCGAATGGAGGTCATTCCTTTAGACCCAGATGCTCGTTCTACGAGCCTCATTGCATGTCCTGAGTGCTTCCATCCACCCCTCAACCGTAGTGAGGCCGGACATGTCTTCAAACCAGGTCATGGCCCAAGGCTTCATGGACTCTGGTTACGGTGGCTGCCTCTTGCATGCACAGGGCATACTTCCTGTGGCTTTTGCCGGGAGGTGATCCATGCCCTCCGATTCTCAGAGGCCGCTATCCCTCTACCGGCGGGGTGGTCAATCCCCATACATAGACCGTTCCATATTGATTGAGGCCATTCTGCACTTTCTCGTCATCTCACCTTGACGGATCCATGCCCTCGATTCACACATCTCCAACACGAGCCAAGCAGGAGGAACAGGTGAAGTACCTGCCCAAACATACCCCTTTTTAGGCTGGAGGACGCTAAGCGACCGAAATCGCCGCTACGCACCGGTGACCCCACGCCACACACCTTCAACAGGTGGCCGGTACAGGCGCCTGACAGGGGGCCGGGCAAGGTGCCGACTACCAGGTCAAACCCACCCTGCCTGTGAGGATATTATGTACGAGGCCGCTATCCATTGTGAGACTTGACATTCTCCAATCCAGCCGTAGCCATTGTTCCAAAGACAGTCGGCTGGCTCTCTTGTTTGCCACCAAAACTCCATACTCTCACTTGGGAGTCGATTACCCTCAACCGAAGTGAGGCCCACTCTGCGACCACGGGTTAGCTGCATGCTTGGTCCTTGTGGGCATTTCTGAAAGCAGTGACAACGAATCCTCCACGGAGTACGTCCCGGCTAATCCAGGGTTCTCAGCAGCTCCGGTGTTCTCGCACTTACTAACCGTGCCTTGCTGTTCTCCCCAGAATCGCCCTGGCTTTCTCGCACTTACTTACCAGTCGACGTATTCCTCACCACAAAGTTCACTGCCATTGGGACTCGAGGCTTTTCCAGTGCATGCTGGTTCCTGCCCTTTGCTGGCCTCCATGCCTGGCCAGTGTCCCTCATCCATATTCTGGAGTTTGCTCTTTATAGCTCACATTCCCTCAGACCAAGTCGAGGCCGAATGTTGCTTTGTTTGATTGAGCTCTGCTGGGCTGCGGTTGTACCTATCAATTGCTCCGACACACCGGCACCGCGGAGTCTATGCTTCAAGCTGCTTTACCGCTTTGCGCCCAGTAGCATCAGCCGTCCAAGCTGCATGCAGTGCTTCCAGAGTCTCCAATTACCTCGCTTGAGGTGTTGCGTTCTCAGCTAGGCCCTCTCTCAGCTGCAACCCTCAGCACTCGCGAGGCCGAACTTTGCCCTCCGCATGCATTGCTGTTGAGGCACTTGTTGTGGCATCAGCCTCCGTAAGTTTGGCAATCCCCACTCAGCACTGGATGTTCTGTTCGAGGCACATTCCCTCAACGCATGCGAGGCCGCAAAGTGAAACACGTGAGGTATGAAAGATGCTACTCCAGGTTCGTCCGCAGCTCCGGCTTTCTCGCACTTACTAACCGTGCCTTGCAGTCTCCCCCAAAGTAGCGTCACCCTGGCTTTCTCGCTCTTACTCACCAGTTGACCAATAATGCATCTCACGCGGTTGCTTCATGGTAAACTGCAGCTCGAGGTCCCGGTGTTCTCGCTCTTACTAACCCGGACCGACACTGCAGAGAAGCATTACTGTTGTTCCCTCAGCGGAGGCGAGGCCGAACAACCATTCCGCTGCATCAGCGCAGCCAGGCCCTCAGCTCCTCACTGAGCCAGGGCCATCTCTAGACAGAGTTCCCTTGCTGGCAAGCCCTCTATCTCTATGTGACCCCCGCGGTGCCACGTATTAGCAGCTGCTCCGCGTGTCTTAGGACCACAGTTTCATTCGGATTTGTTTTGTAGGCCTTCCAGTGCTTGAGGCCGAGACCAAACACCACATCTCACGTCACACGGCGAGACAATTTGGCTCCAACATCCGAAGATAGTAACACATACTCTGCGCGGCGTCCGCGTGAGCTAGCCTGTCCTAGAGTTTAGGAGTTCGGCTCCTTTCATCGCTTGTCTTACCACAGGTCTCTTTCGGTGGCCCGTACTCAGCAGCCAGCACATGTACCATCCTCAGACGCCAGAGCCGCCTTGCCCCAGCAAGTGCCCATACAAACCACTCACCAGACAGTGAGAGCCAACATCTTCAAACAACCTCCAGCGGCCGTGCCGCGAGGACCTAAACATCTGCAAGGTTCCGCCTTGTCTGTGTGCACGGACAGACCCCAGCCCTTGCAGGAGACGTGGATGTAAACAAAAGCAGGCCTGCCATGTCCAGCAGGCTGATTACCATTGGTTGCCTTCAGATGGGAAAAGCGCGAAGATCGGGTAACCTCCATCTGAATCCTTTCCGGCCAATACCAACCCTTACAAACCCTCAGCACGAAGCGAGGCCGAAGGAGGCTTTCTTGGACTATTGGTTTTCCGGGGAGCAGCCACCAACAGCTGCTCTTCAACTTGCACTGCGCCGCACCACAGTCCTGCTGCAAGTTCTGGCAACGTTTTCTCAGTAGCACCAGTCAATGAGCTTTACGACACTGATGCCTCTGGTTATTTGTGCAGGTGAATTTTACGTCTGCACGCTGCGTCGCGTAGCCACCCGAAGGGGCCGTTGGTCAAGGTGAAACTAAACTAAAAATTACCTCGCTTGAGGTGTTGCGTTCTCAGCTAGGCCCTCTCTCAGCTGCAACCCTCAGCACTCGCGAGGCCGAACTTTGCCCTTCCGCATGCATTGCTGTTGAGGCACTTGTTGTGGCATCAGCCTCCGTAAGTTTGGCAATCCCCACTCAGCACTGGATGTTCTGTTCGAGGCATATTTCCTCAGCGCATGCGAGGCCGCAAAGTGAAACACGTGAGGTATGAAAGACTGCTACTCCAGGTTCGTCCGCAGCTCCGGCTTTCTCGCACTTACTAACCGTGCCTTGCAGCCTCCCCCAAAGTAGCGTCACCCTGGCTTTCTCGCTCTTACTCACCAGTTGACCAATAATGCATCTCACGCGGTTGCTTCATGGTAAAACTGCAGCTCGAGGTCCCGGCGTTCTCGCTCTTACTAACCCGGACCGACACTGCAGAGAAGCATTGACTGTTGTTCCCTCAGCGGAGGCGAGGCCGAACAACCATTCCGCTGCATCTGCGCAGCCAGGCCCTCAGCTCCTCACTGAGCCAGGGCTATCTCTAGACAGAGTTCCCTTGCTGGCAAGCCCTCTATCAGGTGAATTTTACCGTCTGCACGCTGCGTCGCGTAGCCACCCGAAGGGGCCGTTGGTCAAAGTGAAACTAAACTAAAAATTACCTCGCTTGAGGTGTTGCGTTCTCAGCTAGGCCCTCTCTCAGCTGCAACCCTCAGCACTCGCGAGGCCGACTTTGCCCTCCGCATGCATTGCTGTTGAGGCACTTGTTGTGGCATCAGCCTCCGTAAGTTTGGCAATCCCCACTCAGCACTGGATGTTCTGTTCGAGGCATGTTCCCTCAGCGCATGCGAGGCCGCAAAGTGAAACACGTGAGGTATGAAAGACTGCTACTCCAGGTTCGTCCGCAGCTCCGGCTTTCTCGCACTTACTAACCGTGCCTTGCAGCCTCCCCCAAAGTAGCGGCACCCTGGCTTTCTCGCTCTTACTCACCAGTTGACCAATAATGCATCTCACGCGGTTGCTTCATGGTAAAACTGCAGCTCGAGGTCCCGGCGTTCTCGCTCTTACTAACCCGGACCGACACTGCAGAGAAGCATGGACTGTTGTTCCCTCAGCGGAGGCGAGGCCGAACAACCATTCCGCTGCATCTGCGCAGCCAGGCCCTCAGCTCCTCACTGAGCCAGGGCTATCTCTAGACAGAGTTCCCTTGCTGGCAAGCCCTCTATCTCTATGTGACCCCCGCGGTGCCACGTATAAGCAGCTGCTCCGCGTGTCTTAGGACCACAGTTTTCATTCGGATTTGTTGTTGTAGGCCTTCCAGTGCTTGAGGCCGAATCCAAACACCACATCACACGTCACACGGCTAGGCAATTTGGCTCCAACATCTGAAGATAGTGACACATACTCTGCGTGGCGTCCGCGTGAGCTAGCCTGTCCTAGAGTTTAGGAGTTCGGCTCCTTTCATCGCTTGTCTTACCACAGGTCTCTTTCGGTGGCCCGTACTCAGCAGCCAGCACATGTACCATCCTCAGACGCCAGAGCCGCCTTGCCCCAGCAAGTGCCCATAAAACCACTCACCAGACAGTGAGAGCCAACATCTTCAAACAACCTCCAGCGGCCGTGCCGCGAGGACCTAAACATCTGCAAGGTTCCGCCTTGTCTGTGTGCACGGACAGACCCCAGCCCTTGCAGGAGACGTGGATGTAAACAAAAGCAGGCCTGCCATGTCCAGCAGGCTGATTACCATTGGTTGCCTTCAGATGGGAAAAGCGCGAAGATCGGGTAACCTCCATCTGAATCCTTTCCGGCCAATACCAACCCTTACAAACCCTCAGCACGGAGCGAGGCCGAAGGAGGCTTTCTTGGACTATTGGTTTTCCGGGGAGCAGCCACCAACAGCTGCTCTTCAACTTGCACTGCGCCGCACCACAGTCCTACTGCAAGTTCTTTGGCAACGGTTTCTCAGTAGCACCAGTCAATGAGCTTTACGACACTGATGCCTTTGGTTATTTGTGTCCAGGCAGATCCACCAGGGTTGGGCCAAATCTGTTCTACCTGATTCTACCTGCGAAGAATATCCAGTTGTGCTCAGCTTGCAGATCCCCGAAAACCAGCAAACTCGGGCTCAAGCACACCGCTATTGTTCGGGACACTCCTGTCAACAACTGCAAGGATGCCGCTTGCAGTGCGACGTTGGCCTGCACTGTCTGCAACGTGCCTTGGCCGTTTTCCCCCGTGTTTCGGTCTCACCTTCGTTCTCCACACAAACGAGCGAGGAACCCAAACTCACCCTAACACACAGCCCTCAATCCAAATGAGGGTCGGCGGGTTTTGTTCACCCAGAGACAGCAGGAATCTCTGGTGAGCAACAGGCTCTAGCGTCACCCCTCAAGCAAATCGAGGCTGCAACTCTCACTGTGACCCAGAGCAGACTGTAGGCCACAAGGTTCCCTCAGCAACGCGAGGACGAAAAGCTTCCCTCTAGCGAAGCGAGGCCGAAAACTGTGCACTCGAACGTCCTTCGTCGTCGGCAGCAGTTGGCGGGCCGCCGCTCTATGACAGCTTAGCCGGTCAGCCGGCCTACGAGCAAACACAGTTTTGCCAGGGCCTCAAAACGGAACCTACCCTTAGTTACAAGCCCCAGGGCCAGCCACAACGGCACTAAAGACGCTCTCTACCTGAGCACCCCACCGGGGTTGAGCCGAAACCTTGAGCCAGGTGAATTTTACGTCTGCACGCTGCTTGGCGTAGCCACCCGAAGGGGCTGAGGTTAGAGGGTGAAACATACAAACTACAAACTCTGCACAGTGAGACTACCGGTACTAGCCCTCACTTCCCTCAGACATTTGTCGAGGCCGAAATCCATGCCCTCAGACCGTGGTCGAGGCCGAAATTCCCTCAGGACTTGCCGAGGCCGAACTTCCTTCATTTGCACCCCTCAGACCAGAGTCGAGGCCGAAACTTCCTCAGGCAGCACGCCGAGGCGGTATTTCTTGAGTCGGTTGGTGCTTCTCAGACCACTATCCGTGTTTCTTGTCTGGGCTACGCTGCTCACTCATCAGCTTCGTCATGTGGCATGCCCAGCGTGATTTTCTGGATCTCTGTTGCCGGAACCGAAAGTAGGGTTCCATCCCATCCTCGTTTTGCAATCCCGGCATCCAGCAGGTGCTGGGCAAATGGCCCGACATTGCCTACGCACGCCATCCAAAGCGCGCTGGCCTTGCCGTCGTACGTTCTGACCAATCCACGTATGGTTGCCAGTAGCTCCTCATCATACTTCTCCAGGAGGCGTACAAGGCCGCTTGATAGCTTGTATCTATCCTCCTGCAGCGTCGTCCACTCCGCCGTGTCAAAGAACACTGCCCGTGGTAACGATCCTGACATTGGGTCGCGCCCAACGTTGCTCACCGTGACATCCGATAGAGCAACTCCTTGCATGGTCAGCCATGACGTTATAGCCACCAGGTAAAACAGGGACTGTCTGA
This sequence comes from Symbiodinium natans, assembly GCA_905221605.1. Classification (NCBI taxonomy): domain Eukaryota; class Dinophyceae; order Suessiales; family Symbiodiniaceae; genus Symbiodinium; species Symbiodinium natans. The sequence goes on along the minus strand of CAJNDS010000323.1, from coordinate 147,488 downwards.
GGATCCCGGCTTCATGGCGATGTTCCTGCCACCATGTGTTGAACAGCTCTGCCCTGCGGATGATACTCCCATAGAAGTAGTGGTGGCAGTAACCCTCCACCGCTTCGTCGAAAAGGACTCCAATCCATCCTGCCCACAGGGTCCTGGTGACCAGGGTGGGGAATTGTTCCCCATACCCTGCTTCGTTGCCAAAGCTCTGGGGTTCCATCGCCAGTTTCATGACCCATAGCCGATCCAGAGCATATCCTCGTCGAGTGCGCCCTGCACCTATGAAGGGAAGCACCCTAGGCTGTAAGCTTTGCCCTGTCGTTGGGTTGCGGACCAATTGGACCTCCCCAAGCCAATGGAGCGCTGTCCTTGGCCTTTGCTGGTTCTGCAGTTTGTGCACCAAAAGGTGCACAGGCTTGGCTTGCCCCATGTCTTCCTTTTTCTCCTTTCCCTCAGCTTCCTGCGAGGCCATATTGTGGGCACCTGGCCCTTCCGCCAGCGTGACTGTACGAGGCTCGCTTGCCTCTTGCTCTGTATTGACACCCTCAGCTTGGTGCGAGGCCGCTCTGTCTTCTCCTCTCTCCCGTAGGCGTACCGGACCCACCGGAGATTCCGAAGCACTCTCCTCTTCCCTATCCCAAGGCTGCTCCGGGTGTCTGGCCTGTCGAAGCGGGGAACGTTCTCGGGGCGGATCCTTCTGCTTGTTCTTGCTTTTGCCCTTGCCTTTGTCCCGCCGATTCCTTAACCAGGATGGCAATCGGGACCCTTGTCTTCTCATCGTAGCATCCGTCTTCCATTGCCTCATTGCTAAAGGCCCACCTTGAGGGTGAGGACGCCTTGTTCCACCCTCAGCTCTGCGAGGCCGAGGCCTCCTCTCTTACCCTCAGCGGTGTCGCAAGCACGCGGCACCGCGAGGCCGAGCTACACTCCCGCAGCAAAGCGAGGCCGTAAACACCAATCGCAATTCCCCGTTGCGAGGCCCTCACCCTCAGCTACGAGGCCGAAACCCTGTCTCCTTGCACCAAACGGCTGCGGATTTACTGCGTCCCCTCAGCTTGGCGAGGCCTAACAAACAATGACATCTTCTGCTGTGCGCTGGCTTGGGGCTTAGCTTTGGCGTGTTTCCCACCAAACTGAACGCGAGGCTGCTGAAACTGGACGTTGCTCATACTTCCACCATTGACAAGGGTTTGCGCTTGGGTAGCCAGCTTGCCCTGAGAAGTCCGCGATTTGCACTCCCCCGCCAGGCTTTTATTGCACTTCTGGCTGACCGGTGCATGTGTTCGGTCACACTTTGTGCAAACCCAACGGATTCCCAAATTCACCATATTATGGGAGGGGTGGATACCCCACTCTTCACGCACTCGCGCCTCCGGCTGGTTGACGCAGTACTGCTCCAAGACCACCTCCAAGTTCGTGAGGGTTTGTTGTACATACAACCCGCACAGTTGACATTTCAGTGTTAAATTCCGGGGGTGTTCGCTGCCCTTCTCCCATTGATGCCCGCGCTCCGGGTTTTTCAGCAACTGCCAAAGCCGCTGGCGTTTGTTGAGTTTGGCGTTGCCCTGCTCTTTTTTGCATCCCTCAGCTTTCTGCGAGGCCTCCATCTTCTCTTTGTAATGGGCATGGTCCAGGATGAAGGGGAAGTCTTCTTCTTTGCGCGTCCTCAATATGTGGGCTGCGCGTGCGCCGTACGCTAGGGAAAGTGTGCGCACCACATTGTCCAACTCTTTGACACGCCTCTTGTGCGCTGGGCTGTAAGCAGCCGCCGCTACTGCACCACATACTTTGTCTGCCATGTCATTCGCTGCACGTCGCCACAACGTGCCCGGCCCCATCTTCGCCAGGAATTCCTCTTCAGTTTTGTGGGACGGGACCCAGGTTGCCTTGATACGTTTCCTGTCATTCCACACTTTGCTCCATTCCAGGTCATCCTCCGGCGGTTGTGTTTTTTGTAGCACTTGGACTGCCGGCTTGCAATCCATAGTGACATCAATCAGATCCTCCGTGTGCTCCATTAGTCGGAAAAGTGCACGGCGCTCCATGTCCACCACCGGCTGCCACGGGTAGACCAGCTCTGTAATCCGTCCGGCTTCCACCAGGACACCTTTTGTCCAGGACAGAGCCACCACTGCGAGGGCTGATGTTTGTACACGTGGGTCTATTCCTCCTGGACCTCCACTTGCGTCAGTGGCGAAGATCAAGCCTTCCGCTTCCACTTTTGCATCTGCTGCAAAGCATCCTTGGTAACGTAGACCTAAAAGGTGTTCCGGTGGCTTCGGGTGCCACACCGCCGGCTTTGGCAGGAGTGCCCTTGTCCACAGACACTCCCATGGGTATTTGTGACGCAAGTATTCCTGGAGCTTGGGTTCTTTGAACCCTTGTTCACGCCAGTAAGGACATTCTTTGAGGACATGCTCCAGAGTTGCTGGCATTTGGCACTTCTTGCACCATCCTGGCTTGGACTCCGTGATGACGCCCGCGTGCCACACTGACTTTATACCTTCCATAAGGCCTGGGCTTTGGCCTCCCAGCTTCGTCAACTTGTGATGCGGCGTCCAATCCAGCCCCTCTTGGGCACCAGCGCCACCTGCCTGTCGCGCTATCGCAGCCCGCTTCTGTTCCTCCAGGAATCCCTCAAGCCATTTGTAGGCGAGGCTACCCATGCGTGGCTGGGTCCAATCAACGTTGAGGACACTACCTCTCTTCCATTTGCCTGGGTCACTGGCATCTACCTTCAGATCCAGTAAGTACGCCATGGTTGCAGCCATCGGCCCCGTGACCAGTGGCCAGTGGTGTTTGGCCGCACTCAACCTCTTCCAAGTGGTTTTCCAGGCCAAGTCAAAGTGGGCTTTTCCGCCACCGATCCATGCACGGAAAACTTTGGCCACCACTTTGAAATGCTGCTTGTGGATTGTGCGCTTTGGATCCTGGCATTTCTTGGCTCCCATGTCCAAGATGGTTTCCAAACTCCCAAGCTTGTATTTACCCAGGTGTTTTCCTACCACTGTTCGGAGCCATTTCATTCTTTTGGGTGAAACCCCCACAGAGGGGTGCCCCCACAAAGCAACTGATGTGATCGCTGCCTTGACCACGCGGAGTTTAGTGCTGGGCGGCGGCCCCAGCCTAGACAGTTTGCTATGTCTCGCATGGGCTTTCTTGGCCCGCGTTGCCGACGTCACCAAGCGACGCTTTCGCCCCCCTGTACTATCGACGCCCAGGTCACGCATCACGTCGTACACCTGTGGCTCATGAGGCAGCAGGAGTTCACGCAGGTGCTTGCTCGCCTGGGTACTGCTGGCCACAAACCCTGTCTTCTTGGATGAAATCGTGAAACCATTAGCATCCATCCCGTCCTTTAAGCTGCGGTAGACTCGTATGGCACTATCCGCCACGTGTTTAAAGGACTTATGCTGGATGTCAATTGAGACATCATCCAACCAACAGTCCACGTTTGCCACATCTCGTCGCCTTTGGATCTTTTCTATCACCGGGTGCAATGCCACCTTTGCTAACGATGGCGCCGCTGGGCAACCCGCTTGCACGCCATTTGTAGCTCTGATGCCTGCCGATAGCACCCCATCCGCCACCAAGTATCTGGCACCCATGTACACTTCCAGTGCCATCTTCAGGATAAGCGGTGGATATTGCAGGGCCGTTGCTGCCATGATCAATTGCTGAAATTGGATGGTATCGACAGGTGAATTTTACGTCTGCACGCTGCGAGGCGTAGCCACCCGAAGGGGCCGTTGGTCAAGGTGAAACTAAACTAAAAATTACCTCGCTTGAGGTGTTGCGTTCTCAGCTAGGCCCTCTCTCAGCTGCAACCCTCAGCACTCGCGAGGCCGAACTTTGCCTTCCGCATGCATTGCTGTTGAGGCACTTGTTGTGGCATCAGCCTCCGTAAGTTTGGCAATCCCCACTCAGCACTGGATGTTCTGTTCGAGGCATATTTCCTCAGCGCATGCGAGGCCGCATGAAACACGTGAGGTATGAAAAACTGCTACTCCAGGTTCGTCCGCAGCTCCGGCTTTCTCGCACTTACTAACCGTGCCTTGCAGCCTCCCCCAAAGTAGCGTCACCCTGGCTTTCTCGCTCTTACTCACCAGTTGACCAATAATGCATCTCACGCGGTTGCTTCATGGTAAAACTGCAGCTCGAGGTCCCGGCGTTCTCGCTCTTACTAACCCGGACCGACACTGCAGAGAAGCATTGACTGTTGTTCCCTCAGCGGAGGCGAGGCCGAACAACCATTCCGCTGCATCAGCGCAGCCAGGCCCTCAGCTCCTCACTGAGCCAGGGCTCTCTTTAGACAGAGTTCCCCTGCTGGCAAGCCCTCTATCTCTTTGTGACCCCCGCGGTGCCACGTATAAGCAGCTGCACCGCGTGTCTTAGGACCACAGTTTTCATTCGGATTTGTTGTTGTAGGCCTTCCAGTGCTTGAGGCCGAATCCAAACACCACATCTCACGTCACAAGGCTGGCAATTTGGCTCCAACATCTGAAGATAGTAACACATACTCTGCGTGGCGTCCGCGTGAGCTAGCCTGTCCTTTCTTTAGGAGTTCGGCTCCTTTCATCGCTTGTCTTACCACAGGTCTCTTTCGGTGGCCCGTACTCAGCAGCCAGCACATGTACCATCCTCAGACGCCAGAGCCGCCTTGCCCCAGCAAGTGCCCATACAAACCACTCACCAGATAGTGAGAGCCAACATCTTCAAACAACCTCCAGCGGCCGTGCCGCGAGGACCTAAACATCTGCAAGGTTCCGCCTTGTCTGTGTGCACGGACAGACCCCAGCCCTTGCAGGAGACGTGGATGTAAACAAAAGCAGGCCTGCCATGTCCAGCAGGCTGATTACCATTGGTTGCCTTCAGATGGGAAAAGCGCGAAGATCGGGTAACCTCCATCTGAATCCTTTCCGGCCAATACCAACCCTTACAAACCCTCAGCACGGAGCGAGGCCGAAGGAGGCTTCTTGGACTATTGGTTTTCCGGGGAGCAGCCACCACCAGCTGCTCTTCAACTTGCACTGCGCCGCACCACAGTCCTACTGCAAGTTCCTTGGCAACGGTTTCTCAGTAGCACCAGTCAATGAGCTTTACGACACTGATGCCTCTGGTTATTTATGTCCAGGCAGATCCACCAGGGTTGGGCCAAATCTTTTCTACCTGATTCTACCTGCGAAGAAAATCCTGTTGTGCTCAGCTTGCAGATCCCCGAAAACCTGCAAGCTTGGGCTCGAGCACACCGCAATTGTTCGGGACACTCCTGTCGCCACTGCAAGGATGCCTCTTGCAGTGCGACGTTGGCCTGCACTGTCTGCAGCGTGCCTGGCCGTTTCCCCCCGTGTTTCGGTCTCACCTTCGTTTTCCACACAAGTGAGCGAGGAACCCAAACTCACCTTCAGCACAGCCCTCAATCCAAATGAGGGTCGGTGGGTTTTGCTCACCCAGAGACAGCAGGAATCTCTGGTGAGCAACAGGCTTGCGTCACCCCTCAAGCAATGCGAGGCTGCAACTCTCACTGTGACCCAGAGCAGACTGTAGGCCACAAGGTTCCCTCAGCAACGCGAGGACGAAAAGCTTCCCTCTAGCGAAGCGAGGCCGAAAACTGTGCACTCACGCCCTTCGTCGACGGCAGCAGTTGGCGGGCCGCCGCTCTATGACAGCTTAGCCGGTCAGCCGGCCTACGAGCAAACACAGTTTTGCCAGGCCTCAAAACGGAACCTACCCTTAGTTACAAGCCCCAGGGCCAGCCACAACGGCACTAAAGACGCTCTCTACCTGAGCACCCCACCGGGGTTGAGCCGAAACCTTGAGCCAGGTGAATTTTACACACCCCCTCATGCACAGATGGTCCTTGGGTAGTTCCCTTCAGTCCTTTCTTTCCTCCTGCCTCAGGATCTTCTTTCCAATCCTGACAAGAGCCTTTCCAAGCTCTTCCGGGTAGGTCCCAGACTCCTTCAGAGACGCACTCTTCGAGTGTTCGTGGTTTCCTGCACAAACGTATGAAGACAGTTCCCACACGCAGGCAGCACTATTAGAAGCGAACCACCATCTCTTCCAAGTCTTCTCTTTCTTCTCGAAGCAGCACCTATCTACTAGACATCCTTGCGTCAGACCAATGCTTTTAGAGACTTCTAGAAATACCGTTTCCTTCCACAAAGAGGACCTTTCAGGCCATTCGTGGGTTAACAGCAAACCCTCGTTCGAGGAATAGGGGCCGAAGAGCTTCCCTATAAGTCTCCAGCAACTCTTGTGAATCTTTAGCGTCTTCCGCCAAAGTTCCAAACCTCGTCGCTTGCGGAAACGCAGGTACCTCAAGGGGCAGCCTGAGCTGCAGAGCGTAGACAAATGCGCAAAGACACGGACCTTTCCCTGCTTCAGGACTCTTAAGATCTCTTCAAGAACAAGAAAGGTGTTCCTACTCAGAAGATTGATTTCCCGAGTCACTCCGAAGTACGCTATGCCTTTCTCTCGAGCACACGCTCTCGCTATAGCACTCGACTCTTCGCAGCAAAGCTCCAGAACGACGAGCGACACTGTCCCTCTAGCCACTGCCGTCGCGGCTTCCATCCAAGAGCTCGGAACCTCCAGCGGAGAGGACCTTACTGCGTTCGAAGATACTTCCTCAGTGATATTGGGCTCATTTCTTACTTCTTCGACGTTTTCTTCGGAGATCGACGACCACGATTCTGGCTCGGTAATGAGGCCAGCGGCCTCACAAAGACTGACCAAATTCTCCGCAGTTGGGGACTTCGTTAGAGCATCTGCGGGGTTGAGTTTCCCCGGTATATACTCCAGCGTCAATCTTTCCTTGGCGACTAGTTGTTGGAGAAAAGCAGCTCTCAACTCTATGTGGCGAACTTTCCTCAGGAGGGTACTCATTTGCGCTATGGACAGGGCGCTTTCAGAGTCCCCGTACGCGTGCAACTGATATCGGCCTTCCTCCGAATCAGAAGGCATCCCCTCCACCATCGTCTGCACCAACAGAGATATATACAATCCCTCTCTGGCGATTTCAGTCAGTGCTGCCAGCTCGGCTTCTGCCGATGACAGAGCTACGGTCGTCTGTTTCCTACTGAACGTCTTCAAGCAACAGTTGTTCCAGGTCACAATTCCACCACTCACAGAGTTCAAACCCCAAGACGCGTCAACAAAACACGACACTGACTCTCGGTCCTCATCAGGGGCTAAAAGCTCTCTACGTGAGGGGAACACTTGGACCTTATGCGGTAAACCAGACACCCACCTCAGAACATCCCTCATACAAGCTTCGGCTGCTTCATTGGGGGCTGACTGGTGTCTTCCTAGAAAACCGCATACATACTGCAAATCAGGTCTTGAAAGCGACGCCCAGGCTAGGCGTCCCAAGGTACGCCTATAGCGCTCGTGCGCCTCTGGCGTAAGAGGTGTGTCCTGTCCTTTCTTGATGAGGTCAGCATACCGCCGCTCTAATGGTGGAAGCTTCGGCGCCACCTTAGTGATTCCGTACTCCTCACAGCAAGACCTCAAGTACTTGGCGTCCAAGCCAAAGTATACGCAGGGCTCTCCGGGCTTTTTCCGGAAGATCCTACGTCCCAAGAAAGACACCTCACCTGGTTTTCCTTCCAAGAGCTCACCTGTTAGCTTAAGCTTGTAGCGTTTCTTCAGGTCTTCATACACCTTTCGAGCTTCGGCGGTGTTCTCGGCCCAAATTAACAGATCGTCAACATAAAAGAGGACAATCACCAAACCATTCTTGGTTTTCTTGCGGAAGATTGTAGGGTCCAAGATCTGCTGGAATCCTTGGTTTCCCAAGTACGCCGACAGCTCCTTGTACCAAGAAAGCGGGGCACTTCGAAGCCCGTTCATGGCACGAAACAGTTTCAAGAAGACCCTTTCGCCAGTCTTTGCGTTTCCTATGTTACTCGGAAGCTGCACAAACTCCGGCCGCGCAATAGCGGCGTGCATAAACGCTACCGACACGTCACAGGACAGCACAGACCCTTCTCTACACAGAACAGAAAGTAGGAGCCGCAGCCCTTCCAGGCTGGTGGTAGGAGAATAGATCCCCTCAGCGAGCGTGGTGCCGCCCATAGCGGCAAAATCGCGGACAACAAGTCTAGAGCGGTAAAGACCAGGCTTCTTAACCGTATTGACCCAACGGCTCGAAAGAACTCTTCTTCCGCTCTCCTTAGCAAGTCTGTACGCTTCTCGCTCGCTCACCACTTCTCCTACCTTGAACGACTCCAATTCTTCTAGTTCCAATTTCATGGAAAGATAGAGGAGTTTGGGATCTAACAGCTCACCAGAGGTTTCTGACACAGCTTGTTGGGGGACCTGACAACAGATTCTACTCCCTCCAAACTTCAGCTCAAAGGAAGACTCCGCTTGATTGCTCACAGCGCGGCAGTCAGGTCCTTCGCCTAGCTTCTGAAGATAATGATCCGTCAACCAATCTATTTCCATGTCCTCCATGTCGGGTTCAGGAAGATCGCCACCTGCTACCCCCTCATGACCTTCAGATCCCACTTCTGTGGGCTCGTAATCCGGGACATAATCAGGAAGCATGTCTTCATCCTCTGGGGCTTCAATTTCTTCTTCTTTTGGAACAATGGGTTCCGCAGGCGGTTCAAACAACAAAGGCTTTTCGGGGTCCTGCGTATCAAGCACAAGAGGATTAGATTTAGCTAACAGCTCCAACGTTGGGCTGTCGTACGTGGGTTCGTCCCGTTCAAAGATCCCACGACACGCTGGAAAGACCTCAATCTCTCCATCTCCTCCAATGACAGTTCCATACACACCTCCACCTCTAGGATGGACGGGGCCCAGATAGCTCACTCGAACCGTCTTGGCTCCCCGGAACTTTTCTAGATGTCGTTTGGAACCGCCAACTTTGGCCTGCGCAGAACAGCCGAAGGGAAGCGTCCTAGTCCTTTGGACTATTTCCTCGTGCAACCTGTCTATTGCCGTGGTACTGTTGTTGCTGTCAAAGCTCCACAAGTTGAAACTGCGTGCAGCATACAGCAAACAAGTCTGCCACAACATTCCACCTAAAGGTAACTGCCAAGCGGCACCACCTTCTTCAGCAGGTCGTCGACGCTTTACTTCCGCCTCTAGGTCGAGCCATATCGACCAAAATCCCTGCTTCGTTGCAGAGACCTGCCTTTCCACAGCACCTTTAGACTGCGGACGGTATCCTGGCACAACATCTACAATCGTAGGGTTCTCGCGCCTCTGCGCCGCGACCCTCTCGCACATGGATATCAGACCCTGTTCGTTATCGCACCGAAACGTTAAAGTCTTTTGGTGCAATCCAATTTCGCGGATAAACCGATCGATATTGAATAACAAGTTCGGGTCGTGTAGTTCCATGGCGGGGATAGACATTGAGTACCGGGACGCAACATGTACAAGAAGAAGAACCCTCAGTTTCCCAAAATAATAGAAATCGACCCCAATGGTTTGATTCTCCTTCTGTAGCTGCCTCTTCAGTCTCCTGGCCGGGACTTTTCCTTTGCGCAAAAATGGATTCCAACATGAAGTTCGCCGCACAGTTTTCGCATAGACATTCCGCGAACCAACGGTGGCTAGCTTTGTTCTTTTTCTGATTGCAAGGTCGAGGCTGACCGACTTGTCCAAATTATAACCCAAAATGGCCCAAAATTGGGACTCCAAAATGGGTTCAAAACTGCTCCTGCAACCACAGCTGCAAATTTCATGGCGCTAAAAAGCCACTGAACACACCATAGACACACATTTGCCGACAGAAGAACAAGAATTGCAAAGCTGGTCCGGCAAAAAAAATTTGCAGATCTCAAGTTAAAAACCCACAGTTGCAGCCGACCAGCAGCAACAAGAATAACAATTCATGGCTGATGGACAAACACGACAGGTGAACTTCTCAAACAGCGACCGGACTTGCCTGGTCTTGTGACAGATGCAAGTTCGAAGTGTGAACTTCTCGCTCATTTTGGCCTGCCAGTGTTGCATCTGTTGCCGCCCGTAGCTTGCAATCTGACCGGGATGCTGTCAACCGACATGCCCTTGCACGCGCCGCTGCGACAAGCTCTGTGGTGCATGTCTTCACAGATGGGGCTTGGGAAGACAAGAAGGCAGGATTGGGAGCCACGACTGCGCCTCTGGCAAAGGCAGGCTCTTTTGAAGAAACTCTTCCTGAACCGCTGCGTGATGGCTGCGGGAGGTAGGCAAGCAGATTCATAGGGCAGATTGAGCTCTAGTCCAGGTTAAATGGATGCGATGCTAAGAGCGTTTGCCAAAGTTGAAGATGAGCATCTAAGCTTTACGTGGGTAAGCCGCGTGCCATCCTTCTCCACCCGGAAGATGCTAAGTCTTGTCCCTTTGCAAAGCGCATTGCGTTAAGGCTTTCCCCATGTTTCCGAACTTCAGTCTTTGGCATTTGATCGTAGAGTAAAGGGGGTATGTCAGACGAGTCAAATGTCATCCGCAGAAACTTTGCTGCAATCAGATGGCCAGACGTGCAAACAGTCTTTCGTCTTGCCCCTTTTGCCGCTACGAGCGAAAAGAGAGATGAGCCATTGCAGTGTGTTTGGATGAGTTAGTGGGGGATGTGTTTGCCTAATCGCCGTGAAGTTTGATTGAGTGATTTTCATTTTAATTGTACAGATTGGGAATATCAGATTGTATGATTGTGGCATAAAACTGGAATCCTTGGAGTGTTTTATTGCATAGCGGAGGGTTTGTTCTATCCAGACCTGAACATCCAAACCTCCTAAAAATGAAGAAGATGCAGTGCGACACAAAATCGCGGGCTCTTTTAATTTCACGTGTAGATGATTCTTGAAGTGCAATTTTACTCTGGTTTTTTGAGAACCTAGATTGGAGAACTGGAATGAAAAGACTGGTTTTTCTTTAGGGTTTGTTGCTTTTCTTGTTTTTGTTGGGCGGGCGCGGCATTTAAAACGGTCATTTTAAGCCATGCGAATGTTGCGAATGCGCCGCATTTAAGACGGTCGGTGTTTTTTCTTTATTTTTTTCAACCATGTTTTATGCTGCGGATCTCAAGCTGTGGCATTTGTACTGGCAATTTTTGTTGATTTGAAGTGATTTATTCTTTTTGCAGCTGTTTCTTAAAGGAAAAGTCGAAAAGAAGCCATGGCTCGTGTGGTCAGCAACATAAGGAAAGCGGAGACGAAGCTAAAGAAACAGTTCCGCCTTCCTTCTCTCCAGTGCTCGGACGCACTTCTTTGAAGACAAGAACGTCTCTGGACGACATTTTGTCCTTCAGTCCTGTAGAAGCTGCAAAGCTGCTTATGGACGCAGGTTTCTTGCTTCGTGACCCTCCTCAGACTGGAACTTGCAAGTGCGAAGATGGTGGATGCTGGAAGCTTGAAGAACAAGGTCTTTCTTGCCAGTGGCGGTGCAAGGTCACCAGACGTGAAGACGAGCTTTCTTGGATGAAGGTGCTTTGACTTGACATGTTTTGGTTTGCAAGTCCGAGGATGAGTTTGGAAAGCACAGAGAGGCTTTTAGCTCTCGGGAGTTGACCTGAGAGTCATCTGGAAGTGCTGAAGCAAAGCTCTGAGGAACAGACTTTGGCCGTTACTCACTCCGTGTGCCTTGCCCCGTCGTTCGTACCGTGTCGTGACCGTTTGACACTCGACTGAGGCGAGCTTTGCAACAGACCTGAAGTCCTGAAGCAGTAACCAAGATGTTTTGCATGTTACTTTTGCATTCTCCTTTGTCTAAACAAAGTTGAGATGTCGTTTGAAGACTTGAAGCCTTTGCTCTTAGAGAGAGCACCTTTGCTGACTCAAGACAGTGCAGCTGAACACTGACGTGTTTGGCTCAAGTGCGAACGGAAAAGCAGTCTGCGCTGAAGCTCTGCTTTTCACATGGTAGCGGAGCGTCCTGAAAAGACGTTCCAGGAAAAGCCATGGCCCAAGTTCCGGACGCGTCTGCTGCAGCCATGAGTGCCGAAGCTGCTGCTGGCGATGTTGTACGAGATCTCAAATCTCAAAAGGCAGCGGCAAGAGCTGAAGGTGCCAAGAGACTTTGCTGTCCTATGCACGCACGCTGCCCAGACACGTGCCTTTTTTGCCAGGACGAACTGAAGCGCGCAAGCAAAGCCCTCAAGAACGAAGCTGCTATCCTCAAGAAGAGCACTTCTTTTTGCGTAGCCTGCTCTAATGCAGTGTGACAGTGCGCGAAGCAGTTTTCCTTTAGGTCAGAAAACGCCGCCGACTCCTGCGAAAAGCTGGGGATTTGGACGACGACTCCCTGATTTAGCTAACTTGCATCTGAGACCAGGCAAGTGTCATCTTGGGTGTTGACCTCGCGTTCTCCGGTCGCTATTTGAGAATTTCAACCAGTTGTTCACGCCCATGATAGACCAGTTGAACAACTCGCTCATTTGGGTGGCTGCAGCACTGACGTTAAGCTGGACGAAGTGTCTTTCAGGTCCGTGGGACGTCCTGGAGGCATTGTCTGGCTGCGGTACTTGGCAGTGGCACGGCGAGGCTCCAGCAAAGTGTGCGTGTCACGCAGGCTGGTCAAGGTGGGGGAGGACCTCTGTGGCTGAAATGACAGAGACCTTGTTGCTGGATTCGGACGAACCCGTTCTAGCAAAAGGCTCTGTTTGCCATACCAATGGTGCGAAAGCGTACAGAAGCCTAGCAAGTCCGTTAAACAATGGAACCCTTTCCAACTTCCCACACTTGTGTCAAGCACAAGCCACCCCACCCGGAATTCACCAAAAGATTCCGGGTTGAGGTTTGGACCGGAGAGGAGTGGGAAGAACAAACGCGGTTGGGGGGAACCCAAAAGTTAGACGGGTTCTTTGCTAGCTTTCGAAGACTTGTGGGGAAGAAGCCGCTGAACACTGTTGGCTCTTCAGACTCACAAGCACCGCGGATGGAACAGCTTATGCATTTTGCAGTCCGTGCCTTCCAGTTGAAGTTTTGGTTTGCTGGTTGTGACATGTTTTCTTTGTATGGGAAGCTTCGTGAAACCGCCAGAGGTGGTCATGATGTTACCTGGACATGTTTGTCTTCATTTAAGGTTGCTGTTGACACTTCTCCTGTACAGGCAAGCAGAGAGGCTGTCGCTAGCAGAGAAGCTGTAGAGGTTGTTGCTTTGGACAGCCCAGCAAGCGAGCTCTTTAGCGAGCTCTTTGACGGCGAGTGAAAGAATCTGGTTTGTCCGTTTGTGGTGTTTAGGGCAGGGTTTGGGTTTTCAAGGGTCCAGACACCCCCCCCCACCCCCCCCCCCGCCCCCCCCCCCCCCCCCCCCCCCCCGCCCCCCTTTTACATACTTAATCTTGCTTGCCGTGTAAAACGCCGCGCCCGGCTTGTGTTGCATGGTGCTCACGTTGGTGTTTTTGCGTGTTTGCAGTGTCGCAGTATGCCTAATCGTAAATTTATCAATTTTATGCATTCTTGTTCGCGGCATCTTTTTTCATTGATTTCTGTAAAAAAAATATTTTTTCAAAAATCAAAAAAACCATTTGACTTTTTCATTCAATGCCTTGGATTCTGTAGACCGGTTGTGGTGTGCTTGTTGTTGTTGTTGTTGTTGTTGTTGTTGTTGTTGTTGTTGTTGTTGTTGTTGTTGTTGTTGTTGTTGTTGTTGTTGTTGTTGTTGTTGTTGTTGTTGTTGTTGTTGTTGTTGTTGTTGTTGTTGTTGTTGTTGTTGTGGTTGTGGTGGTTGTGGTTGTCAGTGGTTGTCACGCGTTACCATTGGCAGTAGTAGTGGTGTTGTGGCCGTTGTGTTGGAGTGGCGGTGTCGTCATCGTCGTAGTAGTAGTAGCAGTCGCAGTAGCAGAAGTAGTAGTAGTAGAAGTAGTAGTAGAAGTAGTAGTAGTAGTAGTAGTAGTAGTAGTAGTAGTAGTAGCAGTAGTAGTAGTAGTAGTAGTAGTAGTAGTAGTAGTAGTAGTAGTAGTAGTAGTAGTAGTAGTAGTAGTAGTAGTAGTAGTAGTAGTAGTAGTAGTAGTAGTAGTGGGTGCTACAATCTTCGTGTTGGTGTAGCCAAGAAGAAGTTCAGATCGGCTGTGGCTTCAAAATCTCACATTCCGGATGCTGTTTATGCGAAGGTTTGGGGCATGCGCTCTAGACTGAAAACCGCGTTGAGATGCATCGGAGCTCGATCTCCAAGTTTAGTGCCTCAACTTCTACCTGGCTTGAAACTAAGGGGTGTTGGCTTAAGCGACGCTGTTGTTGGATTCCTGGTCGAGTTCGTGTGCCAGGATAAGTGGCGTTGGGGCGCTAAACGGACAGCTGAACAGTGCACATGGTTGATGCTTGAATATGTATTAACGTATGGGTTCCAAAGAGGCTTCTAAAATTCCGGTATATGTCGCTAGGCGTACTTGTTCGCCGGTTTCGGGATGCCTTCCTTCACGTATTGAAGCATCACTGTCCAACTCTTCAGGCGATACGCCATCTGAGGTCCTTCGGATTTGGTAACCAAAGTGGTATCGCTGCAAGTAGAGAGTTTGTTCGTGGTGATGAGATCTCAGCAGTCTGTTTGAGAATAGCGGAGCATGTCCCTCAAATTGATCTTCAAAGAAGAGGCAAGCCTTTTGCCAAACTCTCTCTCTTACTCACGGATGACACGGATCCCCTTGCATGATGTCGTTATGTGTTTCTCTCTTTCTCACCAAGATCATTGATATCGTTCGGAGGCTCGCGAGGCTTAACTCTTCCGCAACACATGATGCTCCGCTGGATGGTTCACGTTCATCCACACATCTTGAAACATGCAAACACATGGACACTCGAAACAATATTTGTAGCAGCGGCTGTGTTCTTAAAAGCAACACTAAAAGGCAGGGAAGAAGGTATCAAGAAACGAAATGCGACCCCGAAACTGAGGCAAATACTTTTTTACCCACCCGTGAGGTTGTTTGAAAGTAGGCTCACTCGCACTCTAGGGCAAATGTCATCTTGAAACACTTTAAGCAGAGATTGGCAAATGTTGAAAATCATCGGAAGTTTGAAAAGTCGGAGTGCTGAGCGTTGCTGCGTGTTGCATGTATATGCACAATGTTTTGATCGAGAGGCAATCTGTCGACATGCGAGCAGCTCCAGCTAGCTCTTTCTCGCTGTGTATTGACGAGCGTTCTCACAGTCCGCACCGTATGTTTCTCGCTGTTTCAGTCGTGCGGGACAGCCCAAGCATGCTTAGTCATACCCGAACACATGTCGAGCTAGGTAGTTGCATCGGTAACATACAAAGTTGCCGTCGTCGATGGTATTTGCGAACGAAAAAACGAATACATAGCAACAAAGGTTGGGTTCCATTCTGCAGCCATATGGCGGTCAGGGTAGTTTCGAAAAATTTTCGAACAGCAAGTATAGTGATACACCTGAATGTGCTGTAAAACTGTGCATGCTGAAGTTAATGATCTGCAGCTACGGAAAAGATCAACAAATGGAATCATCATGTTCGCTTGCATGAATGTGTCAATGTAGCAAGGTGTTTTCCAACATTACATGACGTCAAGAAGGATTGCAGAATGCAAAGAAGTGGGACGCCTTCCGGAATGTGGTGCACACCGACAAGGCAACCAGCCCAGTGAGATGTCGTTTGGTGCGTGTTCTATTTCACTTGCGTGAGAATTCGTAAAGGCTGCTTTCATGGAACACATTGAGTACACCATGGGACCCGATGCAATTGCGAAGCTGTCGACCATGCAATGGGCAAACCAATGTTCCCTTTGGCTGCAATTATGCGTGTTGTGCGTTCATTCTGCTTCTATCACACTTGCATTCCCAATCCAGCGAGCTTCTCCGGCTATGCAAGGGATGCTCCGCGCCGTCCTCTGCCAATCTCGATGGGGCTGTGATTGCAAGTTTGGTTTTCTCCGTGGCAATTTCAAAGTCGCGGCTGCTTAGTTGATTCAGATGTGAATACTTTTGGTGTTCGTTGTGCGGTGATGCTTTGTGGAACGCACGCAGATCAGCCGTGCTGAGGGGGGCATTTGGCCCCATCTGTTCCAGATCAGTCTTCAGCTGGCGTTCTTCAAGTGCCTTGGTAGAACGTGGTTTTCTGTCGAGTTGATCACAAACAGACAAGCCTGTTGGTTTCGATTCATTGCATTAGCTAATGCAGATATCAGCATGTTGTTTTCTACGCTAGGACAGAGGACCGGCCACCGAGCACAACGTGTCGACCATGAAACGGAGTCCCACCTTTAAGATGGCAGTTGATCGGAATCTTGGGAAGGCTATTGTGTGAACAGTGGGCTGAGCCATGGGAGGTTTGTAGAATGGGTTCCTGGTACGTGTAATTAGGCTCGGTGCCCCCGTGATGAAACGACAATGCCCTTCCGGCTCCAAGGATGTCGTGGTAATTGGAAGTGGCTTGGGTGGCTTGAGCTGCGGCGCTGTTCTGGCGGCTGCTGGTCGGAAAGTCACTGTGTGTGAATCCCACTATCGGCCGCTTGACACAAAGATCACACTCAGCCTCTCTTCAATTACTTCTTACAGTTTGGATTTGCGATGCAGCGCGAAAGCTTGCTGTTGCAGAAGGTTGGGTGGCGCTTGCCACACATTTTCCGAGACAGTCGCAGATATTGGAGCAGCTGGATTGCGTGTAAGGCATCACGTGTGTCATTAAGCATCCATTTGGCTGCTGCTGATCAACAACTGTCTGAGGACTTTCGCTTCGAGTCGGGTCCATCCCTGTACAGCGGCTTGAGCCTGGAAGGAAGTCCTTCGCAGTTGAAGCACGTCCTTCAAATCGTTGGCAAGGACGGCGCTGCTCTGTTCACAATGATACAAAGCGTTTGATGCATCGGGGGCTTGTTCTGTTTCCAGAACCGTGGGCGGGGCCACTAGGCAGACAATTCACAGAACATGCCATTCGCCAATCCTCCGCCTTATCCAGAGCTACTTCTGCTTTCAGAGCATGTTTGAAAGGAGCACGTCGTTCCATCAATATGTGTGTAGGTAGTTCCACCAGCGGGCCTTGTCTTGGGCCGCCAGTGTAGGTGGCGAAAGCCTACGCGTGTGACATCAGCTTTCGAGGTTTTACACGGAAGGTGCACGGAAGGTTTTGACTAGAACGGAAGGTATTGCTATCGTAGAAGAGCAGGTAAAACCAATCACATGGGCGCAAAAATTGTTGCATGGATTGCACCTGCGCACACGGGATCCCAACATTGTTGGGGGTCTTTTGGTTTGATGCGTGTTCTATTTGCTGACTTTTATGCTCGCAGTTGATACACATGCGACCTTCAAGCTCACACGGCCCTGAGTAGGAAACATTATGCTTGTCAGCCTGAACGGGGCTTGTCCGTTTCACTCAGCATTTTCTAAATGCACGGTTGTAACGAAGTAATCTTTCTCTCAGGGGCACGGTTTAGGTTGCAGGGCGGCATCTGGCTTGCACAGTTTGATGTTGCAGTTCAGTTGTTTTGCAGGGAACGGCGTTCGAAATGTTCGAGCTGCTTGTTTGCGTGAAGTGTGAGGGTGTGTGGGTGATAGGGAGAAGCAGGCTTTCCATTTCGGTGTAATGTGAATATGTTTCTTTTCTACATCTTTTCTCACCACCGCGACCACAAGCAAATGCCCACCCACCTCGTACACCACGAGCGATGAAACATGCAGGAGCCTGAATGGATCCAATATGACCGCATCTCGTCTGACGTCATTTGGCTTATGTCTTGTGTCCATGTGCTTGTTTTTGTGTGTGTGTGGGTGTGTGCGCACCCAGGGTGGAATGCCTTCTTGCCCGAGGGGGAGGTGAACGTTGCAGTGGGTTACCAGGAAGTAGTGAACAAGTTGCTCCCCAAATATGGAGGCTTCTTGCTTGGTCGTTGCATGGTTTCAGGGATGTTCGTTGCGAATGTCACGCAGTGGAGGTCCCGATGCCGTTTCTCAATGGAAACGGCTCATGGCCGAGCTCAAGCCCATGTCCGAGGCTTTGTACAACAGCCCGCCTTTTGGGGCCCTCCGCGACGACCCCTTTGTGCCCATCACTTTGGCCAGATACACGAGGCTTGGAGAATGCCAGAAAAGACCTTCAGTTGCGTTTCTGGTTCTAACGAGCGTCTGGTTCGATTATGTTCGATTCGGCAATTGCGGCAATTCAGGCGGCTCCTCCCGCTCTTCTTCGGGATCCCTGGAGGCGCTTCCCGAATGAATGCGTGTGACGGCCATCAGCATCCAGCAGCGCTTCTTGCGAGGGGCAGCGCGGCTGAGTCAGCCTTTTGAGGCGGGATGAGAGCATTGTCAAGCCGTTTTCCTTGCCTGACCAGCCTCCTGCCAAGTTGAGATTACGTTTCGCCTCTACCAGCAAACTTTGTGTACTTTTAGCAGCATCTTCTGTTTTGAAGGCGTTCCTGAACGAAGTTGGCGTGACTGACGAGTTCGTGAGGTCCGAATTGGTCCGAATTGCTTTGCTTTGTGCAGTCGACGGGGAGAGACATTGCCAGGAACTACCTCAGTCTCTTCAGCTTCTTGCTCCAGGGTCTTCCAAGTTATGGTTCGCCAACATCCATGATGGCGGGGGCAGTGTCTGCTTTGGATGCTTTGGTCGGCCACTCTACTAAGACTAGGATCTTCTAAGTCTTGCGAATCTCAAGGCGTACATGATGGCAGATCTGTACCGCAAGGGTGGCACGTGTCTAGAGCTTGGTCATGGGTAGTTTCCTGTGTTGCAAAGCTGTTGTACTGCCCTTCTCTTGTGTTCGCTGAAGGCCTGGACTATCCCAAGGGAGGCTCAGAAGCTATTGTGAAGGCCTGTTTTCATCTCTTAATCTCTTGGTGGCCGCTTCTTTGCTGAGAGCTTTAAGACAACCTTGAGACGATTTGGAGGCGCTGGTTGATGGCATATTGGAGACCAGTCCTTGTGGCAAGGTGCTGACAAAGGCGGGACGTGGGGCAGCCTGTGCTCAAGCTGTGCTCAAGCTGTGCTCAAGCTGTGCTCAAGCTGTGCAAGCGATGTAAAAAATGTGGAGAAGCTGTGGAAGCGCCTCCGAGCCGAAGAGGCCCATGTGGAGGAGGTTCTCGTGGAGAACGGCCGTGCTTCTGGCGTGCGGCTGCGAGATGGCAGTGTTGTTCGAGCTCGCGAGGCCAGGTTTCGTAGACTGTTTGTAGACTCCAGATAACCCTTGCACCATGGCACGGTCAAGGTAGTGCTTGTTCTGCTGGATGTTGTTGTTGGTCAGGTGGTGTGTGCCACGGATGTTGGTGTTGCCAAAGGATTGGTGAAGGAGGCCAGGCAGCACTGTCCTTGTATGCAGCTGAGATTTTTTCAACCCAGGTTCCTGAGCTCCAATCTTACTTCGAGGACAAGATTCCTAACTGTGGCATGGCTGTATGCTGGTTGCCGCAGTGAGCCACTATGTCAGAAGGACCAATGGTCAGGCTTTGAGCCTCTCAAATCCTTCATCCATATCCACCTGGCCTTTCGAGGAGAGGCAGGCTAGGGTTGCAAGCGTGACTCGCAAACTTGTATTAGTAGCTTGTGGCTGGCCAATGCACAGGGCCTTCCACAGCGGCACTGCCCCGACTTTCCGGCCCAGTGGGGTGTGGTGAATCACTGGACAGATCTGGAGGCTCCGAGGCCGGAAGCGGGCGAAGCGGGCGAAGTGAGCGCGAAGATTCGCTATGTTGTGTTGTTTTTGCTGTTTTTTGGATAGCCCCGAACAGGAACTGTGTCTTGGTCAGCGTGCCTTCGCTGCTGGATGGCTGTGCCCCGCAGGAGCCGGATGTCGGCTTTAGAGATGTTTGGAGTTTGATGTGTGCCGAGCATCAGTGTTTGCAGTTGTGTTTGCTGGAAGGGCTACCACAGCTTGCACGCTTACACTCCTGCCACTGAGCCCTGGGAAGATTGGCATGCGGAGCCGACGCATTGCCGCGCATTTCATGCGGTGCTGGTCACGAGGCTTGAGTGATTCTGAGTATTCGAAGTCTGCCTGGCAGGGCCTTTCCAAGGATCAGCCTCTCGGCCTCACATTCATACACGCTCGCGATTTCTTAGCATCAGTTTGTCACAAAACTTGCATCGTGTAGTAGCTGGAGAGAGGCACAAGCAGTGGAAGTCAACGGGCGGAATGGACTTGGATTGTATGTGAGAATGCATGCAGTGGTACGACGGCCTCCGCACTCATGTGCGCGATGGCTGCGCCTGAAACGGATCGCAGTATCTGCGGGTCCATGAATGTGAAATCAAGTCTTCCAAGGGTGCACGAAGTTGGCGACTTTTTCATGCGATGGCGAGTCCGACAGCGGCCATCTACGGCTGCGCGCACGCGAACATGCACTCGCAGGATCCCCGCATAGCCATTTGGGGCACTCACTGCCGGGAAACCGAATTGGCAGGACTCTTTTGGACGTGATGAAACATGCAAAGCAAAAGTAAGGAGGAGAAGACGAATTGCCGCTCACAACCCGGCTGGATCTTCCCAAGTTATCCAGTTCTCCCTGCTATCAGGATGGTTGATCTGGGTTACTTGCTAATGCTTGTCAATCTGCATCTCGACATCGCGACTACCAGGCAACAACACAAGTACCTGTCGCAAAATGTGGTACAAGGATGCAAGTGCCACGGACTAGGCAAGGTATGCATCACCATGTACAGGTGCCCACGCATGCACGGACTTGCAAAATCTAGGGGATAGGTCATCATCCGATCTCATGTGACGCAGCGTGATATCATGGCTGCACATGTTGTTAGGTATCAGAAGAAAAAGCTGGAAGCCGGAGATTTCCTAATGTCCGCGATCGAGCGCCAAGTTTCTTGGCAGACCATGCTTTCGCATTCCGTGGCACATTCACAATCTTTCTGTCGTTGCTGCCGTTGCGAGCAAGGTTCCAGACATGCGTTCCAGAGTTGTCTTTCAAAAAGTTGGGACGCCGCTAACTCACGCGCTGCGGGCTCAGTTCACACTTGGCACCCTTATGGCCATAAGTTCCCGGTGTCCAAGGCGCTTTCTGAGAAAACCCAAAGGGGCATATGGCTGGAGAGCCTGTGCCTCGGGACGCCCTTGTCTTGTTTAGCCAGCGCTAGCATGGACAAACCAGAGGTGCTCGCAGGCTCCAACCTCCCAGGACACACGACTCCCCTTCAAGGACGTCAGCACACAGTTCGTGCAATTCCCTGGGCGAGTTTGAAAGTTTCTGTAGGATTTCACTTGTGTGGCGACTCTACATATCCTGGCATCGGAGTTCCTTCAGCAGCCATGAGTGGGCATATCTGCTTGGCACTTACTTGTCGGCGCAGTGTTGGCATGACACAGGACTCAGTCACGCATTGCTTGAGGTGCAAACAACATCCTTCCCGTCTCAGAACATTGGAGACTGCTTGACAGGATACCTGAGTGGCGATACGAGCTTGACATGTGATTGCTTCCGAGAAAATACACTTTACCACAGTGTGTTGTTTGATTGACCTGTGGAAAGCTGGATGATTTTGTGCTGGTTCCAAGCTGTGCATTTGAAGTGGCAAGATGGATGTCATTTGAGGTGATACGGTTTCAATTGAGTTGAAGATATCTACAGTCTGAAGTGCCGCGCGGGCATATGGAATAATGGATTTTGCAAAGAGGCAAACATCTAGAGCGAAATTTGTGCGGCTGGTAGCACGAAGAGAGCCTCTTCCACAGACTGCTTGTGTCCATGGGCCCATGGGCATCTCCTGTACAGACACGATGTCAGGCAGGCGCTCTCGACGCTCCAGTGCTGTCTTGCGTGCTCACATCCCGCGGAGAGGTGGTGTCGTGTTGTACCTTACGTTGTACCTGATACTCTTGGCATTCGGGGTTCAAAAGGCCTGGGTGGGATACGCTGGATACACAGCTGAGAGATCAGCGAGGCAGCGCACACTGACAGTGTGTACTCACTGTACTCGTCCTTCTCGTCCTTCTCGGCCACAAGCAGCAATCACTTCTGCGGGCAAGGATCTTGAACAGATACTGATTGATGCACACACTGTGGCCGACGAGCAGTTTGCTTCTACTTGGAACAGCATTTTCCACAAAGGACGGGACGGAGGCGTGCCTGGCTTGCGGGCATGGTTGACTCGGCTCAACCTGACGGATCATATCCACGCAGCCGTCTTTTGGGCAGACCGTATGGGCGCCTGTGCTTTGGAAGAGATTGTGGAGAACTTTGAGGATTTTGCCGCAGACCTTGGCTTGGGTGACACAAAGCTCGAGCCTTTGCGGTATGCCGAAGAGGCGACGGACGTAAACGTCAAGCAGCGTCACATGAATGCTAAGGAGGCAGACGAGTCTTTGCTGTATTTGCTTCTGAATTGCCCGGACCGACATATGCCGTTCGAAGACTTCGATGCCTCTTTCGATACAACACTCAAGTCACTATGCAGCAGTTGCTCCAGACTGACATCCTCACTGGAAGAGTCATTTTCTCGAGAAGTGAAGGATCGTTTGAAGGCAGATTTGCAGTATCTCCGAGTGATGCGGGAATACTTTGCACTTAATCTTCCACTGCCCCCCTGTCTGGACACCAACAAGACCGACAAGACTTGGACTTTCTGTGGTGGTTGCGAGAAGTGGCTCGAGTTGGCTCGTGATGCGGCTTTTCCAGTCACACTGTTGCCGCTAACACGTCCGGTGCGTCAGGCCATGGAACAAGCTGTGGTTGGCGCTCGTGGCTCGCAGCTGCTGCGCACATATGTTGCGTCAGAGAGCGGCGTGGCTGGCATTGGTAAGGAGAGCCTCCTTCAACTTGTCAATTCCTCGAAGCAGTTGGTTTTGAAAGCCGCGCGGACCTTGGCGGGGGCTGGCGGCCTGCCGGATTGGAACCGATCAGCTTCGGATGGTTTGGTCCCGCTCGGAGTTGTCAAGCATGCATCACAGAACAGGTCTGAAATTGCTCTGCAGATTCACAGGTACTTCGAATTCATGTCGAACACGCGAGTCGCACAAGCGGACAGGTACTTCGGACATGTGCTGTTCGGGTATTTGCTCAGCCGACTAAGCCAGCGCTTCGATTTGCTTGGGAGCGCTGGCTTGCTCAGCCTTCATCCAGACGTCCAGCGCCTGAAGCTTGCCCAAATCTACCGGGGAGATGGCCGCAATGGCCAGAAAGGCCAGAAAGGTCCTTCGCAAGAGGAAGTGCAAGCAAGGCTTGGCGACGAGGTCTTCGAACAATTTGTTCGCACATCGCTGGACGCCGAGACATGCTCAGACCTCATGGAAGTGAGCCCAACAGCCGTGCAGGCGATTCGCAGGCACACAGACCAGATCTTTGGTAGAGGCCTGCGTGAAGAGGTCTTCGTTCCCTTGACCCGCGCATCCCGCGCTAGTGCAGACAATGGTGAAGTGGCTGCTGGTCCGCAAGTATGCATGGATTTTTTGTTGGAAGCAGCCCGTAACTCGGAGTTGCGCATGCTTTCACTGAATCTTGGGGCCGCTGAACGCCTGATGTGGCATGGCCTCGTGTTTGGAGCTTTGTTGCAGAAGCATGAGATTGAATGAAGCGCAAAAGATTTTGCACTAGACTCTGCCGCACCCTTTGCAGATGTTTGTGCAATTCTCAGGAGCTGTGGCCTGTAGTTGCGGGATTCAGCAAGACAAAAGATGAAAAACTTCAACGTGCAAACAGGCCGAAATGCAGTTCACAAAGAGCTCGTGTGCAAGTCACACCGCAATCAAGAAACCAACGTGATCTGCTTCCAGTGTTCTTGCAAAGCCCTGCAGCATGGCGCCACTAGCAAAGAAGGCAGGTTGTTAACGGAGTGATGCGTTGTGGCATGCTTCTGTGCCTGTGCAGTGCCAGTGAACGCATGGGAGGCCCGCACCACGGCCTCACAGGGGAACATTTCCTCCTTTTTTGGGCTGGTCACTGAGCTTCGGAGAAATGATGCTTGCACTGCCTTGCACTGCCTTGCCAGCCTTGCACTGACGAACGAGGCCAAAGAAAGCTGTTGAGGCTACGTCAACGCAGTGAAACATGGATGATCACTTCATGATCCCATCATGACTGGTTGGTGCGTGGCACGCCTTCTGAGAACCCAAGGGGAAACGGGGCCCGGCAGGCATCGCAGACGAACGAAAAGCCGGAGCTCAAGGCAGAGGGCTCCACGGAGCTGCAGAAGCCTCCAGGTGGCTCTTGAGTTGTTTGTGCAGGTTTTCCAAGTGTTCCCTCCCTCTACATGTGTTCCGCGGGTCGAAAGAAAGCGGGAGTGTTTGTGTGTACTCATATCATATAGATGCACTGATATGTGTGTGTTCTGTTCTGCTTTTCTGCGAGCCAGGCCAAGTCTGCACACCCACCAAAGACGAGCACCACAAAGTTTGTTCGGCACCGAGAACATACTACTGCCCGGATCTGCCCCGGCCCGAGGGAAAAACTTAGCTGTTGTGAGGTCCATCTGTACCGACACCAGAGAAGTCTTGAGCTCGGGGGGTTTCGCGGATCCATGCAGTGCAACTTTTGACCGGAGAGCAACGAGGTCGAGCCCTCCCGTTCCCCGCAGAGTTGCGACTGCCTGCAGTGGCAGATTTCAGAGTGGCTTCGCACGCCGGCCTCTGAATCCATTTTTCCCGACTGATAGAAGCTGCAGAGCATTGCAGAGCAGAGCTGCAAGTTGAGGTGACAAGGCGAGCAGCTGGCAGCAGAGCCTCGGCAAAGTTTCAGAGACTTGTATTTGCACCGATTGCATGCGGTAGTCTCTCGCAGTCTCTGGATTTCTCAATCTCTCCGTACCCTTGCCGCATGGTCTTTGCTCTGGCTTGGCTTTGGGGGCGGTGTGAGGTACAACAATCTCTACCGCCTCCGGTTGAAGCAGCTGGCAGGCAGGAATGCAAGGGAAATCTTCTATGGGCCTCCCCCATGTTTCTCCTTCGGCACGAGAAGCGGCTTAAGGTGCATGCCGGGATGAGGCCCCGAGCCAAGGAGAGTCCAAGCATCTGATCAGAACATCATCTTTTGTGCTTCGCGAGGCGAAGAGGAAGTGGAGCTCTGTGGCAGGCAAAGGCAAGGCGCCGAGAACGAGAACATCTGTTTGCACGTGATCACAAGCACTCGCAGCAGATCATGCGTTGTTGCCGCAGGCTTCCTTCAGGATTTGAGCGAGTTCCGTGGTGGCAGCGATATGGAGATCGTGGTTGTGGGGGTGCTGTTCAAGGCGAGGGAGAGGACCGCATTATTGAAGTGACAGCTGGAAAGTTGGTTGATGCAGGAGCTGCACAACCGACCAAATGTCATTGACCAGTTGCCTGGTTGCATCTTGCAGAGAAGTGGGGCTCCTTGCCTTTTAGCTTACCTTGCATCTGAAGGTACAAGGGCAGCAAAGCTCTGCTCAACGGTGCCAAGGTTGCTGGGCCGCTTTTCCACTACTAGTGCCTTGAGTGGTGCCTGGTCCCTGATAGGAAGAAGTTTCCGTGTTGTACTCCGAGAAGGATACCTTGTGGCTGGAGGAGACGACATAGGTTTGATTCTTTTTACATCCCCTGCTATCAATGCGTTTCTTGTTCTGCAGTTGAGTTTGACAGAAGCTCATTCCTCGTATTTCTGCGTCATGAGGTGCCATTCTTTACTATTGCTACTCCTGCCACCCCTGCCACTACCACTACCACTGCCACTGCCACTATCACTACCACTACCACTACCACTAGGAATCCGACTCCGACTGCGGCTCCGACTACGACTACGGCTATGATTACGACTACGGCTACAACTACTCCGACTACTACCCCGACTACTACTCGACGACGATTACTGCTACTACTACTACTACTACTACTACTACTACTACTACTACTACTACTACTACTACTACTACTACTACTACTACTGCTACTGCTACTGCTACGACTACTACTACTACTACCACTACTACCACTACTACCACTACTACCACTACTACCACTACTACCACTACTACCACTACTACCACTACTACCACTACTACCACTACTACCACTACTACCACTACTACCACTACTACTACTACTACTACTACACTACTACTACTACTACTACTACTACTACTACTACTACTACTACTACTACTACTGCTACTGCTACTACTACTACTACTACTACCACTACTACCACTACTACCACTACTACCACTACTACCACTACTACCACTACTACCACTACTACCACTACTACCACTACTACCACTACTACCACTACTACCACTACTACCACTACTACCACTACTACCACACTACCGTCACTCCCACCACTACCACCACTGCCACCACTGCCGCCACCACCACCACCACCACCACCACCACTACCACTACCACTACCACTACCACTACCACTACCACTACTACATTCACTGATTCACTCATTCACTCATTCATTCATTCACTCATTCATGCATTCATGCATTCATGCATTCATGCATTCATGCATTCATGCATTCATGCATTCATTCATTCATTCATTCATTCATTCATTCATTTTTGAGCGTTTGTGATCCGTGGCCCGAGTGCGTAGCTGCATTGAAGGATTGCGTAATGCGAGTCCAGCTAGAAGTCGACCAAGAAGTGCTGGCCTGCTTCCCAAGCAGCTCCGGAGTATGCCATGAAGAGCGCATGCAGAGCCCTGCCATTGCCCTCCTGCGAGGCCGTGCTTGCCACAGGCTTTGTTGTGGCAGTGCGCGGTGTGGCGACACAGGTCCAGTGAGGGTTCTGAGGATTTTGCACATATTTCGTGACTCCAGAGAACGTGCCTTGAGAGAAGACAGTGAAGGCTGGTACCCTTAGAGTCCATGGCGTGCAACTGCCGAGGACAGCATGCAGAGAGCATACCGAGAGCAATGTTGCTGTGGCTCTTTGCTGCTTTGCTCCTCAGAGGATGCCAGTGATGCCTCCGATCTCTTCGCCTTGGGCTCAAAGCGCCGGAGGGTGAAGCGTGGCATGCGTGGCAACATATGATAACATATGCAGCGAGTGCCGAGGTCTGAGACAAGTGGGCCAGGCTCCCACGGTGTAGAGATGTGCCGAGGGTGTGTGTTTGTGTGTGTTTGTGTGTGTGTGGACGAATGCGACACCGAGGCCATTCATTGCCTTCGTCTCTGGTTTGGGTTTTGGCGACCAGAAAAATATGGAGGTTGGTTTCGTATTCTTCCGTGCACAAATCACAATGAAGCGAAGATGATGCAGGCGAGAGCAAAGGCTCTTGATTTTCTCTCTGGCAAGGTGACGGTGCACTTATGTCAGATGATGTCACATTGCTCTTTGAGATCTGTGCAGTCCAGGTGCCGGGACCAGCTGTTCAACACGTGGTGGTATGCGAGCTCCTCATGCTTCGTTACTGCCACCAAAAACAGCGAGTCCTAAGATGAAAATGGTGCTGGGCCGGTTTTAAACAGAAACAGGCTTTGCAGCTCTGGCACACATTTTCACTCCGAGCGAATGTTGGAACAAGCGAGAAATGTCATGACACATTGAAGCGCTTGCTCAACAGCACCATTGGCATGATGGAGTTGCGCAATTAGACATTAATTTGGGCCTTATCAGTGGCATTGTTTCGAGTTATGTTGTTTACAAGACTCTCTGCCCAACTCAGCATGGCTCCTGACTCCCTTATGAACTAAGACTCGATTTGCGGAGGCTTGAGCAAATTTACAGACACCAATGCTGCCTTTTGCTGACTTGGGTGGAATGCTACATGGACTGAGGTGGAGGCTGCTTCGCCCAAAGCTGTCAAGTTGACAGCGATGTGAAGGCTCTTGGATGACAGATGGGAGTTGTGGGTTTGCCATGGTTTGCCGAGCAGTGCCGAGCAGTGCCGAGCAATGCTGCAAGTGAGTCTTAGATTCCTCCTAAAGTGTTGGAGTGTTGGAGTGTTGGAGGCAGTGGCCGCAGCACTGCGGCAAATGGATACCGAGATGCTGCCACTGGTCGAGGCAAAGTCTGTCCAGGCCGCTGCAGTTCCACATCTGGGCTGTGCTCCGAAGTATCCCTCTGAGTATCCGTGAGTTGTGAAGATTTGCGCAGGTCATGCCAAGTTATGGCGAGCCAACCAATGCCAGCATGCCGCAGCTCCCGTCCCCTGACGCCTACGGATACGATAAATGACGTGGGGTTCAGGGGTGATGGGCGTGCGAACGTGGAAAGCATGCGGAAGCAGAGAGCTTCGTAGTAATCACAGAGATCATCTGCAGGAGAGATTCTCAAAATGGACAGAAAGCCTAAAAACAAGACGATTTACTGGCAACGCGAGGTTTCACCGCAGCCTCTTCCAGCTCTCCTCGTCTTCCGGCTTCCGGCCTGTAGGCGCGCCAGAGAGCGGAAGACCTGAGACCCGTTTCGACACATAGGGCGCTTCTTTGTGAGAGAGGGAGAGAGGGAGAGAGGGAGAGAGGGAGAGAGGGAGAGAGGGAGAGAGGGAGAGAGGGAGAGAGGGAGAGAGGGAGAGAGGGAGAGAGGGATGAGAGCTAAAGGTGCATCAGCGTGGGCCTAAAAAGGCCAATTCAAACTGGACCAAAAGTAGAATATGGATTGTCGTGAACCAGCGACATGGGACAAAGTTCCAATTCTAGTGCCTAACTGAACCAGCTGTGTTATTTGGTGTAGAGACACCATCGTGAAAACATCAATTTCTTTCAGAACACACGAGCGCTCGACACGGCAGCATACGACACGGCATGTGGCGGCATACAGCCGCTCCATCGTTTTGCCCATTTTGCCCCTTCTCTTCGATCTGATAGGCAACCCTTGCAGCCTGAACTTCGACGGCTTGGAGGTCCTGGGACATTCCGGGGAGCCGGTGAAGGCCAGGACATGGCGGAAGCGAAGATTGTCGAAGCCACCAATGTGTCTTTGCCACATGCCAAGACACGCCAAGACATGCCAAGGACCTGCTGCGTTGCACGCAGCTCCAGCCCATGCAGGCTCTGCAGAAATGCCTGGAGGCTGGACTCGGTTGAGATGTCTGCTTTGAGATGTTTCTTTGAGACTTGCAAACACATAACACAAGTCACCTCAGCGATGTCGAGAGCTGTGTGGCAGTTCTAGCTCTCATCGGCACAAGCTGTCGGCACAAGCTGTCACAGGCAGAAACTCGTTTGCAGTATCTAGCAGTAGTTTCTTCTCGGCCCCTCTATGGACATGCAGACACTTCCTGGAGACGGGGCTCACAAAGGGTGATAGACTGTGATAGCCAGCCATTCTGCTCAAATGATATGTGGTCCCTCCTGCGAATCTGGATGTGTCGGCACCTAACTGCCCAAAACCGTAAGCGCTGAGCCCGAAAAGACACAATGACCTTGCAAGCGCACGCCTTAAAGCCATGGACCATGAAACCCTAATGGGGGGGGTTTTCGACAAGAGGGGACCCCTACAATAGACCCCCAAATAGTAGGATTCCCTAAAAATCAGGACCCAAAAAGGTTTAATGAGAACAGCAAAATTCACGTTGATTGACGTGTTGAAGTGTGGCGGAGAAGGGACGGAGATGTGGGAAGTGTGTGAAAAGGCACGCCACTTGGCTCCAACTGCGCCGGACACGCCTCCCACCAAGGCTCTTCCGTGGAACGTGAGCCTGTGTATGCTCAGCGCGCAAAGGCTTCTGACGCAGCCCTTCGAGGACTCAGATCCGTTCGTTCTGGAGTCCGCGATGTCCTCAGAGCACTGGCCGAAGGCCCTGCCGGTCCCGTAGCACGTGCAAGATGTGCCAAGATGTGCCTGAAGGTCCCGCACATCCTTTTCTCTGGTGGCCACGACAAAGCTGCCAGCTCCAGAGTTGCGAAATGCTGCGAAGTGGAGGAGCTTCGGATTCCGAGAGCTTCTTTTCTTCTATGGATTGTGCTTCTGAGGTGCAAGCCTGGCACCCATGTGCCCGAGGTGGAGGAGGAACCCAGAGCGCTGCTGAGATCTTTTTTACGACATCCTGAAGTGCTGATTCGTGTTGCCTTAGTAAACTTAGGTGCATCTGCGTTCCTGCTTTCCATTTGCAGCCTGCCGTCGTTCTGGTCAACTTGCGAGACCCTCGGGATGTGCGAGTTGAGGCCGGCAGCTGATAAGACATTCTGTGCAATTTCTGTGTAATCTTGCGGACTGGACAGCACTATGCCAGGAATTTTCTGTGACGCAGAAGTAAATGCAGACATGAGTGGGCCGTTAGCATGCGGGTAGGTGCTTTTCGTGAAAAGCCCGCGGGAAGCATGCCGTAGCTAATCAATCCTAAATCTCGTGACGGGCGTGACGACGGCTGAAAGCAGCCATCGCTGGGGCAGGGGCTTGGGGAAAACTGCAGCGAGCAACGCAATAAGAAGTGCTGGTCATGAATTGTTGCGCTGTGCAGAAGGTTGCGTTTGCCGGGAACTGCACAAGTGCTAGCAACAACATGCTCAAAACAGCAGAGGCAGGAGCTGGCAGCAGTTGATGTATTAAAGTCATCATAGACTCTTCGTATCAACTTGAGATGTGCAGGTTGAGCTTAAGCTAGTGCTTAACTTGCATGGTGTACTCGGATTCACCCAATGAGCTTTTGTGAATTCCGGTGCTTCCCGTTGCACAGATCATGCCTGGTGCTCGGATCTGCTCAGCAATACTCGGTGAGATGTTGGATGTCGCAATCACCATCAAGATCAGGTCTTGTCTGGGATTCGCTTTGGCATCTTCGCGCGTTGTTGGCAAAGGGTCGCTGAAGGCATGCAGAGCACTTGGCACGTACTTGGCACGTAGGTCTCTCATGCCTTCTGCGGAGGTGGGCAACAATGCTCCCAACCAATGGCGACTGAATAAAAGCGATGCTTGTGTCTCAGTTGCTGAGACCTTTGGTGGAAACTGTGCCGCTGCCGAGTGCTCGAGGCTGATGTACGAAAAGAGGCACAGAAACGTGCGAGACAGAGCTTCCCGGAACGACCACGTGTCTTTCTTGACATTGAGGACGGGCTGGGTTTTCATTCCCATTCAGCATGTCGGCCATGTTACTGTAGCGGTCAGCGGCAATCAAAGACCGCAGGAAGCCGCAAGCCTGTGAGGGTCCTTAAGAGAACTCCGAAATTCGTCCAGCACAAGCCAGTTGCAAGTCGCTTCCTGCCTCCTGTGTGAAGGTCCAAATACGTAGATCGTACGAGGTCCGAATACCCGCAATATCGGTCAGGACCCAGGTGACTTTGAAGCACGGTGTTCTCAACCGACATGTTGGTGATGTCCGGGAAGCCTGTCGCAAGATTAGGTTCACCCCGGCCTCAAACTTCTGTGGGTCGTGCTTTCGTGAGTCACAGTTCCCTTCGTCTGCTGTCCAATCCGCAATGATTTGATCTCCAAGTATTCCGATGTGTCGGCACGAAACCTATTTTAACAGGGCCACGTATGCACAATCGCAGCATGCAAACTCTCGAAGATGCAGCAAGCTGGCACACAGAAACTTAAGTGGTTCGTTGGAGGCAGTGAGTCCCTTGCAAGTGGTGGTTCAGTTTCTACATTCGGGCTTTGGTGCAGGTAGCTGGTCATCCGGCAGTGCGGATCGTTTGAAACATGGCAGCAAGAAATACCGGACAAGCTTTGACCTCACGAAGCTACACAAGGTCGCCCTGACACTCGCTGAGGCGAGTTGTTCTCGGATCTTGTTCCCAAGACGGCGTGGTGCTCAGTTGCCGTTGCTTCCCAACGATTGTTCATCATTGACCATACGCGCATGGAACCGTCAAACTGGGTCCGACTTTTGCCCCCACCCATGACGGTATTGTTTGCAAGGAGCTGAAGCTCAAATTTCGCGCCAGCAAAATTCGAAGACGATATTCGATCATGGAATTGATGAATGTGAGCTGGGAGGCAAGCCCTAGTATGGAAACAGGGAATGGAAGCTGGAAAACAAGCCTCGCTCTTTGGAAATCAGGACTTGGAGCTGGGAAAGAAGCCCTACTCTATGGAAATGCGAAGTCATTGAAGTGGGGACTGAGAGGCCCTGCAAGCCCTACTGTGACACGATGACACGAGCACTTTTGCGTCAAAGCGCTGCGCGCACTCGGGTTGCACATCCCGCATCATCCCGCCGCAAAATTCCGAACTGTGTGGGCGGGAAAGCTGAGCCGCGGACAGGTTTGGCCTGTATGTGGCGTATTTCTGTAGCTGAGCCTCTTTCTGTAGCCCACCGGTTGAAAAGTTCCGACAGTTGCCGAGGCCGAGAACTTCCGATGCCTATGCACTGGTGAGAAGGGCCTTGGAGAGCAACTTGACTCAAGAAATGTAGACACGTCAGCGCAAGCACTCAGCAGAGGGCTTGCGATGTGGTGCAGCTATGTCCAGCAGATGTTCAGCTTTGTATTTGTGCCGTTGTGAAGGGCGGGGAAGCCTCTTCACTTGAAGGGCAATGCATTTCATCGGGCCAAGGCCTCAGGATTCATAGATTTTGTCCAGGAATGTATCCATTTGACTCCATTTGTATATTCGTTCCTTTTATCCGTTTTTGGAAAAATCACGTAAGCATTTTCAAGCCAATCGTAGCACTCAGGTGGTGCCGGGCTTTGCCATCCAAGGCTTTTCTCTTCTGCAAAGCTCGTGTCAACATGCGCCCCATGCGCATAATGTGCAGGGGGAGACATTACCAGAGGTGATGGCACAGGAGGCGAGTCTGCCAGCTCCCTCAGTGCCTTAAGCTTGTGCAGACGAGGCAGGCAAACGCAATCTCGATCAAGGCCGGCGCTTATTTCTGGCCTTTGCCCCTTTGTGTGTGGATTTTGAGGTTTACGGGCCGACGTTCGAGGACGAGAGCTTCGACCTCTCCCACGACTCAGCAGGCCACGTTGTGTTTCCAGCTTGCGTGTGCTCCTCCGTTGGAGTTTGTCAATGTGTCCGCGGACAGCATCTGGAAAGAAGTAAACGTGTGAAAGAGGAACAGCTCGAGCGAGGTGGTCAATGTTTTCGTTCCACAAACAGCCTTAGTAGAGGGCCTGCCGCTGGAACAGCCTTGATTACCGAAAAAAAGGCTACATCTCTTGTTTCATCTTCACCGCTGGCGTTTGCGCTCCGTTTTGTGCTGCTCTCAGCATCCGAGAAGTCCACAGCCGAAAGTGACGTCAATCACCTTTCGCAACCACTTTGCGTTCCTGGTAAGACCTAGTGCATGAATCACATGACTCAAAGCGGCCGCGAAGCTTCGCAAAGATGTTTTGTTTTTGAGCGCTCGTGCAGGCAACAATGTGGACACATGGAAAAAACAATCAAGACAAACCACGAACAACTACGCCATCATTTTCTGCATGTGAGGCTTCTCTTTGTTGTATCCTCTCATGCATCTTGGTGTGTTTTGGCAGGGCTGCTGAGCATGGCAAACACAGGGCCAAACACGAACAGCCCGGTCCTCTGCAGGGATTCTTTGTGTTATACTTGCATGTAATTTCTACTGAGCTGGCACTGGCAGCCTTTTTCAGGCTCCCAGTTTTTCATTCTGACAAAGGCGGGTTTCTCTAGTGTTTCGCAGCGGTGAAAATGTCCAACGTGTCAGCAACGCGAGGCATACCCAAAGCTCGATCTGAAGCACGTCGTCTTCGGGCGCGTGGTCGAAGGCATGGGGACCGTGCGTCGCCGCTTCCTCATGCAGACATCTCTGCAAAGCACCCGACAAGCCTGGTTTTGTTAAGACTCGCTCAATTTGGTATTTCAACAGGTTGCGCTGGCCGCATGGCACCTGGACCCAGGTATCGAAGAAACCTGCGGCACAGCTGACGCGGGATCCGAGCTTTGTCAGCGCCTCAGGTCATTGCCAACACAAGAAACAAGTTCACCAAATATGGGAAGGGACAAGTGCTTTGCAACAGCCGCTTGCGAGGCCGCGCGCAAAAGCATCACGGCGTTCTGGCATTTCGGTCGCAGCCTTGAAAATATTCCTGGAAACAAACGTCATTAGCATGGTGCGACAACTTTACGCGCTGTGCAGTCCTGGTGCAGGCCCGGTCTTGGTGATGCAAAGGCCATCATCACGAATTGCGGCGAGATCCAGGAGCTCTGCTCATCCACGTAAGTTGTTGAAATCAAATGTCGAGCATGTGTCGGGAGAACAGCGCAGTACAGTCGTTTCGGCAAGCTCCGGCCCTTCCAAGGAGACAGAGGAGGCAGAGGAGGCAAAGGCCAAAAGGGCCAAGGCTTCCACCACCGACAAGGCTCCAGTCTCCAGCAAGTTTCATTCTGGCCCCATGTGCTAGATTCCGCTAGATCAGATCCGCTAGATTCTTAGATACCGTTTGTGAGCATCTGTGAGCTGCAGGTCCACCTTTTCCACATGCTTAAGAAGTACAAAGGGGCACGCAAGCCCGTTACATGGCGTGGTGAGGAGGTGACTTGCTCGAAGGGCAAGGCCTCGGCCTTAGAGTGACAGAGGAAGAGAGTATGAGAGAGTATGAGAGAGTGAGCAGGAGTGAGCAGGAGTGAGCAGGAGTGAGCTCAAGGCGGAGCCCGCGTCTTGAGCAATTCGCTGATGGGTTCGACTCTCGCATCCTGCTAGTAGCGAGTACTTCTCTTTGATGGTCGGGCCTGGATACTTGGGCAGCGACCGCGTGAACTTCTTTACGAACACTTTACGTAGGGCTTCCACGCGACAGGCAGCCCTTTTAGTTATGTCGAGTACGGGCGCGTCTCCGCCGCACCATGGGAGGTGAGGGTGAGCTGAGGTTTGCGCGGCGACAAATGACCAAGAATGACCTAGAACGGCAGACGCATTCACAGGGTGGGTTGTCCATCCAAGGCGGGCGCATGTTCCCGAAACTGGACCATGAATGCGCCGTGTCCGTGCATAAGCTAAGACGGGCTGTTCTCTGACGAAGTGCACGCACAAAGCCTTGCAAACAAGCACAAGGACGAGGTGAACTCAGACCACATTTCCACTGATACCCTCCTTTAAACTTCCGCCGAGTTTTCACCCGAGACTTCCGGACAGGGCAGCGGGTCGCAGTGGTCGGGGTGCCTTGAGGGGGCTCCTCTGAGAGAGTGAGAGAGTGGGACAACGCGTAGATGCGCGTGGGTTCATAAGAAATGTCCAGCAAGAGCACGCGAGGCCAAGGTGGCCTTGGAGAACCTTCGCAAGAGACTCACAGCTGCTCCGGCAATGCAGCGCCTCGGCGTAATTCGACTTTACTTCACTGGTGTCACTGACCCGCAGAAAGAAAGTAGCAGGATCATAGGATCATAGGGATCATTCATTGTAGGTGGAAGCCCAAGTCTGATACAATATGCTGGCCCCCAGCCTCTTGCGGGACCCTTACCCACGCCCAACCTGCAGGTCCTCCGGTTGGACCCCTTAGCAGCTAAGCCATCTCAGATCATCTCAGCATAAGCGGCGCAAGAGATGGCGCAACATTTTGCGCAGGTGCTTTTTCGTGACGCTTCACGCTGACTCCATGGCTAGCTTGGATGTCACAGTCTTCTGAAGAGAAGTCCTTGAGAAAGATGATGTACATAAACGTATCATGAAAAAATGTCACAAAGTATCACAAGACGCTTGCAAGTGTGCTTCCGCGTCGACATGCCCAACCATGCCGAAGACAATCGCTTCCCCTTAGGAGCGTACCAACAGAACAAGTGGAAGATGTCGTGGCAAAACTCACCACGCTTTGCATGTTTTTTTTGGGGCGTATCCAGGCTCCTGTTCTTTGAGCTCGCTCGCGACCATTCAGATGACCCCACATCCAAGAATGGTCCCTGCCTCGAATCCTCGAAGGGTTGATTGCCGCTGCTACCATGACCATTACCTTCCTTGGCAACCCAGTTGTAAAGCAGGTGGTGACTTGGGACTGGTGGAGAGAGGTAGCCTGCAGCCGAAGGTGGAGGAGACAGAGCAAACTTGTGTCAACTTTCCTTTTCATGTGAGCTGATGTCTGTTGGAAGGATGTCGGTTTCTCCCTCCAGAAGAACGAGCTGTCTCAGGCAAAGACTTGGTAGCTGGACTGCAAGATCTGATTACGTATCCGCATCTCGCAGGTGTTTGAGGACGAGTTTGGTGTACATCTCTTACTCCGACCTGAGCTTGGACGCAAGCATTGAGAGAATCAGGTCAGGATAGATCCTGCAAGCTGAGGCTGCGACTGAGTCCGCGTCTGGAGAGATAAGCGCGGATCCATCGTGCATAGGCCAAAACAAGGATTGCACACAGCTCTGCAGCTCTCGAGCCTCATGCAATCTGGTATTGCGTAGTGTTCGACTAGGTATGCAAGTCTTCTCTGTGTGTGGATTGGGCAGCCCTAGGTCCAAAGGGAGAGCCTACATAGCCTTAAGTATGTCTTCAGCCTAAAGCCTTTCAGCTCTTCCTTAACCACGTGGCCAAGAAGAAAATGGTCTCTATTTGAGATAGGGCTACAAGGCCTGCTCTTTATGCCTCTCATAAAAATGCCAAATTGCCACCCTGTGCAGGCCGCTATACCCGGCGAAGCATTCGAGAGCGCTACGTTACGTGCGAGCGTTACGACGCCTTGCTCCTCTATCGTTTGCCTCAGTCTCTGGGTCCTGGCCACCGAGAAGAGCGGCCCGTTGGAATCGGGACGAGCGCGCGATCTCGGCAGCTCGACCGTGTATGAGCATTGTATGAGCGCTCTGCCCTCCACCCCGCCTCCCTCGTCTTTGCCGCGCGAGCTTCCAGGGGACCTCCAGATGTGGCTCCCACGCGAGGCCGCGGTTGCCGGCGAGCACACGGAGGAACTGCGTTCTTGGAGGAATCTGCGTCGCACCATCGGAGAATGCGAGGACACGCCGACTGCAGATGCTGCGCGGCAAGAAAGTGTGCAATAGGAATTGCAAGAAATGCATAGCGAGATGCAGGATTGCAATGTCGATGATGACAAGCAGCATTTTTGGCAAGCAATGCTTCGAACAAGCATCACTCCACAAAGATAGTACAATTGTTGGATGTGCCGGGCCTGTCAGTTAGATGTGCCAGCAAATGCCACTGTTGCACATCCTCGCGATCACGGAACGCCGGAGCTGCTGGCACACAAGCTGGGTGGACGGAGCGTTTGAGGATGTGAATCTCGACAGCGAAATTGTGGGCCAACATAGGCCCGCAGACATACATTGTTACATTTGAGCGACCACGTCAGGCGATGCAATGACAACATCGAAGGGGCAACTCAAGCAGGTTGCAAGTTTCAAGACAATTCGTTTGCACAACCGGGCGTCAACGGGCGAAGCAACTACGCTACAACAGCGTTAGAAACATCAGCTTACTTTTTGCCGTTTTCATTGCCAGCAATTCTGTGGGTTTAGACGCCTTGATCTAGGAAGAGATAGAAAGGCGAAAAACGCAGAAAAAAGACTGCAGTAGCCAAGGTCGCTGCTGCCACAGCGGCGGGCGGCAAGTCTCATGGAGGCAAAGGCAAACACAAGAGCAAGAAAGGCAATGATAAGCCGTGTGAACATTGCCAAAAGCCCGGACACACAGCTCAAAGGGGCAAAAAGTTCCGCTTACAGACCGGACTTCGCGGCGAAGATCAATGGCAACAGTGCCTTCGTCCAATGGTGGGCCATCTGCGCCGCCTGGATTGGGAGCTGCGTCCATTGGGGCTCTTGGGCCTGCAGCACCAAGGCATTCTCGGAGTTTCTCGCCCAACGTTTCGGTTATTCTGCGTGGCTTGCCGATATCGTTCGGAACGCACTTCAACAGTTTGCGGGTGCAGCATGGGCCCTGGATTCCGGAGCCAGTCAGTTTTGCATCATGGGGCATGGGCGACAATGCCGATGATGCCATGTGGGAGAGCGTGCAAAGTGCAGACTGTGACATCGACACAGGGGCTGGGACGGCTCAGCCAACAGTCATGGTAGATGCCATGGCTCCGCATCTCGGGCGTTGCTCGGCTGTAGTGATGCCGGAGTCAGAATCAACATGGCATCGATGGGCGAAACTTGCGCCGAGATGGGGTATCATTGTTACTGGCCTGCGTGGTCGGAACAGCCACATTTCTGGCGGGATGGTAGTTCCAACGAGGTGCCTTTCGGTTTCCCTGGCGTTGGCAACACAGTCGCTGGCCCACTATCCGAAGGACCCCGCTTGCGAAGTGTGCTTGCAAGCGAAGATGTGCCGAGCGCCGGCGTCTTGCAAGAAACAATCTGTCAAAAATGACAAGCACTCAGCCCGGGCATGGCGAACGCATTCACTGTGATCTCGTCCGCCCCACGCACCCCAGCATCAATGAGTATGCCATGATTCCAAGGCGAGTTTGCCGTAAAGCTCAAAGAACAGAAAGTTAGACATGAACGCTCTTTGCCGCGTCGACCGCAAACCATTTCCCATGCTGAGCATTCCACCGCGCAGTTGCAGAGGGCATGGCTTGCTCATCGTTGCGGCCGTGGTGTACTTTGTGGATTGTGCTAGGCGGCGGTCGTCGTAGGCGCGTGGTATTTGGCCGCGCCGGCTCAGAAGCGCTGGCCCGTGCTGAGCAGGCCGCAGCGGAAGCTGACCCTCGAACAACGATGCTGAGCGTAGATGGCGTGGGCGAGTACGACCACATCTCCCGTGCCAGTATGTTGCGGGCTCTGAGCTCTCACGCCCCGCTGGCTGGCCTGAGCCGCTACATCTACTATGATGGGCGGAGGGGGGGACACGAGTTGCTGCAGGGAGAGGGAGGGGAACAAGGCGATCCGCTGATGCCGGGGTTAAACGCGCTCGGCCAACATGCTGCCCTTCTCTACATTCACTCCCGGTTGCAGCAGGACGAGCGCCTCTATGCCTTCCTGGATGACATGTACGTCAGGTCCACGCCGCAAAGGATGCTTCTCGCTCTGCGGTCTGCCCAACATGCGCTGTCCCAGCACGCCAACGTCCAGGTCCATCTCGGTAAGACCAGGGCATGGAACGCCGCTGGCGAGGCTTGGAGTCGTGAGTACGTCGCACGCTTTCTGGATGACAAGCGAGGCCAGCACGACATCCTTCTCGCGCGGCTGCCGTACGTACAGGACTTCCAGGAGTGCGTGGCTGTTTCTCTTGCTCTGTGCCAAGTGCGAATTGGAATGGCGCGCACGCCCTGCTGCGCCGGCGTGCGTGCCACGAGACGGCGAAACACATCCCCGGTCAGAAGCCAGCGCCCGGACTCCGCCCGTTGGCTTGGTCAGTGCGACCATCCGGCCGATCCTCAGCGCACTTGCGATTTTTCCCGGCACGTCAGCTACTGCGAGTCTGCCAGCTTCGCGCCGCGGCGAGAAGCTCGTGAAAAGGGTGCGAGGGAACGAAAAAAACTGCACCCACACCGCGGCGCTGCTGCCACGCAGGTGGGGCGGTGCGGACCGTGCTCGGGCGGGAGACGAGTCGGACGAACTGGACTCCGCACTCCATGTCGAGTCGAGTCGAAACCTGATCGCCCGCAGGTGAAACGTTCTACAGGTTTTTTTTGTGCAGAGTCTTGCCTCATCACAAATTTGCAAAACTTTTGCAAATATCATCGCGTGGCACGCGACATTGACAATGCTAGGCGCGCAAGAGCTACGGACATGCGAGCAAAATGAGGAAGGCCACACCGACAGTGTGGCGCTGGTGGCGCCACGGGTGACCGCATCTAGAGACGAGACGAGGGTGGTGTCGACGGTGAGCTGGACCCCGCGAGGGGAGGGCCGTTCGTGATAACCTCCATACGCCGGTCGTCGTGCCGCCGGAAAATGACCCCGTCCGTGGGGAAGCCCAGCACGTGGGCAGGCTGCCCGGTGATCGCCCAACGCGTCGAGATCAGTTCCACGCGGCTGCCTTGCATGAGAGGCAAGGGAAAGCGGAACGCGGTAGGCAGCCGAGTCAAGAAAGCAGATTCGGGCACGTGGGGAGGGCGGCGTAGACACGACCTGCTTCGCTGCGAGGTCGGCTGGTTCGTGGAGTGCGGGATCAGCTTCAGGCAGGCGGCCCGGCCAGGTGAGGACGACGGCGGCAACCTGAAGTGCTGCGAGGCAGCGGCGGTTGCTGCAGGACCTGCGAGGTATTGCAAAATGTCGTCGCCAAGAGCACCCTGCATTTCCCACACCGACATGGCTGGACGGAAGCTTATCCGGGTATCTGGGCAGGAATGAAAGGAGGCTACGATGAAGGAAGGGCCCGAAGATCTCGCTTGAGCAGATCCCTAACTTCAATTCACCGTGCACCGAGAGGCCGAAGCAAGAAATGCCGAAGTCCAGGCAAAGGCCGAGCTTGAGTTGGCTGCCAAGCCAACAGCAAGGGCAAGGCCAAGGCCACGGTGCAACTATTTGCTGCGCACTGTGCGCGATCCTGCGGTGTTGTCTGGGGGATGCACCGTTGGATCTCCCATACAGCCACGCTGCGAGTGCCCGCACGCTGTTGTT
The DNA here is from genome assembly GCA_905221605.1 of Symbiodinium natans. Taxonomy (NCBI): domain Eukaryota; class Dinophyceae; order Suessiales; family Symbiodiniaceae; genus Symbiodinium; species Symbiodinium natans. The sequence continues at coordinate 107,350 of CAJNDS010000323.1, read as the reverse complement.
GACCGAGGGCTGGGACGCGTGCCCCAGCTGGACCGCAGTTGCCGGGGGCCGGCGGCCGGACGTACAGGACTTGGCGAATGGCCACACGGCTGGCAGCTTCATGCGTCGCGCACTCGCAACCCTTACTACCGCGACCGCGTGATGCTGCCGTCGTTGATACCGGACCGCCGAGCCCTGCTTCGCTCCCAGTCAGGCCCGCACGCTGGCGCGTGGCGGACGGCCATACCAGGCGAGCCGGCCACGACGTTGTCCCCGCCCGTCATGCAGGTGGCCCTGCCCATCACAACTCGCCAATGCGGCTTGCCCGGATGCGGCGGAAGCGTGGACGCGTATGGCGACCACGCCTAGGCGTTCTTGGCGTGCCCTCGCACGGGGCTTTAGCGCGGCGGGCCAAGGTGGTGGAGAGGGCGTGGGTGCGGGTAGCGCGGACCGTCGGAGACTGCTGACGTATAGAAAGGCTTGTGTCTGAAGAAAAAAAAATTGCCACTGCAGGGCGCGACTATCTACGTGCCGCTCTTGCTGGATGCAGCCGGCATCTTGGCCCTGCCCGCACAACAGCGATGGCGTCAGCATCCTGTTGTTGCGCCTTGGTGGGGGGCTACTGTTGACGCACTGCTGTCGCGGCCCTTCCTGCCTGTGCACCAGTGCTGGCAGCCCTGCATGAGGAGTTCCTGCGCGGGGCCGACGTGTGCGCCAGCCACTGCTGTGGCACCACGTGGCCTTCCGCTCCGACCGCCTCACGGCCATCCAGGCCCGCTCGACGAGTTTCGCCCTCCTAGCCAGCAGCCCAGTGCGGGTGCAAGCTAGAGCGTGGTCGCCCCATGCGTCGAGCCTTCTGCCACATCCGTGCCCCGACTGACCGCGTTCGCTCGGTCCCACTGGCAATGGCAGGCGGAGCCTTCGCCGCAGAGCTAGCAGCATCACGTCTGGCGGGAGCGCCTTTGCGATTTTTCCTGTGTGTAGCCTGGCGGCAGCTGAGTCGGAGGAGCGCAAGCGTCTGGCCACTGTCTGGTTGGGTTTTGCAGACGTTGTGCAGAAAGACAGCAAACTGTTCATTGATCTGGGGCCCTGTCGGAACCTGGCCGGCTTGTCGTCCAAGCCTGTCACAGATGCTGGACTTCCTGGCCAGCCTTGCAGAGGGCGCAATTACAGACCGCGGGCGCCGCCGTCGCAAGACAGCGCTTGGCGTACTTTCAGCGTTAACTTTTTGCACTTTGCACGTTGGCCGTTCGAGTCACGAAGACTACAGTCCTTTCAGGACAAGGGACAACGGTGGGTGTTACGAGCTAATTAATGTGCGAGGCCGTGTCAAACTGCATAAAATTATGTCTTGTTGACGGCCATCTTGGCAGATGAGCTACATCAGACCACGAACTACATCCAGGGAACTGCGACATTACAAACTTGTTCAGCGTTAACGTTTGCAGCTTACAAGTTTTTTTTTTTTTTCGCGCGCCTTTTTCCGTCAGCCAGGAAGCGTCCAGTCTACCCTTCCCGCTCCTACATGCTCCTACGCGGCGCGCAGCGGCAGCAGAGAGGGCAGCGCCGGTTCGGCAAGCTCGACGACTTCGCTGAGCGTCGGCTGCCCATCGCCGCCCGGCTGCGCTGGTGCGCGCCAGATGCCGCCCAGCAGCGTGGACGCTAGCGCGCGCTGCTGCGCGCAGCTCAGGAACCCCCACCAGCGGCGCTGCCAGCCTGCTGTAGCAGCTGCGCGCAGCACGGGGGGAGCTCGCAGGGACCGCACGCGAACGAGGCGACGCAGGAGATCGTGGGCCTCGCTGCCCCAACGCCCGCCAGCACCACGAGCCTTTGCGGTCCGGGCCGAGCAAGCTCAGGGTACCGTGCGAGTTTCCAGCGCCGCGCGACTTCGATTGCCGCGCCGTCACGATCGCGACTTCCCGGCTGTGGCATCCCGTCCGCGCGCAGGGGTGACACGAGCGTGACATCGCAGCACAGCGCCTCGCCGCGCCTGGTGGCGCCGTACAAAACGAAGTCGAGGCGGCGCCGATCGTCGGCCGGGATCCCAGGCGCGGTGGTGTGCAGAAGCCACTGTTGAGGCACAACGCGGCCTTCAGCGCCAACCGCCTCGCGAGCGACCGCACCCACGCGCGCTCGAGGAGTGGGGCTCGTCGCGCCAGCAGGCCACTGCGGGCGCATGCAGCACGGTGATCCCCGAGCTCATCGACGCGGGCGCCACAACCGGCTTCGCCACCGCCACCACACCGAGCTGCTGCCAAGGGGAGGGGGAGGCGCAAGCGTCGGCGCAGAGCGATGAGCATTTCGGGCGGCGCGAGCGTACTGGCTGCGTCTGCGGGGATGGCACGGAGCCATTCGCCAGCGTGGGCACCTGACTGTGAGCGCAGCAGCGCACGGGAATCGGCACGGAGGCTGAGGAGGAGGCGCTCGCGGTAGGACGTGTTGAGTGCGCGAGCTGCCGGTCTCTGCCAGCCACGAATCCAATCCCCGGTCTCTGCCGGCTCGTCGGGCGCGGGCGCTGGGGGCGCTACGCCTTCCAGGAGGGTGGGCCAGTCCGGGCGCGTGGTCCAACCCTCTGCATCCAGGACAGCGCCTGCGGCTGCCGCGGCCCTCAATGAAGGCGCTGCTGCCGCGTCGGCAGCCGCCAGCTCACGCGCGCACCGCGCCGCAGCATCCGGCCTGCGCTGGTGCATGACTGGGAGCGCATCAGCCCACGCTGCCCAGTATGCAGCCGCGCGCACCCGCTCGGCGCTGCATAGCCCCAAACCGCCCAACAAGGTGGGCAGGAAAGCCAGTGAGCGGGCTGCTTCCCAAACCTCACCTTCCGCGTCGGGCTCAGAAAGGAGATGCTGAGCGCAGCGTCCGCCATATGGCGCTATCATGCGCGGCCGCGTACTCGCCGGACTCGGACGGCGGCACAGTGCGTACTGCATGCTGTGCCCGCGGGCTCGCGGGCTCGCGCAATACAGCAAGAGGAGCCATGCGCATTGCAGATCTGGCAACTGCCTAAGCTCCTGTAGCAGGCTTTGCTCGGCTTGCAGGCGCTCCTCCAAGCGGCGACGGACGAAGTCGGCGCTGCCGATGGGGACGCCGAGCGCAACGAAGCCGCGGTCTGCCGCGTCCGCCGCGCCGCACCACACGTCCGGCCCGAGTTCGGCTATGCCAGGTGGGGGAGGGCCTTCGGCCACGCGGTACACGCGCGTTTTGCCAAGGTTGGCCGCTACTCCGGCGCGCGCCTCGACAATTGCAGTGGTGTCGTCGAGGGCGGCTCGGGCGCGAAGCGAGGTCGTGACCAGGTACAGGTCGTCCAGAAATGCTGCTAAGAACTCCCCCGCCTGGAGGCGACCTTGCGCCTCGTGCAGTGCATCATGCTGTGCCAAAGCAAACAACGCCGGCGCCAACGCGTCGCCTTGCTCGCAGCCTTCCCCTTGTGGCACGTCGTGCCGCTGCCCGTCGGCATCCCACCACAGATAGGTGGAGACGGCGCCGTACCAGGCGCGCACATAAGGCACCAGGGAAGGGGCAACCTCCCGGAGTTTGGATAGGAATGCCGTGCGGGAGACGGTGTCGTAGGCGCATCGGCCATCCAACGAAACGACTGTGGCATCAGCATCCAGCTCCGTCGCGGCTCGCAGCATGGCTGCCAAGCAGTCTGTGCCGGCACGCGCTTGCAGCGCGAACTGGTATGGGCGAGTTGCCCGGTCAAACACTGGCGCGAACTGCCGGGCTAGCGTTCGAGAGACAAGGCGGCGCAACGTGTCTCCGGTAGCGATTCCGCGCACTCCGCCCGCAGGTTTGGAAAGCGCTGTCAGGCGCGAAAGTGCCAAGGCACGGAGCACCGACTCCGGCACGTCAGCATTTGCAAGCTGCGTGGCCGCCTGCGCTAGCATGTCGAGCGTCGCCATCCTCCAACAGTAGGCGGTAGTGCTCGATGGCGGCGCCGGACAAGCCCGCTGCGGTCCCCCGTTTGGCCGTTCGCAAGGCTTCCCCAAGTGCTGCCGGTGTGAGGCGCACCTGTTCGGCCGGCCGAAACGATGCCAGGTCTTGCGGCAATGGTTGGCGTGGTTCCGGCGGCCGCCTCGAGGGGTCGGTGAGTTGGCGCAGCGTCTCCGCGTTGCCCGGCGCGAGGGGAGCGCTCGTCAAGGTTTGTCTGGCCCGCGACAGCTGACCACGACGCACCTGGGCGCAAGCGCGCTCACGGGTGCGCTCGGGCTGCGCGGCGGTGGTGTGCGGCGGTTGCGTGTTGGCGTGGCGCGCAGCGCGCAACAAAGAAGGCCAGCGACCGGCCTCGAAGTCAGTGATTCGCTGGAGAAGCACGGCTTTGCCAGTGGCACCACTTTGATCCGGGCGCGCCAACAGCAAACGGGGCACCAACAAAAACAACTTCCAAGCCCTTTCCGACGTGATGCCTGCCTGCGGGGCCGGGCGGAGAAGGGCTCGCAGCGCAAAGGTGAAGGCGCGGCGCACGCCAGGTGCCTGGAAGCGGGGGACATCGCGTAGCGGCTGGAATGGAATCGCGAATTCTTCGTGTAGGATAACGCTGTCAAGCCATTCCCACGAAGCCCTGCCGACTCGCGTGTTTGAGGGCGCCGGTGCCTCTCCCGACCCCGGGCCTGCTGCATCGATGTCGGAGTTGGCCTCCTGCAGCATCCCATGTTCGTCGCCAGCGATTCCAGAATTGGCTGCCTGGTCAGCCCTTTCCTGTTCCACCGCTGCCTCGTTGGTTGAGGAGGCTGGGCCGTCACCGCCAGCAGGCGAGGCCAGTTCGGCGGCTCGCCTTGGCTGTGGCCCCCTTGCGTTTGGACCTGTGTCGGGAGCAGCGGGCTCGAGCGCTACTGGTGGAAGCTGACCCCCCGTTCCTGAGCGAAAGCGCTCTGAGTGGCGATCCAACGCGGACGCGAGCTGCAGTCCACCGAAACACTCGAGCAAAGCTTCCTGAACCGGTGCAAGCAGATAACCGTCTGACTCGCGAAGTTGTCGGACGGCCCATCCAACATGGACCCGAGCGCCGCCCGGCAAGCATGCGCGTTCAAGCCGCGCAAGGAGATCAGGGAAATGGTGCGCATGCGCCGGCGCAGCTTCAGCCGCACGTCGCAACGTGGCAGCCAAGTCTTGCGGCGCAACGGGCTCAGAGGCCATTAGCAACTGTCGCGCTTCGTCCCACCAGCCCCGTGCGCGGGGGTCCGCGCGCCAGGCCTCCAATGTCGGGAGTGCCAGATCGGTAGCTGCAGCGTGCAAGAGCGGGACGTAAAGCCAGGAGTTGGTGGCATCGCTGACGCCGCCGGCAGGCGGGCCACACGCGAACCAAAAAGCAGCGGGGACGGCCGTGCGCGGGGCGCCCGCCGCACGTGGGTCTACGTCTACGTGTGGCGGGGCCAATGCACGTTGCATGCCCACCGCTGCGGCATCTGCGGCCGCGGCCTGCGCAGCCTCGGCGGGCGCTGCTGGCACGGCGGCCGCTGCACCTGGGATAGGCGACGTAGGCAGAGCTGGGGCAGGGGCGCTGGGAGCTGCCATGGTCAGCTGGCGCTCGCCGCCTGAGCAGCCCCTGCTGCACTCTGTGCGGCCGGAATGCGTGCGGCGATCGAAGACCCAGCGAACAGTGCGGTTGCATTCGCGGCACTCGTCGCCGACCCCGCTCGGGACCTCGAGATCCGCGAGCTCGAAAGATTCCGCGCAACGAGGGCAGATCCAACTGGGCTGCCATGCCGCGATGCCGGCATCATGCCGTATGGGGATGGGGGCCCAGCGCATGGCTCGAGTCGGCAGGTCGACGAACTGCAGCAAGCCACTCCGGTCAGGTACAGGCGCAACGTGGTGGCAGCAAAGCAACTCGACGCCTGGCGGTGGCCGCGGTTCCGGCGCGTCCTGGCGAGTGAAGGTGCGCAGCGCATAGTCTACGACTGCAGCACGAACCGTGGACTCGCCTGAAAGGCGCTGGGGATGCGCCACGCCCGCGGCGGCACACCGAGCTTGCAGCCAAGCATCGTTGTCCGGCGTCCACCCCACCGCGGCGCAAACGGGGCACCGTACATCGCGTGGCCCATCAGCCTGTGCCCGCAGCTGCGCCAGGCATTGCAGGTGAAGGGAATGGCGGGAGCACGCCGGGTGAACCACAGGTTCTTGGCCCCCGCGTGCTGCCAAGTGGATGGTCTCCAAACAGATGCCGCATACCTCAGGCGACGCGAGCGGGGTAGCGGCTCCGTCCGCCAAGGGCTCCGGCGCTGTGGCGCGGCCCTGCTGTCGCGGGCGGTTTGTCGGGGAGCCGGCAGCCTCGGCGGGCGCTCGGCACTCCATTTCCGAGGTCGGGGCAGACGGTCTGCAGCCATGGCGCGGATGCGCAGGTGAATGAGGTGGCGTGTCGTCCCCAACAACGACGACGGAGCCTGCGCCGTTGTGCGCCCTTGCGCCGGCTGCCATCAAAGGCGCTCGGCGATCCGGCGTGCTCGACCGGGACAAGGGCGACATGGGCTCGTCTGGCGCAGCGGTCGAGTCGAACGGCCTGGTTGCGATGCTTCCGGCATTCACCGGCGCGGTTCGTGTGCCGGGCGGGGCTGCCGTAGAGGCGCGCGACCGCCTGGGCGTGTCGGATCTGCGCATGCCGGAGCCAGCGGCGGCCTTCGCAGGCGCCGCGGCTCCCCGCAACACGCAGCGTCACGGACGGTTCCTTTATCCAGGGCGCTTGGGTGGTACAGAGCACTCCATGGCACCAGCAAAAAAAGCTACCCCGACCCTCCAGCTGCGCAGGACGCGCCCAGGAGCAGTTGCGGCCCTCCAGCTGCAACGCAGTGCCCAGGAGCGGCCGGCAAGAAACTTGAGCCAAAATGGCTTGAGCCAAAATGGCTACGGTTCCAAGTGGAGCAGCTTCAGAGTGTGCTTGAGAGCCCCTTAGTGGCAGCGTGGCAGAATTCCTCCGTGGACGCGGCAGCGGGCAAAGGAGGCGCTGCCGCTTCCTTTGGTTGTTCTGTTTCGTTTTGAGCAGGCGTTGGTCAACGGCGCCGGTGAGGACTGCCTCCTTTTATCCGTACTGTTGGTAAAGGCCTGGGCGAGCTTACGCTGGTCCGACGTGCATCTTTTGGACTTGGCTTCTGTTGTGCTGGGTAGCGATCATCTAGCTGGATGGTGTTGGAGGACTAAGTCAAGCAAGCGAGGGATGCCTTGGGGCTGCCTCTCCTGTGGCCTCTTGAATAGGGGTTGGGCCTCGGTCTTCTTCCGGGGGTCTGCACCTTGCGAGATGCGTGCCCGCAGAATGAATGCGTGCTAGACTACAAGGGAAAACCGCTTGGCTACTCTGGCATGCTGGCGCAGTTCCGGTGCTGTCTCGTGGTGTATGCTGGCCTGTCACCCAGCTTGGCAAGTCGGTTCACCTTGCACTCGCTAAAGACAACGCTTCTGGCCTGGTCATCACAGGTGGAAGTACCGCAAGTGCTCCGGGAGGCACAGGGGCATCACAGACCAGCAGCCGTCTCTGCTTGCGTGAAGCGTTATTCCCGTGATGACATCAATCCTCAACTCAGCTGCCAGCGCAAAGTGGTTGCCAAACTGCGTGATGGTTGGCGCCCCTATGTGCCTGTGGACAGAGGCCTGGGCCGTGTGGATGCCGCTGTGTTTGAGGCGCACGTGCCCGCGCTTCCGCAGGTGGAAGGGGATGCAAAGCCTGGCGAGATATCTTTCCGACACTGAGGCGTCCGTGGATGCCGAATGCCGAAGTTGCTGCCGGCCCCGCAAGTGATTCCGAGCACGGGGAGCTCGAGCGCGACTCTGAAGCTAGCGTAGCCAGCGTGGCCCCTACACTGACACTCGCAGATCTGGATGAACTGGAAGGTAGCTGGCTTCTGAATACAGTTTCCGGCTGCGCTCATAAGTCCGTGTGGTGCAGCGAGCTTGAGACATGGGTCCTGGCGTGTCGGCCAAGTCTACAGCTCGAAAAGCAATATGAGCACTGGACATGCAACCCCTGCTTTCATGGTTTCAGGTCATGCGGCCATTCGGGCTGTTGGAGCTCTGGCTGAGGCAGCTCAAGCGCTTCTTTTTGATATAAAAAAAAAGAGTGCCTTGCCCTTTGGGGGCCTGTCACTTCGCAGGGGCTTTGGGCCTTTCTGCTGCGCTTGTCAAACAATGGTTTGTATTGTTGCGCACAGCCCTTTTGGGGTCTGTCATGTCGCAGGAGTGTCGCAGGGGCTTTCTGCGTTGTTTCATTGCTTGCTTTGCGTTCTTTGTCATGCCTGCGAGCACTGCAGCCTCGTGGCGTACCACAACATGGTGCAAGCCGGGGTGCAGGAGCCTATTGCTGACACGATTATCCGGTATCCGGCCTCCGGCTTGGCTATGACGAGGAAGGCTTGTTCCGCGCTGCTTTTGTTGATCAGCAAGCCTTTGAGGGTTGGCTAAAGAAGCTGCGTCACAAACTTGGCGACGCAGATCTGACAGCACGCATGCGCCGTGTGCGGGGACAAATCGCACCATGCCGCAGAGTGCCCGCAGCAGCAGTCGCGTTGAGCCACTGCGCTGGCTGGTTTGGCCGGCCCCGCCCCAAGCAAGGGTTCGGGGGAGCGCGCGCCTAGGGCTCCAGTTGCTGGGGAGTTGTGTGAGCCAGAGGATTTCTGCGATGTGGAGCTGCGTCTTCCTGCGCATGGAGCTGGCAATGGTCGGCAGCGCCTCAGGGATGGTGGCGGTGTTGGTTCTACTGCAGATTGGCGATGCCCCAAAGCAGCGGATATGTTGAAGAAGTTGCGTGTTCAGTGGATATCTCGCTTCGAGCAGTGGGACTTGCTTCATCGTGTGCAGCGCGCCGTGTCCTGTCAGTCGAGTGAGGCTTGGTTGAGTGACGGAGAGATTGAACGTCTTCGCGAAGACCTGTTATCTGTCCTGAAAGATCATGGCTTCAGCTCGTCAACTAGGATTGTGGCGGGGCAGCCCTTGGCCCTGGATCTATGGCGAGATCTGTTTGCGCTTACAGATGATTGTTGATTCAGCCCTCGTCCCTCTCTTGCAGGATGGCGTGCCGACAGGGAGACAAAGCACAATTCCTCCCTCAGGCGCCCTCAGGTGTCTGGCGCGAGGTCGACGTTCCAGCACATCCCAACCTCGAATTGTTAGTTCTTGATGCACCGTCGGGATTTGCGTTGGACGACCCGGAGACACTCATGGACTTGGTGCAGCGGGACGTAGATTGTGGCTTTGCTGAGTGGATCCATGGCGGTGTCGACGAGGTGCGAAAACAGTTCGGCCGACAGTGTGCGGCTGGCCGTCTGGGTTTAGTGAAGAAGGATGGGGCAGACCCCCGCCTTGTAGGGGACAGTACAATCTCTAACGCGAACCGCTTGTGCAGCATCTCAGAGAAGATCGAACTGCCGGGCTTGGGAGAGGCACACTAGGTGGCTGGTGTATCGCACCTGCCACTTTGGTGGAGAATGGAGCGCCTGCTGGTGGTCCAAGGTTGCTGCAGGCTATTTGCTTCTACGTCGCGCTCGTGTTCTGGCCATGTATGCTGATGACGAACTCTCATCTCAGCGACAACATTGAGGTCACGCACACGAACATTGGTTGCGACTGTGGCCCCAGCTTCACGACAAACACGAGCTGCTGCACGCTCGAGCGGGCCCGCACGGGCACGGAGGACGCCAGAGCGGGGGCACGCCGCAATGTGGTCACCCAGGGCATCATGAGCAACCCGACAGCGGCACTGCGCGCCTGTGAGTGGGAGTGGCAGCCTCAGGCGACGGAGAATAAACACCCGGAAGAGGGGGGAGTGGAGCGTCAACTCCGGGGATGTGGGGCGCGCTGTGAGTACCCTGGCAGCAAATGGGCCGGCCTGTGACTCCAGCAAGGCGATGGAGGTTCCTCCCGAGGATGCTCTTATTTCGGCCCGGCCAGTGCCCCAAAATCCCGAAGGCGCAGTTGCTTGATCGCTTCACTTCCTTCTTTCGGGGGGAGTGGGCCCCACTTCTGCGCGACGCCCAGCGCCTGGCTTCGGTATCCGCGTCCCGGGACCCGCATGCAGACCCCACGCCACAACAACGTGCTGACCGCGCGGTGCAGCTCGCACATCTCGGGGAGCTCTCCGCTGCGCGACAGGCGCTTACGGCCGAGCCCTTGGCGCCCGCCCCCGACGCCGCCCTCCAGCACCTTATCGACCCCGCCCGGCGGCCACCTGAACCTTACCAGCCCTTGCCGCCGGATCTACTGCAGTTCCAGCCGGAGTCCCCTGCAGTGCTGGATCGTTCGGCCCTGTTGGCCAACCTTCGGCGTGCGCGCAAGGCAGCTGCACCAGGCCCCAGTGGTTACACTGCTGAAATGTTGCGTGTTCTCCTTGATGACGCTGAGTGCTCGGCCTGTTTTGCTGATGTTTGCTCGTTGCTCGCTAGCGCGCATCTCCCCGAGCCCGCTGCAGCGGCTGTCGCGCTCGGCCGCTTGGTTGCCATCCGCAAGCCCTCTGGGGGCACCCGCGGACTCGTCATCGGCGACCTCTTGCGGCGGCTGGTTGCTCGCACGCTTGCCCAACAGTTCTCCGAGCCGATTGCTCTCGCGTGCAGCCCCCACCAATATGCGCTATCCACCCGGGCAGGAGCTGAGGCGCTCATCCACTCTCTCCAGGCCCGCACTGAGGCCGATCCTCAACTCACTGTGGTGTCAGTCGATGTGAGTGCTGCATATGATACGGTCAGTCGCCAGTCCATGCTTGAGGCGCTCAGAGACACCCCGAGTCTGTCCCCTCTCTTCCCCTTCGCTCGGCTCTGGTACGCGCGCGAGTCTGCCTATGTTTGGACAGCTGGCCCCCAGTCCCACCGAATTGCCCAGGCCGAAGGTGGGGAACAAGGCGACCCTCTGATGCCAGCCATGTTCTCCCTAGGCTTCGGCCCCGCGCTCAGAGACCTGCAGGCTGATCTCGGACCCGGGGAGCACGCCCTCGCGTACCTTGACGATGCATACATCCTCGCATCGCCGGCCAGAGCGATCGAGCTGTACCACCGCCTTGAGCACTATGCCTTCGCCAGGGCACACCTTCGCCTGAACCCCTCCAAAACCCGGCTGTGGAATGCTGCAGGGGTTGCCCCTGCCGGTGTGCTTGAGCTCGCCCCGGGCGGCGAAGTCTGGGTAGGCAACCCTGCGCTCCCCGCAGCCCAGCGCGGTATTGTCGCCCTTGGCGCCCCCATCGGTACTCCCGAGTTTGTTGCGGCTCACCTTTGTGCACTCCTGGCGCGCCACGAGGGCTTCCTCAACGCCTTGCCGGGCCTCCAAGACACACAGGTCGCATGGCTCCTGCTCTCTCACTGCGCCGCTCCCCGAGCGCAGTATGTTTTGCGCACACTTCCCCCGCCGCTCACACGCGCCTTCGCCGCAAGACATGACGCCATGGTGAGCTCTTGCTTGGACACCATCCTGTCGGCGGACGCTGCAGTCGGGCTGCCTGACCTGGCCGTCGCCCGCGCGCAGCTACCTTTGCGGCATGGCGGGCTTGGACTGCGCAGCGCTGCGCGTCACGCACCCGCCGCCTACTGGGCATCTTGGGCTGATGCGATCCGTCCCGTCCTTCACCGGGACCGCGATTTCGCTACCACTCTTGTTGCGGCTCTGCAATCTGGTGAGTCAGTGCCTGCTTCCCTGGAGTCGCTCCGCGACGCTCGTGCCTCCCTCGCCGCAGTTGGTTACGAGCCACCGGCCCGGCCCCAGCTCCTGGATGCTGACCCTCCCGCCTCCGCAGAGGACGAACCTCAGCTCGACCTTACTCGTGGATGGCAGCGCCTGGCGGCCCGGGCCGTGGATGACTTCTGCCACCGCGCACTCCTGTGTGAGCTCGACCCGTCCTCCATCGCCTTGCTGGAGTCACAGGCCGGCCCATTTGCTGCCAGGGTACTCACAGCGCGCCCCACATCGGAGTTGACTGAGGCTGCCACTCCCACTCACAGGCGCGCAGTGCCGCTGTCGGGTTGCTCATGATGCCCTGGGTGACCACATTGCGGCGTGCCCCCGCTCTGGCGTCCTCCGTGCCCGTGCGGGCCCGCTCGAGCGTGCAGCAGCTCGTGTTTGTCGTGAAGCTGGGGCCACAGTCGCAACCAATGTTCGTGTGCGTGACCTCAGTGTTGTCGCTGAGCGCCAAGATGAGCGTCGCATTGAGGTCATCGCCAACGGACTCCCGCTCTGGGGGGGTGTTCAGTTGGCTGTTGACACCACTCTGGTCTCTCCACTGACGGCTGCCGGTGCCCCCCGTCGCGCGCGCGGCTGCACCACTGGTGCCGCGTTGCGCTTGGCCCGCCAGGCCAAGGAGCGGACGTACCCGGAGCTCTGCCGATCGGCCCGCTCCCGCCTGACCGTGCTCGCTCTCGAGGTCGGAGGCCGCTGGAGTGCTGAGGCTGCGGGGTTCGTCCGCCAGCTCGCCCGCTGCAGGGCGCGGGCTCCGCCTGCAACCGCCAGGAGCGCAGCCACCTCCGCATACGCGCTCCGGTGGTCTGCCCTCATCTCGTTTGCAGCCACGCGCGCCTTTTGTGCCAGCCTCCTCTTTCCGAGCGGTCAAAACGGTCGCAGCTCCAAGGCTAAGTGAAAAGGAAAAACTACCAGGACACCGATCTACAGCAGAGACTACCTGCCTACAGAAAATGTCGCCCCGCCACCCGCAGGTAACGGAGCAAACTGCTGCATGCGAGTCAAGCTGGACCAGGTGTCAAGTGCCAAAGCGCGGATGCCGAGAGAGCCACGAATTCAACGGGCATGCAGGCAAGTCCCGGCATCCTCCTTCACAGCACTGAAGCAAACACTGATTCTCCAATCTCTGGTTAAAAGCGAATCCGAAGCTCAAGGACTGCAAGCTGCCAGTCAAGGCCCCATTGTCCTAGCTCTGGCTGAAGCAATGCCCGAAGCTCAAGGACTGCAAGCTGCCAGGCAAGGCCACATTCTCCAAGCGCTGCCTGAAATGATGTCCGAAGCTCAGGGACTGCAAGCTGCCAGGAAAGGCCACATTCTCCAAGCTCTGGTTAAAGCAATGCCCGAAGCTACTGCAAGCTGCCAGGAAAGGCCACATTCTCCAAGCTCTGGTTGAAGCAATGCCCGAAGCTCAAGGACTGCAAGCTGCCAGGCAAGGCCACATTCTCCAAGCGCTGCCTGAAATGATGTCCGAAACTCAAGGATTGCAAGCTGCCAGGAAAAGCCACATTCTCCAAGCTCTGGTTGAAGCAATGCCCGAAGCTCAAGGACTGCAAGCTGCCAGGCAAGGCCACATTCTCCAAGCGCTGCCTGAAATGATGTCCGAAACTCAAGGATTGCAAGCTGCCAGGAAAGGCCACATTCTCCAAGCTCTGGTTGAAGCAATGCCCGAAGCTCAAGGACTGCAAGCTGCCAGGCAAGGCCACATTCTCCCAGCGCTGCCTGAAATGATGTCCGAAACTCAAGGATTGCAAGCTGCCAGGAATGGCCACATTCTCCAAGCTTGGTTGAAGCAATGCCCGAAGCTCAAGGAGTGCCAGCCTCCTCGCACTCCCTCTTGCGAACACTGGCAATGTCGATGGAGGCATCCCACTCCTCAGCGACGTCTTGGCAGACTGCTCGGCCCCTCCTCCCCTTGCCAGCCGCATGCCGTGACAGGGCCACCGCCCGCAGCACCTAGCTCCCTGCCCACCGCTACCTGGTGTGCTCACTGCGCCCTGTGCCACCCGTAGTAGGCTGAGTTCGACCGCTATGGACTTGGGAAAAAGGTGCGTTCAAAAAAAAAAAAAACTCTCATTGTTTCCAGCTGCCGCGGCCCCCGTAGTGGCAGGCCTACTCGTAGCCTTGGCGTGTGTCTTAGGAATACCGCTCTCCTGGAAAAACATGGCCCTTGGGCCTTGTGTGAAATGGGTTGGATGGCTGCTGAACCTCCAGGGCGCACCGCGGGCGAGGACAAGACAGTACGCATTGTGACTGGCCTGCTAGTTGTGGTACGAAGAGGCGATGTGTGTCGCCGGGACCTCCAATCTTTGGTGGGGTTGCTTTCTTGGTTCACTTGCGGAGCCCAGTGGCTCAAGCCATGGATGGCAGTATGGTTCCACATGCTTCTGAAACCTGCGTTGCGGTTCCAGCACCTTGACGAGAGTCAGCTTGCAGAAGTACAGCGTCTTCTTGACTCCAACCTGCGTTTATCCAAGCGTGCCCATTTGTCGGATGTGCAGCAAGGATGGCAAGTTGCTGAGTGTGGCAGCAAGTCCGCGTGTGCGCCGCGCGGTTTGAAGAAAGGGCGCGCTTGGGTGAAGTTTCTGGATGCTGAGTCTGCGAATGTGCGACCGCCTCGGCAAGAAGCGGAGGTGGCAGAGTTCTTCCTGCGTGCAGTGCGACTACGGTCTCCAGTTCACCTGGCAGCAAGTTTTGGGGGACGTGGGCCTGCAGCTGCGGATGCCTTTGCTTCCGGCAGCGTTGCCGGTATTGGTGGGTGATTCTTGCCAGAGGGCGCGCCGCTCGCAGTGTCTTCCATTATCTGGTTCTCCATCCCGCTGGATGCCCATTCTTTGCCCGGCTGGTTTGCTGGCGACGATACCGACCTTAAGACTACGATTTGCGCCCTGGAGGCTCTCGCGCAGCTGGTGTTATTAGTTACGCAGGTGCGTGAAGCCGCTTGCAGCCGCCGCCGACCCAACGTGGGATGTATTGCGCTGCGCCAGCAGTCAGATAACCTTGGGGTGGTCTGCTCGTCGGCAATTGATTACCAAGGTGGAACTGCATCCTGGCGTCACGCCGATGACTGGGACCGAAACGCATGACGGCACTCTTGCTGGCACCAGCAGCGAAATTGAAGCGCCATGATTTTGCCCATGCGTCAGCTGCATTCAACGCTCGCTGTAAATCATGAGGGCAACTAGTTAAGATTACGACGTCCGTCTGCAGTGCAATTTGTTTGCTCCATGGCAAGCATGTTTGATGGCCGCGGCCAAGCTGTTTATCAAAAGACTAAACAGGAAACCACTTAAGACCGCACCTTGACCAATACCATGTTCAAATTCCCAATTAAAAACGCGTGAGATACCTGCCGCTGACGATGTGATGATATGTGATGCCAGCATGCCGGTGCCGGTTGCAAACAAAGACGCCCAACCACACCTTCTTCATCACGAGTGGGATGCGTTGGAGCAGGCGATCGTGCTCCTCGTGCGTCTGCGCGAGCCGCAGACGCACGTACGCGTCGCTGCCGAAAGGGGTGCCAAGGACCGTGAGCCCTTGCTGCTGTGGCGGGAGCGCCCAGTCCCCCACCCAGATTGCGGTATCAGCGTCCCCCTGCAACACTGACAACCTAGGCGGCTCCTCGCCTGCCGTGTTCCAAACACGCGTCCTGCGACTGCTGAGTTCAACACGTGAAAGCGCCCACAAAGCACGTCTGTACGCCTCGTAGAGTTCGTGTATCCGGGGCGACAATATACGACATACGCTAAGATCGCCCCGCCATCCCGCAGCTGTTCCTGCACCCTGGAGCGCCGGGTGCTGTGCCAGCGAGTACAGCGCTGGCATCAGCGGCTCCCTGTTCGCCACCCTCGCCCTGCGCGATGGCGTGGGAGGTCCCCTGCCCATCAATCCACGTGTAGGAGCTGGCAGAGCCATAGAACTGGCGGGAGTATTGGAGCATGGCCTGCCGGACACGTGGTCGTAGGCACCAGTGGCGTCCACAGACAAGATGGTTGCACGTGGGTCGATTTCCGTGGCAGCCCGGCCGGTGCGAGGGTTGTGTCTGGAATGCTCAATGGACCGCCTCCTATGGACCCTTATGATTCGGGAGATTATGATAATGCGCAAGCATGCGCGTACGATTGCTGCCATGCGTGGCCTCATATTTGCATGTTGTGGTATGCTTGACACGGAAGAAAACCGGATTTTGTCGCTTGCTTGGCTTGAAGGATGAGGCTAATATAGTTCGGCCAGGGGCAGATGCACAAGCGTTGGCAACTCGTCCTCATCCCAAGTTTGCCTGTTGATGGCAAGTGTTGCTCCAGCCGCATGCCCAGTTCTGCACGATCTCATGTTTTGCTTGTTCCTGCTTTCACACTGTGCGTGATTAAGAGCTTTTGGGCCATTTGCTGGTGTTGCATAGGCAGAGGCTTTCCATTCCGAAACATCGGAGAAGAAGCATGAAGTGCCTGTTGGCACCGTCAGGCCGCAGCCTACAAATTGCACAGTGACACTGGCCAACTCATGTTGCATGCCAGGAGACGCTCCCTTGGCGGCCAAAGCCCTATGCAACCAGAGCATGACCATGCCCCTGTCACTGAGCAACTTCAGTCTACGCATGCAACCAAGGTGGCGTTGTTCTAGTCATTCCCGAGAAGCAGGCCCTGGCACGGCTTCATAGTTCAAATGTGGATTGCAATTTGGACTCGTGGACAGGGGCCCTTCAAGCGCAACATGGTTTTCTGGTCCGCCAGGTTGAGGCGCAATCTTGAGCAGAGTGAAAGCAACCATGCTTTGTTTTTCCCTTGCACATGGTGTGTTGTCAATTTTTAATCTCAGCTATTCTCATCGCTCAGGTTTCTTGTACTCTCAGTTGAACCTCCCACATTTGCAGACACCCCCCACAGAATCCCGCAGAATGTCCTGAGAGTGCCCCGAAAATCGCGCAGAGATCCCAGAAAATGGCGCAAAGAATTCTGCACAGTATCCTGCTTGCCATGGAGCACCCACCCCCCCGAGAATCCTGCACTGTAGAGAATCCCACAGTGTATCCCTGGGGTTTGGTCTCATGCAGAAAGCCTCAAGAGTCTCAAGAGACAAATCCCGCAGATATCCCAACATCGTATCCTACAGTAGCCTCAGGGAAAGGAGGTTTTGAAGTAATTTGCTTGTTTTACTGGCGGTGTTTCGAAGTTTTTTCCCGCCCCGTGCATTCTGTCTGTAGTGCAGCATGGTTTCCATTGCGACATGCATGCTGAGGCCGCTTTTAGAGAGCCTGGTCTTCCGAGTCACCCTGGTTGCCTGCCTCATCTTCGCGTTATTCGGAGGGGGCTTGTTCGTCGTGATAGATGTACCTGATGATCCGGGCATCTTGGTGCTGGACACGATGATGACGGCAGTCACAATCCTTTTCGTGGCGGAGATGGTTATTAACGGCATCGTCGACTACAAAACCTACCCGTTGTCGCTCAGTTGCAGTGCTGCACGTTGGAATGCTGCGGCATCGGCGGCTCGACCAATGCTCTTCTAATTTAATTGCAGCCGTGAAGTCAGGGTGATTCTCAGCCGGCAGGTCATTCTTCTTCTGGATGGATGCGTTGGGAACTGTCTCCATGATCTTTGAGATTTCCACACTGTTGGGAAACGGTGGCAAAATGCAAACGACAAACGGATCAGTGGATGCCATGCTCATGCGCACCGCCAGGGCTGCGAAGGCAAGGAGCCTTTTCTTGCATTGCTCTTCGCTGGTCCAGCTGGCTGCTGTTGCGTCAGGTGGGTGCCCGCGTTGGACGTTTGTCCAAGCTCATGAAATGCTTGAGCTATTATTTGCGGGACAAGGACAAGAATATGGACATGTCCATCTCTCAAGAAAAGTAGCCGCCACGAAGGTGCTTGCTACCACCATTTGCTAAAAGCAGACAGTTCCCAATGAGGTCCAGTAATCCTGCAGAAGCAAAGAAGCTGTCAACTCGTCTGATGATGACTCTCTCCACAAAGGCGAGGATGGTTTCACATGATTTCACGTTGTTTTGATTGTCCAAGTGTTGCAAAATGGCTGGCTGTTTAAGGTGTCCTTCTTGACCATTCTACTGGTGCTTGCGGTGCCGCTCTTCACAATCGGACAATTCCCAGAACAGGACGCCGCCTGGTGCTGCTTGCTGTGTTTCAGGGCAGGGAGAAGAACAAAGATGCCATCACATGCGGGCTCGGCCTGCGCATTGGCATGGTTTTCTCCATGGTGTTTGTTATGTGCGGGCACATGCTCAGTGGCTCAGTGCCTCGAAGATATGTAAACCTGGTGTAAATGTATCGGAATGTTTAGACAAATGGCTACTGCGGTCAGGGGATGTTCGAGATATGCAGAACCCAAGCAGCCTTCCAACCTGGTTCTTACATCGGCGTGATGTGCACTTCCAGGACTTGTCCATGCTACTTTGGGCGAAAAGACTGGAGACCGAATACAAGCTGCTGCCTTGAATTCACAAAGACTGGTCGCAGAGCTGCTTTGCTCCTGCATGTGCATGAGGCGGGCCTATGATGAGTTGGAAGGGCTCCCAGCAGGCAGCAATTCCACCATTTTCAAGGAGATCATAAGTGCAAGCAGTTGTTTGCGATTCCTGCGCAGCCCATCTATCCGAATCTATCCAGGACTCGGTGCTGGAGATGAAGAACTTCTACACCATGGTCAATTACTTTGTGTACGAAGTGCACGGCTTTGATGCGCAGGCTTTCCATAGTGGGGTAAGTTTAAGTGCATGAAGTGGACTGCCTGCCAAAATTTCTGGTTGCAGGTGAATGTATCAGGAAAGATCTCTTACATCCCTGGTGCCGAGCAGCTTAATGATCTGCCTGGAGTAGTCCAGATGTCCGACATATACCGTGTCTCCGTGCCTCGGATTCACACCCTACGCAAAGTCCACATTGAGCCCGCAAGAGCCATGCTGCCCTCAGGTGCCCGAGTGCCTTGTGGAGCGGGCTGACTGTCACATACTCAGACGATGGTGTGAGGGGATAGTGAGTGGTCTGAGTGGGACTGGATCGGTCACTGAAGGCACTCTTGTGCTCAACTCGAGGTCCAGGCAATGCACATATGGACTTCAACTTTCATAGCCCTCGACGAATTGAAGTGACGGAAGACATGGCGGCTGGCTCAGAATGGAACAGAAACGATAGAATTGAAGTGACTACGTGTATGGCATTCTGGGTGTTTTTGCATTGCGCTGAGGCCATGGCCTTCTTCATCATCTTGCTGATGATCGGAGTCTCGACAAACCTGAACCAGACGCTTCACAAGCTGGTCGTGCAACCCATGGCCGGGCTCTTGGGCTTTTGCTTTCCAAACGTTTGAAAGAAGGGGGTAGAAATATGCATGGTATCGCTTGCTCTGATGTTCTGCGATGTCGTCGGCCAGGAAAGCATGCTCTCTGTGGTCAAAGACAATGCAGCGCAGTTGTTGAAGCAGTTTGGCCTTGAAGACGACATGGAGAACGGGGGGGGGTTTTGAACATATGCTTTGGCAAGCGTGGCAACACAAGCATTGCAGAGCCTGCGTGATGGCACCTTGCAGATAGCTGCAGCGATAGCGTGGCACCAAACGCAGGAGCAAGGCGAAGAGGATGTGGAAGAGACAGAGTTGCTGGAGGTGTGCTCAGACTCTCAGACAGTTTTTTGCAGATGGAAAGTCTGCATTTCTGCCTTGTGCAGGGCATCTTTAAGAAGTTCGCACGCCTTGCAAGTCTTGCGGCCGGGCGCAATGAAGCCACGGCTGAAGAGCTGGCAGGCAAGCTGCTGTGTTCACAAGATCCATGACATTCGTGCAGCGTGCGGTGTCACGGAGCAGCACGGAGCAGCACGGAGCAGCACGGAGCAGCACGGAGCAGCACGGAGCAGCACGGAGCAGCACGGAGCAGCACGGAGCAGCACGGAGCAGCACGGAGCAGCACGGAGCAGCACGGAGCAGCACGGAGCAGCACGGAGCAGCACTGCGCCACACTTCTGGCTCCAGGCATGGATGAGTCGGCAAGAGGAGTTATGATGGACATGATGCGCGTCCAGGTCGGACTTGGCTCGACGGTTCCCAGATCACTTCTTGAACTTGTTCATGTAATGTCACATGCATCTCAGGATCTTGTGATTCCACTTTGCGCATTCAAGCTACCAAGCTTTGTTTGCAGGTGGCCCCACCAGTATCAACTGACGCGGCTAACTCAAGCTCGCTCCGCAACAGCGTGCGACTTACACAATGAGCCTTGCGGCACTCTTGCAGACATGCGCTAAGCACTTCAGAGCGTGTTCGGGAGTGATGGCCAGCGACCATATATCCTTGTTTGGCAAAGGTGCCAGAGAAAGTGCTACTACCGGGTCTGAAGGCTTGGTCTGTGTTACCTCTCCATATGGATGCCCTTTGTAGCACACCTTGTTACCTTGCCTCGCCGCTAGCAGGTATCGAGGGTGGTGACATGTCCGACAAACTGGATTTGCCAGACGTGCCGGTGGTGACTTCAATGCCTGTCCCAAGGCAGGATGGACCTCTAATCTCACAGCATGTCGCGAAGTGGGCAAAGTGAATGAAATGAAGTGAGTTCGTGCGCCTGAATTATTTACTTCTTATGGCACACTAAAAGAAACCATTCACAGGCTTTTTCACCCATCCTCACAGCACAAATGTTATCCTCACCCTCACCGTCTCACTCTCGAAACCTTAATCACATTGTTGTGACTGTCTCAACTCTGCGTTCACCTGTCATCTAATGCTTCGGATGTGCGCTCTTGACTTAGAAACCGTACCATCATGAGTCTTTCTACGTGATTGACAAGGAACCCAACATAGAAAAACTCTTGTTCCACAGCCTTGTTCACCCATTACACCTTGAGACCCTGGAATCCATCCCACCTGTCAGTTCCTATCATTTGGAGGAAGTTAATACTAGATCCAAGTGTCATGAAGGAGCACGCAATAACCTCTCCCGACCCATATGTGAGAAGGAAGCCTGATACGCAGGGACACGGTGGAGTCTTGGGAGCTGGATGTTCTGTCCATGGATGGCGATGCCCAAACGAAGGCGTGACTGAGGGGTAGCCTCTGCCGAGCCTTTGAAAATTTCTGTTGCTGCTAGGTGGCCCTTCACATTTTCTTTGATTCCTTGGTGGGGCGAACCACGGGCCGATACTGGACGGAGGCAGCGGATGTTATGCTTGACATGCTGTAAGTCAAGAACCAGCTGTCAAGGCCGCGACCTTCAAGCGCTTCCACTCAGTGGTCAAAGCTGGGTACAACGACTTGCCCTACCACAATTATGCACATGCGTGCGATGCAGCTTGGCCAGCAGCTTCTTCGACTCATCGAAAACGCACAGGATTCGCTGCATGGAGCCATGAATGCAGCAAGATTGAAGATTGAGGTGCTGCACACGGTTTACAGATTGCTTTGCCATTCAGCAGCGAATAAGTGGCTGTCAAGTCCGATCCTTACCATCGCCGCCGAATAAACGCGGTGAGAGCGAGGGAGAGAAAACAGACGAAGATGTTTTGTAACCACCACCAGACACGGCTAATGGCTAACTCTAGCCTATGCACCCAGGCCTATCTATTCGTCCGTAGGGTGTACCATGACCCTTAGCCAGGCATGCACGAGCCGTTGCATATTCAATGGCAAGAAATTTGTCCATTGCCAGGGCACTGCTGCAGGCGCAACGCGTCAGCGCATCCGGGGACTTTACCGTTCATCTGCATCTGCTATCCATGGTCAGGCCTGAACATCTGGAGCCCACTGTTAGAAATGACCAGGGGCGGGGGGGGGGGGGCGGCATGTCGTAGACGGAACCTCTTGGAAAAAGGCCTGACGCAGGCGCATGATCACCCTGTAAGCAAGGAGCCTCCGCCGTTAAGTGGGACTTTTTGATACATGCCTGCAAGAGAGGAATGCCCAGAAACGACCGTGGGTCACGGCCAGAACAGTGAAAGGAACCGTGCCTACTTAGCGCATCATCTGTTCTCAGCTTCATGAACTCCCGGATCTTCGGGTTCGGGGGAGCGAACCACAGCTACCGATTTGAGGTATCTCCGGACAGGATTCCTCGAAATGCCCCCCGCCTTTTAATAGGAACACCTCCGATTCTGTATCCTGAATAGTTGGGGGACAACCTCTGTTGTCTCTGTACATTAATCGGACATCCTCCATATATCAATAGGAGGCATGCCACCCAAAAGTCGAAAAGTGGGACCATCCCAAAAGTCTCAATTAAGCGTGTTCGCTTGCTTACTACGCGCTCAAAATCTAGACGTAGTGCTTCTTCCTGTGTTTTGAATCAACATATTTTTGAAGTGTAATTACTTGTGGCAAAGAAAATGCATTTTTTCTGTGAACACATCTTTTCTGGCGTGACGCAAGGGAGACAGGACGCATGGCATCGGTGACACCGCAAGACAGCATGCAGCTCTGCGGTATGCTTTGTGGAGGGGGAAAGGCGGGACCGCCCGAAGGAAAGTCAGGGAGGAGGCGAGTACGAGATAGGGCAACCGTGGAAGACAACACGCTCTCGGGGGGGTAAGCCAGGGATACGAGGGGGCGAGGGGGCTGGGGGAGGGACACTTGGGGAATAGTTGTGGGAGAACTCGGGAAGCTTCTAGGTGCTGGCCACAGCCTCCGAGGGCTAGCTGAGTTCCTTGTCAGCCGTAAGGTTGCAACAAGTGGGTATGCCCTAAATCGGTGCCGAACACGACCCTGGTTTTTCCAGCCAGACTGCGGGCTATGCCGGGGTTTGGGTGGGTGAAGGGGATCCTTTTTCGCTTGGACCGAAACAGGACCGCCTCACAAAAGAACAAAGGCAGAAACAAAGGTTTAGAGGGTTGATGAAGTTCTTCGTCTTTAATTTTAGACCATAGGTGCGCACCCCGGTCGCAGCTCAGTCTCGCAATCGCAGTTGAATGGCGGCAGAATCTTTCCCCCCGGTCATGAGGGCTGTCTCATGCTACCTTCCAGGCTGGCTGCAACAGAATAGTTGGTAGAGTCTCTAGGCAGCACATCCACCTCCCAGCCTTCGGATGAATCCCGCAGCAAGTCTACTTTTCACCAGTCCCTCCTCCCCAAGTGATCAGCGATTGGTTGGTGGGTTACCTGTTCCGATGACATTGCTCTCATTTCTCTCTGTGTCTCTTTCGCTGTGTCTCTCTTTCTCTTTGTGCATCTTTCTTTGTCTCTTTGTGTCTCTTTGGATATCTTGTTGTCTCTCTTCGTTTCTGTATCTTTTTTGGGTCTCTTCTTGTCTCGTTTAGTACGTTTTAGTACGTTTTTGTATGTTTTTGTCTTTCTTTGTCTCTCTGTGTCTCTCTGTGTCTCTCTGTGTCTCTCTGTGTCTCTCTTTGTCTTTCTTGGTCTCTCTTGGTCTCTCTTTGTCTCTCTTGGCCTCTTTTTGTCTCTCTTTGTCTCTCTTGGCCTCTTTCTGTCTCTCTTTGTCTCTTTTTGTCTCCTTGCTGTTTTTGTATCTTTTTGTATCCTTTTGTCTCTCTCTTTCCATTCTTTCCTTTCTTTCCATTCTTTCCTTTCTTTCCTTTCTTTCCTTTCTTTCCTTTCTTTCCTTTCTTTCCTTTCTTTCCTTTCTTTCCTTTCTTTCCTTTCCTTTCTTTCCTTTCTTTCCTTTCTTTCCTTTCTTTCCTTTCTTTCCTTTCTTTCCTTTCTTTTTCTTTCCTTTCTTTCCTTTCTTTCCTTTCTTTCCTTTCTTTCCTTTCTTTCCTTTCTTTCCTTTCTTTCCTTTCTTTCCTTTCTTTCCTTTCTTTCCTTTCTTTCCTTTCTTTCCTTTCTTTCCTTTCCTTCCTTTCTTTCCTTTCTTTCCTTTCTTTCCTTTCTTTCCTTTCTTTCCTTTCTTTCCTTTCTTTCCTTTCTTTCCTTTCTTTCCTTTCTTTCCTTTCTTTCCTTTCTTTCCTTTCTTTCCTTTCTTTCCTTTCTTTCCTTTCTTTCCGTTCTTTCCTTTCTTCCTTTCTTTCCTTTCTTTCCTTTCTTTCCTTTCTTTCCTTTCTTTCCTTTCTTTCCTTTCTTTCCTTTCTTTCCTTTCTTTCCTTTCTTTCCTTTCTTTCCTTTCTTTCCTTTCTTTCCTTTCTTTCCTTTCTTTCCTTTCTTTCCTTTCTTTCCGTTCTTTCCGTTCTTTCCGTTCTTTCCGTTCTTTCCGTTCCTTCCATTCTTTCCGTTCTTTCCTTTCTTTCCTTTCTTTCCTTTCTTTCCTTTCTTTCCTTTCTTTCCTTTCTTTCCTTTCTTTCCTTTCTTTCCGTTCTTTCCTTTCTTTCCTTTCTTTCCTTTCTTTCCTTTCTTTCCTTTCTTTCCTTTCTTTCCTTTCTTTCCTTTCTTTCCTTTCTTTCCTTTCTTTCCTTTCTTTCCTTTCTTTCCTTTCTTTCCTTTCTTTCCTTTCTTTCCTTTCTTTCCTTTCTTTCCTTTCTTCCCTTTCTTTCCTTTCTGTCCTTTCTGTCCTTTCTTTCCTTTCTTTCCTTTCTTTCCTTTCTTTCCTTTCTTTCCTTTCTTTCCTTTCTTTCCTTTCTTTCCTTTCTTTCCTTTCTTTCCTTTCTTTCCTTTCTTTCCTTTCTTTCCTTTCTTTCCTTTCTTTCCTTTCTTTCCTTTCTTTCCTTTCTTTCGTTTCTTTCCTTTCTTTCCTTTCTTTCCTTTCTTTCCTTTCGTTCCTTTCGTTCCTTTCGTTCCTTTCGTTCCTTTCTTTCCTTCCTTTCCTTTCTTTCCTTTCTTTCCTTTCTTTCCTTTCGTTCCTTTCGTTCCTTTCGTTCCTTTCTTTCCTTTCTTTCCTTTCTTTCCTTTCTTCCCTTTCTTTCCTTTCCTTCCTTTCTTCCTTTCTTCCTTCCTTCTCCCTGTGGTTGCTTTCCAGGCACTATATCCCACATAAGCAGAGTATTATCAGCTGCATGATAGAGCCAAAGCATGGCCTTTCATTGTTTCATGGTCTAGCACTTCATCCTGCTTCTCGCAAGCAGTGAAATGCTTACACATGGGTGTAGTGTGAATGAAGATCGCATTGCACAGGCTCGGGTGGGAATTGAAGAGAGAGGGAACTGAGGGAGCCAAAGAGGTGCGATGTGATCGGACGCGGCCGGTTCCCATCAGCCAGCCCAGGTGTTGACCAGTATGCGCTTCTAGTGGCTGCACTTTGTCATGACATTGGACATGCTGGGCGGACAAACCCTTTCTTGGTCCAGTCCTTATGCGCCACAGCAGCGCCCCTAGCAGATGAATCTCACACGGTCATCATGTCTTCCACATCAGGTAGAGCTGGGGGATGAACTGGCCTTGCGATACAACGACAAGCTGTGGGCCAAGTCTGCTGAGACACGCTTTAGAAAAGTCTGAGCCAAGTCCATCAGACGTTTTAAGCAGCAACCGTTTGTACAAGACTCCAGGTCACCATTGGAGAACATGCACTGCGCGAAGCTTTTCGAGATCGCCTCCAAAGACGAGTCCGATGTGTTCAAGTCAATGGACAAGGACACGAAGAAGCAAGCAAGGTGGTCGCCTGAATGTGTGCTTGCTGCTTGCTGACCAGTACTGTACTAGCGATGCAAGATGGTTGAATGCAGGCGCATTTGTATCGCTTCAATCCTTCACACGGACAACGCCAACCATTTTGAAATGGTGAGAGAGATCAGCAAGGCCGCCGAGTCGGGTCAGTGTGAACAGCTGTCAAACGTGCAAAGGCCAATTCTCATGTCCTGCTGAATGCCCGCAGATCTACGAAATGACTTCAGAAGTGTGCAATGCACAAGCTCGACATCCAGACCTGCTGCCCCAGTATGTTGAGCAGGTGTGGTCTTGTCGTCGTAGTTGAAGTACTGTTGCAAGCGGGCAGTTTCCATGCTTGTGGCCTGCCAAGTGTGTCCCGCGGTAGGTCATGCAGAAGAATTGCATGCAGTGGGTGGAGCTTTTCTTACACTTTGCGGACGTGTCGAACCCGTTGAAGCCATTTGATGTCTCGGACTCGGGTCCAAGTTGCACAGCCATGCCACTGGTGACTTCAGTTTTTCATCAAAGCACCACGCCGCAGATCTGCAAGAAGTGGGCCTGGCGGGTGTTGGACGAATTCTTCGAGCAGGGCGATGAGGACCGCAGTTTTGCAGCCAAACCTTCCCGGAACATGCTCGCAGTGTAGCAGTTGCAGGAGAAGCGCCTTGGCCTTCCCGTTGGAATGTTGAATGATCGCGACAAGATAAATCGGCGGAGACCTCAGCATTCTCCACACGGTCGAAGCGACCAAACCAGCTTGTAGCAATGTCTGCTCGATTGCAAACTTCTTACCTTGGTGTAGCTTTGGTGTAACGCTAGCCGTGGTAGCCTTTCTAGTAATTTAGGCCTGGCTCGCAGCATGGCTTCATCCAATTCCTGGTCGCGCCCCTCGTGTACACAACAGCACGAAGCTCACGAAGCTGAGACCGTTCTTTAGACAGGCAGGCCAGCATGGGCCATCTCAAGCCATGCCTCTCTTTTGGGTCTAAGGTGAAAATCTTCCCAGAGCTGCACCCTGCATCGGCCTTGGAGAACACCTGTAACACTGTCTCATCTGCTGGCTGTGAGAACCTCCGAACCTTTCAGGTGTATTCGCAAATGGCGGAGAACCTTGACCAGTGGAAAGTGCTGTGGGTGGGAGAGACCTCACCAAGTGATGAGGCGCGTTAACTTCGAAGCAAAATTCGCGGGACTCGTCGTGCGTTGACTATGCGGCCAGGACATTGCAAAGAAGGAAGCGGACGTGGCAAAGATCAAGGACCACAGACCGCTCCACCAACATTCCTTGGATTGCCTTGGCTCACTAATTTGAAGACTGGCTTCCTATGACTCCGTCCCACTCCCATGTCATGTTATCAGACGGTTGTGATAGCACTTTTCTTAAGGGATGCAAGCCCCCGTTGTCATGTGTATCGTGTGTCCTTTGTTCTCGATATTTTCGTGACACCACGGGGGTTGTGTGCATCTTGTGGCCGTCGCTAGTGTCGATTGTTGTAACTGCAGTTCTCTACGGAATCAGAGAGCATGTAGGGCCGCGTATTTATTTTTATCCTGATGGATGTTTTCCCCAAACAGCGCTTGCACAATGGGGTTCTTACGTTCAGGGTAAAGGAATTGGTTGCGGGCCGCAACGACACACGCGGGGCCTTGGTTTCGGCGCTCCCGCTGTGGTTTCGCGCATCAGCATAAACAGTCACCGATGCATCTCGTTACAATCTCGTTGCGGCGCAGGATCAAGCCTTGGAGCTTGAAACTCGAGTTCTTTGAGGTTCTCGGCTGCGTGTGAAAGGCTGTCAGTGCACCGAACCTCTCATTCGTCACAGCCTTGTGTCAGGTGACGCTAACGCAGTTTGAAAAGAAGTGACGGGGTGAGGAGCACCACCTCGAAGAGGTTTCGCACGCGCCTTACCGAGCCGTATGAACATGGTCTCTCTCATTTACACTATTTTACACTGTGAGCTGTGCGCAACTACCGCTACCTTTCAGGTGCTCTTGCCGTCCTTGCACCAGGTACAACGCATTGCCACTCTGAGCCGCGGCTCATGTTGCCTTCCTTGCCCAAAACCTCACGGAGTGAAGGGTTATGGCAGCCAATGCTCTGGCATGGCATGAGGGGAACGCTATACTTGATTGGTATCTGTACTTCCATGAGATTTGAAGTGTCCAGATCTAAGCCTTGCGAGACGACTGCGCTCCAATGCATGGGCCATGCTACTGTGCTCGAACTTGTTCACACCCGGCCCTAAAGGGGCCAATATCTGAGAATTATTGCCCGTAGAAACGAAAACAGCCTGGCTTCCTTGGCTGATCGAAGCTCTTGGCTGTAGCGCTCGAAGGTTTATTGAATGGATGGAGCGTAAGGATGCGTAAGGTCGTGCGCCGTTGCTTCGTTGCTTATTCTTCTGCCCAAAGGGACAGGTTGGTAGGCAGCGCGCACTGCCCAAGAGAAAGGAGGCTGCGTTGCCTTTGCACATTCTTGGGGATGACTGTCGTCCAAGTCTTGTGCAGGTGTACCGGCCCGATTCGGCATCGAGCCGGATACACAGCACATGAACGCGTAGTGAGGCCTGCTGCCCAATACCCGCTCTCGCCGGATGCTTTGAGAACTGAACACCTTCAGGTACGCTGCTGGCCCTGTGAACGCAAAGCGCGCCAAGGCGCCAAGCATGGAGAATGCGGGCACCTCTGGAGATGCAAGCATGGGAAGCCCAGCCAACGGAATGGCTGGTGGGTGTGGCTGTGGCTGTGGCGGCTGCTGTGGCGGATGCGGTTGCGGCTGTGGTTGCGGCTGTGCGCCCTGCTGCGGAGGCTGCTGCGGATGTCCATGCGGAGGCATGATGGCCATGCCCATGATGGCCATGCCTATGATGCCCATGATGAACCCGATGATGGGGCTCATGGCTGGCATGGCCAGCATGGCCAACATGGCAAAAGCCGCCAAGGCCCAAGCCGTGTCTGCTCCCTTTAAGTGCTCTCCTGCGTTGGTGACGTTGGTGCTCCTTTCTGCGCAGAAAATTGCATGTAGAAGTGTTTTGTACAAGCGTAGTTGCGAAGGCCAAGAAGAAGCCTCCAGAGCCGGAGGAAAAGAAGGAGGAGGAGAAGGAAGCCGCGCCTGCCGTGGAAGCTTTCAATCCTGAGGAGCTGCCTTTTGCATGGAAGCTATCAAGGTCGGCTCTTTCGATTTGCCAGCTTTGGCTGCTTGTTCTGTGGGTGGAGGAGCTGCAGAAAAGGCTTCTGATGGCCCAGTCACAAGCCTTCGCCGAGGCGGGGCGCTGCCGGGCGATCTGCAGCAGCAGGTAGCATTCAGAAACATGTGGCCGCCAATGTGGCCGTGACGAACGTCCGAGAAATCTGCAAAAGAAGCCGAGCCAGGATTCACAGATAGTCACAATTGAGACACAACATTGAAAGCGCATCGGCTCCGGTCGGCTACATTCAGCAAACACGGGTGTGAACCGGTGATGCACAAGCATCTCCTAAAGTTCTCTGGACCCTGAAATGTCAAGATGTTATCTGATGTTGCATTGCTTCCAGCCGTGGTGCGACTCTTCGGGCGAATCGGTCGCGGGATGCGTCTAGGTTGCCAAGAAAGACAAGGAGAAGGATGAAGAGGAAGAGGAGGCCTGTCTCAGCGTGATCGGCATGGTTGGTTCAGAGGCGCATAAACCCAGCAGATGGCTTTGCCGGATGCAGAACAGCCTCCTCTGTCATGCAGGGATTTCTTTTGGGGAGTTCCTGTGCCCTCTAGCTTTGTTGCCTTGGGTGAATGTCCTGAGTGCGAAAGAACTGCAGAGGACGACGAGCATTCTGAGCATTCGCCTGAGAGCGACGCTGAGAAGAGCGAAGCTGAACCAGAGGCAGGGCAAATCGTTGCCACGGGGCTGGGTTCACGCAAGAGGCCGTGTCCGTTTCTTCATGCTTTTTGCAAGGACAAGGATGCTCAGAAGTCGCCAGATGAGCAAATGAGCGCTGATGAGGCCCCACCCCCTCCACCAGAACCGCCCCAACCGCCACCGCAAGAGCCAGCCAAGGCTCCCAGCCCAACCGACCCCCAAGACCCCACGCATCCCACACCCACCGAACCCCAAGCCGCCCAACCTGCCCAACCTGCCCAACCTCCCCAACCTCCCCAACCTGCACAACCGCAGAAGGCCTCACCTCAACCCGCTCCAGCCCCTCAAGCTCAAACTTTACCAGCCCAAGCTGCGCAGAAGTCTCAGGCTCCTTTGACATGGCCTGGCCCTCCACCCAACACCGACCGGATGGACCCACGAATGCAGGAAACCCTGCAGAAACTCCAGGCGCTGCAAGGTGGAGCGCTGGGAGCGTCCGAGGAGCAGAAAGCCAGACGCATGAAGGCAGCGACCGCCGCAGCCGAAGAGATCACCATGTCTCTTGGGATGAAGAGCACCTCCGAGCCGTTGCCTGGGTTGGAGGAGAAGAGAGACTCCGACAAAAAAGAAGCCGAGAACGACAGCACAGAGAAAGCAGAGAAAGGCTCCAACACCGCCATGGGTGTTGTCATTCACTGGAGCGGCATAAGAGGTTTTGGAATTCTACGGTCCCAGACTCACGGTGAGGTCATCGTCCACGCCAAAGCGCTCATGAACACTGGCGAGTTAGCCGTCGGTGATGTTGTCACCTTTGAGCTGGGCTTCGACAAGAAGAAGAACAAACCGGAGGCAAACAATGTGTACAAGTCCGGTGCTGGAGGTCAGAAGCCCAACGACGGTGGGCGGACGTCGACCAGCAGTTCGGGGCCTGGCACTGGTCCGCCCGATAGTGATCCGGGCAATGGACTGTCCAAGGGTGATGCTGCGAAGGGTGCAGCAGGCGTGAAGCAGCTGAACGAGACACCCAAGGATAAGACGAAGGATAGTGCTGGCAGCAAAAAGGAGAAGAGGAAGTCCCGCTCACGGCGCAAGTCTTCTTCATCCTCGTCTTCCTCCTCCCGCAAGCGGAGGAGGCGGTCTCGCTCTCGATCCCGCTCACGAGGTCGCCGTCGGCGGTGACCTGTGGGCCCGGGCCTTTCTTGCGCATGCGCATGCTATTAGATTATTAGGTGCTATCAGCTTTACGAGCTCCAGCGATGACAGGTCGTATGGTCCAACGTTGGCCACACTATGGGGGTCTAGCATGTCCAGAGCTTGGGCATTCCTCAAGACGACAGCCTTTATATCAGGCACCCACAATTGGAGGGGTTATGGGGGTGGGGGGGGAGGGTTGGCAGCAAGGGGCAACGCCATGGGAAACAACACCACAGCGAACTTGCATGAAGACATGGCCCTCCACTACATGTCACATGTTTGGCTTGATAAAGGCATATAAAAACCATGAAGTGCTTTGTTTCAGTTGAACCCAGAGTTACGAAATTCGTAGATTGCATGGCCTGACTCTAAGTATGAGGGAATGGCTCGTTGCGTGTTGCTCACGTTTGGTTGTTTTGGGGCCTTGGAGCTTCAGCATGGTTCAGCACGGTTCAGCACATCTTATGCCCACGCTGAGGCTTCAGCCAGCCTGCGCTGTTTCCATTCTGAGGTGTTCGACGAGTAGCTAGTGCAAGTGCAGTTACCCGGCAAATGCCACATCCATAAAGAAGTGCAGATCGTGATGTTTGGCTGCTGTGCGCAGCAAGTGCTCGGCAGAAGCTCCGCTCCAAGCCTGTCCTCAATCTGCGGACCTTGAAAGTTCGGATCAAAGCTGACAAAAGCTCGGTTCATGTTTGCCACGCCTCTCGCGGGCAACAGCGGAAGCTCAAGGACTCACTTAGGCATCTGCCCTTGCAGTCACTTGCATGGAATCGGATCGCCATGGCTATGGCCCTCCTTTTGGCAGCTGATGCCGGGTTGGTGGTGCAAGAGGAGATAGGCGCTCTTCAAGGATGTTTTCCTGTGTCCTAATTGGTTTGAATTCTGTGTCTACATTGTCCAGGTTCCCTGGAAGGCCATGGCACATCGCTCCACTTCCATTCTAATTGGAGCACTTGCCTGAATGGAAGATGATGGCAACTTTTCTTTTGCGGGCATGCATCTTTGACTGAGCTTGGGGCTTGTTGAGGCTCTGGATTTTGCATCCCTTTGAAATGGAGCCACAGCACTGACAGCACTCAGGGCCAGAAGCACGACTGATTCGGAATGAATCATTGATAAACGCATCGAAGCTCCAGCAGCTCGAAGATGCCAGAAGAAGCCCTTTAGGCCACTTTAGGCCTATGGCTTCTGCAAGGCACAAACCCTAAATCATGAACGGTTCTTCCCCAAAACTCCGCTCAGCAAATTTGGTAAGTCCCCTTGGCTTCTGAAAGTGTCTATGATTCCCTATGCATATCTAACCATATCTTCCATGCAGCAATGCGTCGAGGGCATCCCTAATGCCCTGGGCTCATACACGGGTTCCAGCAGGCTGAAGAATGTGAAAAACCCAGAATGTCAAAGAAGAATCAATGGCAGATGGCCAGCATCCTCCGCTCTTGGAAGTTCCTGCTCTCGAAGCCGTGTTGTTTAGATTGACTTTCAGTGCCACCTGTCGCTGGCTTGAAGACTTGATGCGCTAGAAGTGGTACAAGACACGGGGTTGAATTTGACAGAGTTGGATGTTTTGAACGTTTTTCCTCTGGTTGCCAAGGAGCGGTTGAAGGATGACTCTCAAAGAGAGGTTCCGGCCTGGAAGTCGTGTGATCCTGCACGGCTTGCGGGCCAACGCTTTGTTCAACAACAGAAGGTGAGAAGGGGGATCTACAGGGGGGATCAGCGGGATCATCGGATCTCAAAAATGTCTCAAAAGCGTTCTGGGCGTATTGGGCACCTGCATGCCGAGACCTACGCTGCAGGGGCAAAGTCCTGAAGAAATTGGAAAGCGCGCATGGCCTCGCCGCATACGAAATCTGCCTGACGGACGGTCAGCTGGTGAAGGCTGCTACGGCCGAGGCTTCGTTGTGATCTTTGAGATCTCTAGTGCCCTGTGGGAGGCCTTGGATGCGAATCTCGACCCGGCCCCCGTCGTTGCCGAGGAGTATGGGGGGATCCCCGAAAGCAGCTCCTGGTCCACGGAGAATTGTCAAGGTTTCCCCATGCGGTCTTTTCAAAACAAGCCAGACGGTCTGGGGCCTCGAAAGGCCCCGCAGAAAACCCACACAGACGATGAATGGGGTGCAAAGGAGGTCCATGAAAAGGTCCATAGAGTCAGGGGGCTCGGTGGGAACCCGCGGGCGTCAACTGGGGGAGACCCGTGAGCTCTTTCAGGTTAATTCGGTGCATGATCACGGCAGATCGCGGCAGAGTCAGGAGCCTATAAACGCGCCAGCAAGTGGTCCATCGGAGGTTATGGGAGGTCCACGAAAAGAGGGACTCCTGAAACCAAGACCATCCAGAGGGGCAAACCTCCAACTTGGCTCGAGTGGTGTGATGACCTGACTGCTTGTTTTCATCTTAAAATCATCTTAAAATGTTTGTCGCTCCCTCACCCCATGACGGACTTCTGAGCGTGCGTGCTTACATGCTTTTTCTGCCGCGGAATTCCAGCCACCGCTGGGAACAGGAGTCTGGGAGTGACGAGAGTGACCAAGTCCAAAGCCCAGTTTTGGCAGCTTGGAAAGCAGTGCCCGGCAGTCTCATAATAAGCTTGGAAAGCTTCACATAGAGGCGCATCCAGATGCCGATCGGGCGAAGCTGGAGGAAGAGCTTTTCCACTTGCTGGACCAGTCCGGGGAGGGCATGCTCAGGCAAAGCCTGTCACAATGGAGCTGTAGGGCACATGTAGGGCCTCTCGGGATAAATTGCGCATAGGTCAGAAGCGCTCCATCATCTGGCAGTGGCATGCGGCTTCCAGCAGGGGCTTGTCAAGCTCGGGCCTCAACATAGAGCTAGGACCAGCTAGGACGACCTTGAAGCTTTTGACGGCAGGTGGGAAGATGAGTACCAGGCCCGCTGCCTTCAGTTGTTTTTGAGCACGGCAATCCAGAATCGAAGGCCTTGTGTAAGCTGTGCGGCACCTCGCCCGATGCTGGCTTCCAGCAGATGGACTTCGTCAAGCTGCTTTCAAACGAGGCCGTCTTGCAAAGTATTGCGCTCGTGGGCCTTGTTGGGTCACGTCGCCAGGCTCTTCCAACATATTGTGCAACGGAAGAGCTGGCTCACCTGGTGCCAAACATCCAACAGCTCATCAATGCTCACAAAGAGCAAAAGGAGCAAGCGCCCGGGGACTTGGGCATGTATGGCATGTCGCCCTGTGACCTCACCACAAAAGCCAGCACTTGCCTGTCCCAGTCCTGGACCAAGAGAAGGACGAAGATTCAAGGACGGGAATTGGGCACAAATCCAACAGTTACAAATGACTGGTACAAATGATAGAGGTATGCATAAGGCGAAGCCCACAGCTTAGCCCAACAGAGCTTTTGCATCGGCTGGCAGCGGAGACCCAGGAGCGAAGCGACGCTGTGAAGTTCATCTTCAAGAGCATGGATACGGACTCTGATGGGTTCTTGAGTGGGTCGGAGATGTGTCGGTTTGCGGAGCTGTGCGGCTTTGATGATGAATGGCAAGTGGAGTACGAGGTGCGGCCCTCTCCCCATCTCATCTCCTGCCCCCTATCTGGGCCCGTGGACACTCTCACTCTGTCTCGCTCACTCTCTCTCTCCCTCCCTCTCCCTCCCCTAGTCCTTGAGTGTTGGAAAGAATCTGAAGCCGTGCCTGTGCGGTTTTTTGTTCTGCTCAACAGACAATGGCTGCTCAAGACACATTGGTGCAAAGTTTCAAGCCGCAAAGGTCTTGTGAAAGCGAGCACGAGCCACTTCCATCTTCATGTTCCATGACACAGTCTTCTGAGACCAGTCAAGTCCTTTAACTGTTCACAACGACAAGGCGTTTTAACCGTTGCTCTGCCTTGTGATGTGATCTCTGAGCATGCGATTCATGCCGCATGTAAGCTTGTTGGCTTGAATGCGTTCGACAGGAAAGGCCACGTTAGCCGTGCAGATGAATATCAACGGATGCGTTTGTTTTCGCGAAGCGCGCTGCGAAAACGACAGTTCTCATATGTCTACCCACGGACGGCAGAGGACACAGGAATGGTCGGAATGGTCCCACCAATCTCTTTTTTTCGCTCTTGCTCACTGTTGCCCTCTGCATTGTTGGAGGTTGGTGGTGTGGCTGAGCCCATTGGATTCTTTCGTTTGTGGCCAGGTGATGTGTGAGCACATGGCGATCAACAAAGATCGCGGTGCCGATTTCGATGATTTTTACCGCCTGGCAGCCCGCCAATGTGTTAACGGTCAATGCTTGCAACGGCCACCGGTATGACGGATTGTCATGGATGGTTCATGTGGCACGCAGTGTGCAGCGGGAACGCGGATTGAAGGTTAACCATTTTAATTGCTTTTGCTTCTTGGAAGGAGACAGGGTTAGGTTGGCGGGTCACAAGAGTGTTTTGTGGGTTGGGCGCAATGTGTCCACCCAGGTGAGTGATCGAAAGAGCCACGTGTTCTGCACCCGCGAGGAGAAGAGAAACACTTGCGTGTCCACTGCGTGGTTGATGCCAAAACCAGCTCACGAACGTTCAAAGGAATTGCGGAGCATCGCAAGCCAGATTCAAGAGCGGCCTCTCGGTCCCAAAGCTCCCTAAAGAGCATACAGAGTAATACAGAGCCTCTTGTCTTAGACGAAGTGGATGCCTTGTGCTGAGGCGTGCATCGATTTCTGAGAAGCAGGCAGCCATTCGAATCCAGGCACTTGCTCGTGGCAATCTGGTGCGGCACCAGTTGCAGCGGCAAGTGAGCACGGAGCATGCCATTCCCGCTGGCCTTAACGTGGCAAGCTTAGCGTGACGAAGAATGTTTGCATTATAGTGACTGTAGTGTAGTGATTGTAGTGTGCACACACGGCGTGCGCAATCGAGGGCCGGCTCGGTCGATCTGCACCCAAGCACGTACCTCATGCTCAACAGAAACATCGTGGCAGCGTGGAAGCTCCAGACCCTCCGCCCGCGCCGCCTGAAAGCTGGAGGCCTAGTCAAGTTCAGACGAGCTTCCGATCAGTGGCACTTTGCGATATGGCTGAGGCGAATCAGAGGACCTTGCTCATGTTGGCGATAGAACCAGGATGAAGCAGGTCATCTTTCTAGGTGACACACAGGCATGATATCACATGGTGATCATCCAGTGTCATGGGGAAGCTGTGAGGACAGCTCGAGCCCTTGATTCAGCTTTTGGTGACTTTGGGCCTGCTCACATCGTTAATGAGAGTGCGAGGCTTGGTTCCCAGCAAAGCTGGTCAAGCTTCAACGCAAGTGCGCGCGACTTGTAAAAAAAGCCTCCCAGAGCCGACGTGGT
Source organism: Symbiodinium natans (assembly GCA_905221605.1). Taxonomy (NCBI): domain Eukaryota; class Dinophyceae; order Suessiales; family Symbiodiniaceae; genus Symbiodinium; species Symbiodinium natans. Next base: position 71,936 of record CAJNDS010000323.1, on the reverse strand, counting down.
TTCAGGCCTAATGGCAAGCACTCTCCCGATCCAGGGTGTTGTGACGCCTTGGGGTGGAGCCACCGCAGATCTAGAGAGATTGCCTGCCTGACCTCTGCTTCTTGAGGTTTCTTGTTGAGATCATAACAGTCATGACTGAGCCTCAGTGTGCAGCTTACACCGGGATCCTTCAAGGGTTCACAAAGAGTTCAACAACTGAATGCTTTGGGGAGTGCACTCTGAGCCATATTTCTGAGCCAAACTTCTGAGCCAAACGTAAGCGCCAAGTGCGGGCCAAATGCCGCTTCGACACAATGCCGCGATCGGATGCCCCGGTGCCGCAAGCTCCAGAGAACCCGAGGAGCGATAGGAGCGCACAGAGTGCTTCGCAGGGACCCCAGGCATAAGAGCAAATACATGCAAATACGATGCTCTCTTTGTGTTTGCCTTTTTTCTCCTCTTCTTGCTCTTCATTGCTCTTCTCTTCCATTTCATTTTGTGTGCTACGAGGCCCGACTGGGCCGCAGCACTGGAGTCTTTACCCGTTGGCAGCCCAGATGAAGGATGTAACGATGATGTAGTAACCCTTTTGCTTCGGCTCGTGGCCTTGGTCAGGCGCTGCCTCCGAAGTGGGATTGGGCCAAGTGCTGAGATACCACTTGACGTCGGCAATGTGCCTCTAATAGTCCGTTGAATTCATGAAATTTCGGCACAGCACAACAGCAGCAAGTGCATCGGCGTTGTGAAAATCCGGGCGGCGCGACACCGTCAGTAAGGTGGCTGCCGTTCGGGAAAGGCTCCGCTGGCTGCGTGTTTTCTTCTGACACTCTCAGACAGCTTCTTTTGTACAGGTCCGAAGGCTTGGCAGATGCCATCGACGCGTTGAATTCTGGGAGGCATCTGCGAGCAGATGTGTGTAGATGCGTAGAGGTGCGTATAGGTGTGTATAGGTGTGTCATGATGTGTCTTACGTCTCAGGTCGAGGGTGTACCGTGTGTATCGCGCTCGTTCTGGATTGCTCTGAGGTGCCGCCCTTTGCGGGTGGGCACTCCTTGTGCAGGGTTTGAGGCCAAACCAGCTGAAAGCTCGAAATCTTGGTTCAAAAGACGTGAATTCTCTTCAGCAGGCACCCTACTTTGCCCTCCGGCAGCTCGGCGTGCAACACTTTGAGCATGTCTTCGCGATCGATGCCTGTGCCTCAGTGCCCATGCTAAACCACAAGCCTGCAGCAAATGCGGCAGGTCGGGGTGCATGCCGCCAAGTTCTGTCGGAACTTGAATCATGCACGGGGCTTAGAGGAGATGCCCGGAAGCACCTCAGTGTTTGCAAGCTTCCAGCTCTTCCAGGCGAAGAAGGCGTGGCTTGGCCAGGCAGAGGCACCATCTTTCTTGATCTAGATTTTCGAAAACCTTTGGTTTGAGGGTCAAATGTCCAGGATGTTTGGGAATTCTAGATGCATGTTAGGAACAACGATGATGCGCAGCCGCCTAAACGCAGAAGACACACACACACACACAGAGACAGAGGGTGCCTTCGCATGGAAACTGGCTGGAAGGTTGCATCACGATAAGAAGCTCTTTAGGCACTCGACCCATAGTACACACACACACACACTTTCAGTCAGGAGGGGCAATGCAAGCACGTACTGTTCAACGTCTTCAACCCGACGCTGGTACCAACGCAGAACGCAGCATTTTCTCTTGGCTCAGCAATCGGTGAGCAACAATCCAGTGGCCTTCGTTCAATTCTGTTCTGACTGATTGTGCAGCAATCAGAATCGCATGCGGAAGAGCATTTCTCGTAGAGATGCGCTTGGGAAATTCGGCATGTCATCCCGATCCTTAGCCGACGATCAAGCTTCGAGGGGATGCCTCGGGTTGCCCACACAAACTTCCGAAATGCTTGCACTCAGTCTTCTCACGAGCTTGAGAACGATCACAAGGTCAGCTCGCTTCGCTGTTAACTTGAGACGCTGTCAGTAACCACCTTGCTGGGACCAATCATCCGGTTCCTGATGAACGAGACCGTATCTGGAACATTGATCCGGCCCTGAACGTAAAGCCACAGCAGCAGCGAGGAAGAACAGTGGTAGGGGGCTCACAGGAATTCCATCCATAACAGAACAGGTCCATGGAGATGGGACCCATAAAGCATAGGGTTCGGTGAGGGTCCTAGGCGTGTAGAGGGGTCCATAAGGGGCACCTTTGTGCAAGGGGTCCTAAAGGTCAACCATTAAAATACCTACATGGTATCATCATGCTTTGGTGTTTGCATCTTTCTCGTGTTTGCTATGTTCAACCAGCTGTTCCGGGAAATGTCTTTCATGGGTAAGCACCATCCTTGACCTGGTGAGATGCACTTTGTCGTGCCGCAGGGTTCCCACCTTCGGTGTGGGGTTGTTAGATTTTAAGCTCAACTCTTCTCCTCGCCCGGAACTCTTCTCCTCGCCCGGTCTACTCCTAGAGACCCCAGAGACTCCCTAAAATGCCCAACCCCAGAGAGCCCACCTGCCCCAAATTTTCCTGGACCAGAGACCCCCTCAAGTCCCCAACCCAGATCCTGGAGTGTTTAATTCCAGAGTCTGCCTGGAGCCCAGAGTCTCCCTGAGTCTTCCTGGAGTGCCCAACCCCAGAGTTTTTTCTTGAAGTGCCCAACCCCAGACAGTCCTGGAGTGCCCAACCCAGAGTCCTGAGTCCTGGAGCGCCCAATCCCCGGAGTGCCCAATTGAAGAGTCTGCCTGGAGTGCCCAACACGCCCAACCCCAGAGTCTTTCTGGGGTTCCTGCCCCTCGAGTGCCCAGCCCGAGTCTTGCTGGAGTGCCCAAACCACAGAGACATTCTGAAGTGCCCAACCCAGATGGGGAGTGCCCAAACCCAGAGACTCCCTGGCGCGCCCAACCCCAGAGACTCCCTGGAGTGCCCAATTCCAGAGACTATTTGCGCTCTTTCCTTTTAACGAGAAGCAAGGTGGGGATGTTTGAAGTAAAATCATGCAAACGTGTTCTTTTTATTGAAAGCTGGCACCACATCGAAACCCAGAGGAGCGGCCCTATGGCCCAGGGTTTGCACCAAGAAACAGCCCGAGTCGTCGAGTCGAGTCTATCCTACAATGCCCGTGAGAGACGCTGAAGGGGCGAATAAGTTTCCCAAAAAGGGGAAGCTTTACTTGAACACCGAGTTCTTGCACATACTCAACCATGAACAATGTTAATTGACCAGTGCAATCTTGGAGTGTTTGGAGGCAAGGCTCTTTGTTTCATGGCAGACGCATCTTGTATAGCGTGGCATGGGTAGTCTTCTTTCTCTTTCTCTTTCTCTTTCTCTTTCTCTTTCTCTTTCTCTTTCTCTTTCTCTTTCTCTTTCTCTTTCTCTTTCTCTTTCTCTTTCTCTTTCTCTTTCTCTTTCTCATGAAGCCGATGAAGCCGTTGTCAGGGTGACCTGATGCGCCTGGACTTGGCGCAAGTGCCTTCGGCGGACATCCTCATCGCAGGCTCCCCTTAACCGTCAATGTAACTGACCCATGAAGTTCAATGAAGCTTTGGGGGCCGTTGTGTATGTGCGTGAAACAATCCGAATCGAGAAGTCGAACGTTGCTATAGGGGGCAGGAGGAACCCCAAGAAGGTTCATGCTATCAAAGGCCCTTCCTCTATGGGGGGGGGGTACTTGGGCGAAGCTCGCAGCTGTTGTCTCCGATGTATCCTCCACAAGAAGTACCGCGGCGCTGAACGCAGCTGGCTCCTAGGTGCTGTGCCCTTGCGGCTTTGCGAGTGTGCTTGCCAACGTTCTTTGAAATAGAGGAACTTGGCAGCTTGGAAGCCTGCCGATCCCTTCCGTTGAGGTTGAAGTCTTCCGGGTCCATAGGGGCGGCGGAACAAGACCCCTTGGCGATTGAAGCTTGCAGAATTTGCGCGCGTTTCGCAAGCAATTGCCGTGCAGCATGCGTAGCGCACAGCCTCACTTGTTTGCTGGTCTTTGCCAACAGAGTCTTACAGAATCTTAGCACGAACCTCGATGGTATCTGCTCGCCTGTAAGTCCAGTAAAGCTCTGGCCAACCGGAATGCCAGGAACCCTGGAACCCGATCACAGGTGACGGTGGCCGAAGCAATTCTGCAACGCGAGACATGTATTACTCATGTAGCTTACAGAAACTTGCTTGATTTATGGATCTGGGTGCAACAAAGCCTCCTGTTGCCTGTTTGCGCCCTCTCCTGCCACATGCAAGAAGGTTGCATCGTGGTAGCACTCCCGTGCCCCAGCCGCGCTCCAGCCGTGCTCCAGCTCTTTGGAGCCGTGTGCTTTTGCGCTGCTGCCCGAACCCCCTCCCCCCCTACCCCCCCAAAGTTGAGAATAAACACCTAATCCGACCTAATCCTACAAAACCATGACAAGTTACCCAATCATTATACCACGAAAAAATAGTCCAAGCGGAATGGAAAAACAGTAATTCACATGAACAAGATGAAAGGTGGTGTTCTCATCCAACCCTATTCCACACATAAAAGGGACATCTACAACAAAGCTCAGTCAATCACATATGCAACAATCGTTCCTATCCAAATTAAAGTTTCAGTCAATCACAGATACAAGAAGACCCAGGAACACTTCGAAATGCCGCGAGGGGATTGTGCAAGCGATTGTTGCGAGTATTCTTAGCCTGCGTGCGCGTGTGCGCCTTTCTAAATGACAATTCCAAAGGTTGTGGCGGTGAAGATGTTCCACATGTGGGAAAGGTCTATGTTGGTCTTGTAACAAACATGCGTCCTTTTCTTCCAGCTGCCGTACATGTTCAGGACATCTGCAGCACATGCCACAAGTTCGTGTTGAGTCGACCTGTTCATGCGCGCCATTGACGTGATCATGATGGCTTGGCCCATGCAGGACCTCCCTGCCCACCCTGGTCTAAAATGGGCCGGCGTGAGGGCAGCCATGATCCTCGAGCGGCCGTGTTTTGGTCCCCCTGCAATTCCATTTCTGAAACTCTTAAAATTGACTTTGCCGTAACGGGCCAGGCGCACCATCGACTTGATTGCAGAGCTTGCTCGCCGACCAGGGGAAGAAACTCTCAGGTGCCTTAGGCCTTTGATCTGGTTTTGAGACAAGCCCACGATGGCCGCACCCTTGTTCCCTCATTGCCTTTGAGGTGCTTTATCCTCGAAAATGTAGATGGCATCAAGATGACTGATGCTTATGGATGCCGAGGGATTGATGAGATCACAAGGCAGCAGATGGCACGGTGATCGACATTCTTTTGAGACGTGCGCTTCATGGAAGCGCGGCCAGGCGGCTGCGGGTGGCGGCACCTGCCTTCACGGTGAGGCAGTGGCAGCAGAGCACTGTTTGCAGCTCCTGAAATCCAGCCCATGCTGAGTCATAGAGGATCTATGACATGAACTCGAAGGACATTGGGTTTGTGGCCTTGTCAAGCTTGTGTGGAAGTCTAGGGAAACACCATCTCACAGGAAGGCCCCAGGCCAGCGGGGAAACCCCCCTGCTACATTGCGGTGAAAGGTCAGCGGTCGCGTTGCGGCAGCTTGCGGCGTGTTGCGCGAATGGTCAACAGCTGGGGGTATCCCAGAAACACGGTGACGAGAGTCCAGCTTCAGAAACTCAACTGCGTTTTAATGTATCGGAGTTCAACGTCGTATGCCGGACACACAGTAGCGCCAAACTCCAAAAACCATTCCGCAGCTGCATCTTGCAAAGTCTCAGCTTCCACAAGTACCCGGCCACAAAGAGCTTCACTATTGGCATGTGCTTTCATGTCAAAGGCCCCCGCAAAAAGCCTGGTTTTGGATGTTGTATGTTTTTGTACCGCAGGACTACTCGCTGCCTCAGAATCGACAGCGTGTCTACTTTGTTGGGGTCCACAAGTCGATGCAAATGCCAGGGCCATAACTCTTGCAGGGCACGGCACTGCCGCTCTGCAAAATCCTGCTTCCCGTGTCTTCGTATGCGCGTTTTGAGGCGCAAGAGAACCTTCTGCACTCCGCAGATGGCCTCAGATGGCCTCAGATGGCCCGCTTTCTGGTTTGTATGCCCTTGCGATTCGTGCCATATGCCATTGTGGCTTTGGTAGGCCAGCGAAGTTGTAGTGTTAGATGAGTTAGATGCTCTTGTCTTCCCTGTGCGCTACGTGATCTCATGGGTGGGCTTGGAAGAATGGCAACGAGAAGACATGAGAGGGAGCCGCTTGAAGCGCGAGGGTATTGGCCGAATTGGCTTGGCCTCCACTGTTGGCGCATTGCCTCCGTCGGAATGGACAGCAGCTATCAGGATTCTATCGCGGGCTCAAGATTTTGGCCTTCGCCCCAGTCGTTTCCTGGCGAGCGCGTGCGCAAAATTCAATGTGTGGTCTCGTAGCGTGCAGCTGCTAGCATGGCTGGAGGCGGTTTGGGGACGACCAGATGCACACTTATATGCCACCGTTGAGACTTCATGTGCCAGGTCAGCGCAGTGGACAGCAAGCATTTTCATCCTCGAGAAGCTGGGCCAGCGAGCCATTTCCTCTCTGGCTGCGCTGAATGCTGCAGCACAAGCTGCATACCAACAAAGGCGCTGGACAGGAGCCTTGCATCTCCTTAGGCACGCCTCTAAACTGGCACCTGGTGCACCCACTGATGCTATCAGCCTTGTCATCCAGATGACCGCTCTCACGCACGCAATGAAATGGAGCACTTGTCTCCAGGTCCTTGCAGGTTTGTCTGACTGCCGGGTGCTTTCAAAAGTCAGCATTGCACAGAACGCTGCAGCAAATTGTTGCGTCCAATTCTCGGCGTGGGCTTCCACTCTCCAAGCGCTGGCCCCAACGCCAAGCTCAGCCTTGGCAGCCTTGGACCCTGTCAGAAGCAATACGATCCTCCGCGCACGAGGCATGTCGATGGACTGGCAGGAAGCCAGCGCGGTCTTGATAGGAATGCTGAACGTACGTGCCAGCGCCACCACGATAACGCACAACACCCTCTTGAATGCTTTTGCAGGTTGCGAGAAGTGGGAAGAAAGCTTGTTGGCATCTCAATCAAACCCATCGTCGGATTTTTGTGACGAGGTAACTTGTGGGACGGCCATGGCCGCATGCCATCGGGCACGTGCTTGGCAGTGCTCCTTATCTTTGCTGAGATGGAGACGGACCTGTCAGCCCGGTGAGCCTGATGTCGTGTCGATCAATACTGCGATAAGCGCCACTGTCCGGGGGTTATGCTGGCAGAGTGCCGTATCAGGGCTTTTGAAGCTGGTTGACGGTGCAGAACAGGCTTCCTTCGGGGCATGCTTAACTGCGGTGTCATGTGCTCGCGAATGGTCGATGGCACTTACCTTGTTGCGTCGCATTCCTGCATTCAGGTTGCAGCTGGATTTGCTAGCTCTTGCACCAGCCCTCCTTTCGGTCGATTCTCAGTGGCGCGTGTCTCTTCAACTGGCTGCGGAAGCTCCTTTTGGTGGTGTTGCCAGCTGGGCACCCGTGCTTGAGTCGGCATCTCGCGCAGCAGAGCTGCACCACTTGCCGGCGTTGCTGGAGAACTTGTCAAGCAGGCTGCAGATCTTTCTTGACGGCTTGGCAGCGGAAAGGTGGTCTGAACTATTCTGAACTGCTTATGAGAAGCAAAGCCAACGCCTGCAAAGTAGCAATGCCAAGTAGCAAGCACAAGCATTTTCTACCGCACTAGATGTTGCATGGTAGTGCGTGAAGCGCCGCAGGCCCAAACATGAGCCTGGACCGAAGTTGACGGACGGACTGAGAACAGGATAGACAAGGCCGACAAGGCATTCCAGATGTGAGAGACGCAGGACTGGCTTGTGAAGCCCGACTGCGTGCCTGATAATTTCAAGCAGGTCCGCTCTGGGGAGGGCTGATGGGCAGAGGCCGCGCAGGTTTTGGTGATGTCGGATTGCTGGTCCTGTCAGGTTCCTGAAAATTTGAAGACGAAGAAGAGAAAGTTCGTTGCTTGCTTCCACAGTATTGTGCCTAGAGACATGACCACCAGAGCTGCCGAGCAAGGACCAGAAGTTCGAAGAACTACAGTCAGTCAGCGACTTTGGCTTCGAACGCGTGCTGGCCACCAAAAGTGCTCCTGAGACATGTAGCCGCAATTGGAACTGGAAGGCACGCAGACGGTGCAGCGCTGAGTTCAATCAAGTGCACATGCGATTGGCTTCTTTGCCATTGCTGTTGCAGAACCAAGCTAAGGGCCAAGCTACCTGAGTGGTCGGTGGTTTGTCAGACCCCCAATGCCTCAGCTCCCTTGGATGTCACATCTGTGCATGCAAGGCAGCTTGCCACAGAGCAGGTGCTGACATTGCGCGAGATGTGGAGTCACCCTTTGCCAAGTTTCGCACTGTCCCTCGGCCTCATCGTTCCTCTGATTACCACGAGGTCTTTCAAGACACGCCCAAGTCACATGAAATCGCGCAACCCTTCCGATTAGGATGTGATGGGGGCCATCGTAGCTACGCCACCTGAGCCCAGTTTGTGCCTCAGAGCGCAGCAGAAATTGCAGGTTTTCCAATGCGATGTTGCTGGAAAGGGGGTTGGCTGTGGATTCGAGATGGGCAGCAGGCTCATGGTTCGTGAAAGTTGTCCCACCTGTGAAGTTTCGTCAAGCTTCGTTCACCCGTTTTGTTGACCTGGTCTGCTGCGCAGGTCACCCAGAGGTCGTAGCCCAAGCAACGTTACACGCTTCGCACGCCTCGCTGTTGGAATTTGCTGGCTAAGATTCGTACTTCCTGTTGAACTTCTGCACCTACAAGGATTTCCCAGTAGGCAAGACACGTGTGCTGGGTTTTCGATAAACAAGTGGCCAAGCCTGTCCTCTGTTGCAGGGATCCTTTGCTGGCCAAAGCTTTGAGTGGCCTTAAGGATCAGGACTCGCTTCCGCGCTTGGCAAATGAAGGGGTAGACCAGGCCACTATTGATCTTTGCGGATAGTAGGATGTTTGACACAGCTGCTTGTTGTGAACATCTCGATGTTTGCTAGAGCCTTGTACCAAAGAAGGCTTGCGTGTTGTTTGTTGATGCTGCATCTCTAGGAGGTCATCATGGGAGCTGGAAACGCCATGAGCGTGCTGGCCTTGTTCGTTGCGGTGGAGAACCTGCCTCCTGCTGCTCGTTGCTGCTGTTTCTCATAAAGCTCCCTGCTAGGTTCCCGTGATTGGAGCTGTGCTGGCAGATGTTTTTGTAAAGACTCTCGTTGGAAGGCCTGCTGGTGCGAGGCTGCACGAGCAAGCGGCTTCTCTCTCATATGCACACAGCAAGCCCTTTGCAGGCTCGATGCCGCCATGGAGGCCGATTTAAGCCGTCTGCGCTGGAAGCCGGGCAACTTGTGGATTGCAGGTCTCGGATTCCGAAGACGCAGAGGGTGGAGATGACAGTCAGGTGCCTTGCTTTGAACCGTGACGGGAGTGTGAACATTCGGCCTGCTGAGGGGCCAAAGTTTCCACGTTTTCGGTGCGGGTGCTGGCTTCATCTCAGGAGCTGATAAAAGTGCCGAATAAAGTTTGCGATGCCCATTCCGACACACCTCTCTCATGCTCCTGGAGGAATCTGCCGGATGGGCCTGGTGGGCCACTGCCCAACTTTGTCCAACTTGTTCCGGTGAAAAGACGAGAAGTTCCATCATGTCCTGAGGGACGCCGGTGATGTTTGTGTGCACTCCGGTCGTCGGAATGAAAAGCTGGTCTTGGGACGAGATCCAAGGTGCTTGGAGTGCTGAAATTGTGACACAAGATTCCAATCCTTTCAGGGCGAGTGAAGACAGCCATTAGCCGTACCAGCCGCACTTGGCAGGCGAGCATCTGGGCTTCTCTTGGAGGACCCTTTCCGGGACTCATGCTGCTGCAAGACTTCAAGATGTACAAGCAAGGGGAAATAGCTACATGTCGGCTCAAGGCTCAAGATTGCACAGGGGCGCCCGGCCCCAACTACACCGATCTTAATCTAAGCAATCTGCGAAGCGGCGCGCTGAAGCATCCAGAAATCCCGGACTGCCTTGTTCTGCTTCTTGCCAGGCTTCTTATTTTCCTGGCACGTTGCCACCAGGATAAAAGGTTTCAGATCTTGGGATTTCTTTTCTACAACGATATTTCGCATCTTCTTTGACCGCCTTGTTCCGCCAGATGCAACAACAAGATGTGTATGCAGCACGCCTTCCTGTTGGCAGTAATGATTTCGGGAGCTCATCAAAGGAGATGGGGGCAGAATAACAAGACTAGCACAAATGCGCCTAAGCCCAAAAACCCTCAAACTACCAAGCCCCGAAACCCCCCAGAGAGAGAGAGAGAGAGAGAGAGAGAGAGAGAGAGAGAGAGAGAGAGAGAGAGAGAGAGAGAGAGAGAGAGAGAGAGAGAAAGAGAGAGAAAGAGAAAGGGAAAGAAGAATGAGAAGAAAGAGACGTTGAAAGAGAAAAGAGAGAGAGAGAGAGAAAACACAGGGAAAAGAGCGAGAAAAGAAAGAGATAGTCCATGCAAAGGCAAGCCTGCAGCTCGGAGCCAGCCATGGTGGGGAGGTGCTTGAACCCAAAATCTGCGTTTGAACCATCACTCATAGTGGTAGTGGTAGTGGTAGTAGTGGCGGTAGTAGTAGTAGTCGTCGTAGTCGTAGTCGTCGCGGTCGTAGTGGCGGCGGTGGTGGAATAAGCAAGCGGAAAATGCAACAAGCAACTGGAAGGGTTTAGCGCGGTGCACATGTGAGATTGTGGGCGGTGCTATAGGCACATGGAAGAGAATTTGGGCGGCGCAGTAAGCAAATGGAAGGGTTTTAGCACAGGAGGCGAGGAGAATGGGGTGGGAGGGGGACGGACAGTTTAGGGCGTCTGCGATTATGTCCAAATGTCTATCCACCAGAACAATTTGGAGAAACTGCAGCACGGGTGCCCAAAGGGTTACGGCCAGTTAGAAGGATGCAGGAGTGTAGGTTGGCTTTAGGCTGTGGACACCCTCACGGCCCCACGCACCCCGAGTCTTGCTCAGTTTGGTCTTCCTCCTCTTTGAACCTCTGCGACATTGGCCCAGGGGGGGCTGCTGCCTGCTGACTGCTGCATGCTTCCCGCTGCCCGCTGCCCTGAGGGCAGCCACTGAAGGGCTCGCGAAACAGAAAGAGAGCGCCAGAGAGAGAACCGTGTTGGCTCACCAGATCGCAAAATGGAATGTGGTGGGACTGACAGCATATAATGTGCCAGAGCCCTGCGGAACACTTGCGGAAACACCGTGACTTGTGATGCTGGACTGCTGGACACTATGACAGCAATGAGCACCGGCAAATGTTTTTGGCAAAGCCGAAGGGGCATGGAGAGGAAAGGCTGTTCTTGCAAGCCCACGCTGGCCACACATCACCACACATAGGAGACATCAGCGCCCAGTCACCCACCCTCGGGTTTCAAGACTCGTCCGACGGAACGCGACCATGACATGTACGCACATTCGGGGACAGCGAGGCAGGTCGACTGCCAAGGATGCCACGATCACTTCCCCTCCTCCCTTGCCACCACCGGTTGGCAAGAAGAAGATGAGACAGGTTAGCCGCAAAAAGAGCAGGGAGGAGGTTTGTGGCTTTAGTGCCTTCTTTGCTCATGTACCACAGAAAAATTTTCACTGAAGAGTATATTATTTCCATAGACTTTTACTTAGAAAAGGAAGTCAGAAGCAAGCAATAGGGACTAAGCGGAGAAAGGAAGATGGTAGGAAGCAGGAACAGGAAATGTCCTCCTTTCCAGCTTGCTTGTCCCTTCCCGAGTTCTTTCTTCGTCTCTATCTCGTCCTCATTGTCTCGTGCCTGAGGCAGGAGAACGAAAGAAGGAAGGACAAAAGTGGAGACACGGGCCTCCTTGCTCTTGAAGCGATATGGTATGATACAGTGCTGAAAGGGCGGATGCTGGGAGAGGTGCACGCCGACAGCCTGGATCTGCCAAGTCGCTTTTCCCTTCCTTGTGGCAGACGGAAAACACCCGGGCAAAGACTTTTCGATTATATGGAGAGGAGAAGGTCACATCGTTTCCGTCATGATGACCTAATGAGAATGTAACGAGTGCCAGGAAAGGTGATGTGCCACTCTGTCTTTCCAAAGTTTTCTGGGAACAGCAAGAACGGCTTGAGCTTGTCGTTTTGTGTACGAATCCGTCTTTCCTTCTCTCATGACTCACGAATACTGAATATGCAGCATATTGGGAAGGGAGATGAGGAATCAGAAGCAAGCAGAAGAAACAGGAGACGTCCTCCTTCCTGGCTTGCTTGTCCTTCCCGAGTTCTTTGCTCGTTCTCACTCTGTGTCTCGGGAATGAGGAAGGAGAGTCAAGGGGCGGCTGCTCAAAGACCTTGGAGAGCTGCATGCTCGATCAGCCTGGTGGCTTCTCTTGTGGGATCCCGGCAAAGTTCTTCCTGATAAGGGCAGATGAAAATGGAGGTGGAAAGCGGTGGCGGATGCCCCAGCTGGGAGATGACCTACTCTCGTTTTGCTCCGCGTCCTGTTTCCTTTATCGAGAGAGACTGCAGAGGGGAACAGGAAAGGACCGGTGAGATGACGTCACACTCAGTCGTTTCTATTCTGGGAACATCAGAACAAAGCAGAAAAATGAAGACAGCGGATGGGTGATGACGGATGAGAAAGGGAAGACAAGAACTGATCTTGCTTCTTGCATGGCGATTCAAGTGAGGAGGATGGAGATGCGGAAGAAACAACGAGGGATTTTCAGTGGTTGATGATATAGCAAAGGGACCTAAGCCGTTAGGCGGCATTTTTAGCCCTAAACCCTAAACCCGGGTAGTGAGTGGACCTTCCGACCGAATCCTTGCCTGCCTTGCGCGAGTGTGAGAGCCAAAACCCGGTGGCAAAAACACGCTAAACTCTCAAGGGAAAATAATGGAAATTAAATGTGACATCATCATGAAATTTTCAGATTTCGTCCAGGCAAGCTGACACCGTGCACAGCCCTGTCCCAATCAAGGCCCCAAGAACCGAGCTTAATTGACTTAAATCTTTTGACGTGCTCAACTTACTTAAGCCTTTAATATTTGACGCCTTATTTCAATTCGCAAAGCTATTGTCTAAACAAGCCGGTGCAGTTCAAAGATCTTCCAAAACTCCACAAGCGAAAACAAATCAGTTTTTCGGGAGGGGCACAGGCCCCGGGTGGCCCCAGAAAGGCCGCGGGGGTGCCCCGTTGGCAGGGATGTTCAAAACATAACCGTATACAATTCCCTGCCAAAGATACGTACATACACAAATTTATACATATATATATATATTTACGTATATATATATATATACATACATATATATATATATACATATATATATATATATACATATGTATATATACATTTAGGTACATATACATTTATGTAGATATGTAGATATGTAGATATGTAGATATGTAGATATGTAGATATGTAGATATGTAGATATGTAGATATGTATATATATATATATGCTACCCCCCCCAAACCCACGTTTTGCTATGTTTTCCTATCGTACACTATGAAAACCTCTCCCCAGAGACCCTCAATTCCAGAAGTCCAGAATTCCAGATTTTCTCAGACCCCAAATTCCAGAATTCCAGAGTTCCAGATTTTTTTAGAGGCACCAGTTCCAGAATTCCAGCATCCAGAATCAGGAATTCTGGAACTGGGGGCCCCTGAAAAATCTGGAAATCTGGAATTCTAAATTCGGAGAGCCGAGAAAAAGGATACATTTAAAAATTAGAGACGGAAAATAAGAGTCTTTTTAATCTTAATGGGATTTCTATTGAGTTTTATAGGATACCTTATTATTGTCGAGGCTTCCTATTAAAATTCATCCTACTCCTGTTCACTTGAATGTGAGTTCTTCTAAAAGTAATAAGATTCCGAATAATTTTACTAGCACTCAAAGATGCCTATTAAATGGTGCCTATGAATTTCATTCGGGTTAATATTGATTCCTATTCAATTTAATCAGATTCTTAGCAGTTTTAATGGCATTCTTATTCCTAGTAATTTTAATAGAAAGCCTGAGAACTTTAATACGCTTCATAACAAATTTTAATCATATTCCTATGAATTTGAATAGGCTGCTCATTCAATCTAATAAGATTTCGTACAATTGTTAATTGGGACCCCTTTTGCTTTGATAAGCTTCCTATTCATTTAAATAGGTTTCTGGTGAATTTGAATAGACTTCGTATTCATTTTAACAGGGTTTCTCATTCATGTTAAACGGATTCCTATTAGTTTTCGTAGGGTTCCAAGTTCTTATTAGATTCAATAGTGCATTTATTGTTTTTTTTTGAATCGTGTTCTCTATTCATTTCAATTAGACTCCCAGTAAGTTTATTGTAATTCCTAATAAAATTTAATTGCAATCCTATTAACTAAATTTTTAATAGGGTTCATAATAATTCTAACAGTATGACTCTTCTTGTTTTAAAGGGTTCAATCGAACTCTATTGGTCCTCCTAATCTGAACAGGATTCTTCATGTTAAACGGATTCCTGTTACTCTTAACAGAATTCCTATAAGTTTTTGTAGGGCTCCTATTGATTTAATAGCATTCCTATGAATTCAAAAGGGTTCCTATTCATCTCAATGGGCTTCCTCTGATTCCTCTGAATTTAGGAGTCCAATTTTAATAGGAGTCCCTATTGATTTAATAAGCTTCTACATATTTGAACCAGAGTCCCAGTAATTGTACTAGGATTCAGTTTTTAAAGGATTCGTCTTAATTTCAAGAGGGTTCTCATTCATTCTAATGGGGTTCCTATTGATGTAAATAGGATTCCTATTGAATTCATACGAACGCTATGAATCCTATTCAATTGAATAAGAACCCAAGTAAAACTGACAGGAATCACATTAAAATTAATAGCAATCCACGATCTCGAGCAAATTGTTCCGGTCACTTCTGTTGGAGCTCCCGCTCGAGCAATTGCTGAGTGGATCAAACTATGTGAATTAAGCTTTTTGGAATCAACGAAGTTAATCAAAGTATTTAAATCAATTGCATTAGACAAATGAGTGAAATAGAGTAAACTATTTAATGAATTATTAAAACCCTACCATGACCAAACTGGGAGGCCGATCTGTCGGACTTCAGGGAAGAGCATATGGAAACGTGTTTTTTTTTTTTTTTTTTGGGGGGGGGGGTGTTACCATATGTGTGTGTGTGTGTATACGTGCGCAGGCCGACCGGCTGCAGGAGACCTCGGTCATTAGCCGGGTCCACGCAGAGCTCCTTCCAGGATGTGGTAAAACAAATAGCAGTTGAAAGACAGTTCTTGATTCGTTGCTAGACAGGTGCAAAAGAATTGCCGCTGC
This sequence comes from Symbiodinium natans, assembly GCA_905221605.1. Lineage (NCBI taxonomy): Eukaryota > Dinophyceae > Suessiales > Symbiodiniaceae > Symbiodinium > Symbiodinium natans. The sequence goes on along the minus strand of CAJNDS010000323.1, from coordinate 56,680 downwards.
CAGGTCCTCAGCCTGGCCAGGCCCTCGTGCCGGACTCCCGGTGCCACTGGAATGAGTTCACCGTGGTGAACGTGTGTGAGTCGCTGTATTCTGAAGGCGCGATTTGGGCAGCACCAATGGCTCATGGATCATTGGACGTGGGCGAATCTGCCCTGTAAATGTGGAGACGGAGGCCCTCACGGATCACGGAATCACAAGTCACAAGTTCATTCTGAAGACCTACGAAGACCCTTCTTCTTGTCCAACATCGCAAGGTTGTAGGCTGTGGCGACGAGCTTTCTCTTGGGATTGACCCATCAACGTGGCAAGAAGGCGTGTCCGCGCAAGATTCGTCCCATTGTGTTCTGCTCCATCGCTGGCAGAGTTTGTGTACTGGCATGATTCGCACGTCTTGCAATCCTAATTCCTGCAAGGCCGGGGAAGCCAGGACTACAGATTCCTCTACCGAGTGGAAATGTACCCTGGCAAAGTTTAGTAGAAAAACAGCGACGTGGGCAGTGGATGAGCTGCGCATCAGACTGCTCGGAACCAGGCCGACAAAGTGCCAGCCCACTGACGCCGACAGCTCGCCTGCAGAGGCCGATCCCAATGCATCCCAACATACTTCTTGCATCTTCTTGCATGTTCTTGCCTAGCCCATCATTCCGTTGAGACCAGACAAGGTTGAGCGAGAGGTGGAAGAGGAGGTGGAGGAGGCACCTGTCCAGCCCAAGTTTCCTTCCGCTGCTGCAGCCATCGCAGCCCTGGAATCACTTGAGCGGCGCAGTGAGCAGCGCGAACGTTAAAAATGAAAAAAGAGCGCACGGATCGTCACACTAGCTTGGGGCGGTAAGCCACCGGAGAAGTGAGGCACAGTGAGGCCCCACCCTAAGCCTTAGAATCCATCCCAAAGGCGCCTGCGGTGGAACAGATCCTCTGGCCACACAAGAAAATCGAAAAACAGTGATAGCCAGTGATAGCAATACTTGCTCTCCTAATGTCTCGAGATCGAATTTCAACTCTTGCTTTCGCTTCTTTCCAGAGGAATCATGTTCGCGTCGTACGAGGGACTGGTACAGCAGCCTCTGGTGGAATTCGTTTGCGTTTCTGCTAGCTGGGCTTCGTCTCGTTATGTCTCATTCATTGCTTCTGTCAGGGACTTCCTATGTCCGAGCTCTGTTCTCCTTTGTTCACCCTTTCGAGTGAGCCAGGTCTGCTGGAGTTTGTCGCAGAGACTCGTGCTGTCCGACACGAGGGAACTGAGACAACTTGTACTGCTTCTGGGATTCCTTGAGAACTCTCTTGTAGCCCATGAACTCGCAGATCTGTAGGCGAATGGCAGATCGTCTTCTCCTTCTACTGCCGCCCAAACACTGCAAACTCTGGAGCTATTTGTCCGCGGGCCCGTCTTGTGAAAATGCCCTTCGTCGAGGATCCATTTCGTCAATTTGGTGAGTTGGCATGAGACGCACCCACCCAGCATGCGATGGGGCTTTCCCGACGGTGGATTCTAACTTTGTTGCTATTCTTAAGCAGGCTGTTGGCCTCCCAGGGACTTATGGATCAGGGTTCGCGCAATCGCAACACGACTCGAACGGGACCTCAATTTGGTCAGTCTGGTAGCAGTACCAGGAGAGGCAATCCCAGACACTTCTCACTTGTTGCCCGTTTTGATTTGTGATGGGGAAGACTTGTTCTTGAAAGGCCCTGGGAGGTAGATCCCTCATTGACCTCATACTTATTGACAACAGCTAGACTGACTCGGCGTGAAGCCTGCTCGTCCTTCGATCTGAACCCCACGCTGTGAATCGCCCTCCCGCTCTTGCCACTCAAATCGTTCCTGGCATGACAGCACGTAGTCCGTTCGGCTTCGGAAAAGCATATCGTGCAAGCCCGGGTAAGTAAATCTAGGTGTTCCGTTCTCTTTGTAGATCGACGACTGATACAAAAGCCCAGAGCAGAAGGATGCAGCACGTGATCGATCTTTTGGAGCATTGAGACGCGAATTATGATTATGCGCTGTTCTCTCATAAAATTCCTAAACTTGTAGCTCCTAGGAAGAAGAGAACTCATAATGACCCCCAAACGTCTTATTATAGCAGCGGCTCTCAATCGAATTCTTTTACTGCCAAGAGACCGTTCATTCCAGCCGATTAACATCAGTATCGTTCATTCACGAGGAAGTACCATTCATTTATACCTAGTACGGACGCATTAAGAAAAGATGGAGAGCGCCCCAAATTATATTGTTTTCTTCACCTCAACTTTGCCTTCGAACAGTGAATGGAGAGCGCCCCAAATTATATTGTTTTCTTCACCTCAACTTTGCCTTCGAACAGTGAACCAAAGAATGTCACCAGTGAATGAAAGGGTCTTTTCAGGGTTCTTTCTGCCGTACCAAGAACTGTTATTATGGGCGGTCTAGAGAACAAGAAGACACCCTTAGAGACCTTTCATCTTCCACACTCTCTTGTTGTCACTGTTAAGGGAGGAGCCGACGAGCACCACGACCACGAGCACCACCACCCCGACGAGCACCACCACGACGACGAGCACCACTGCGACGACGACGAGCACCGCCACGACCACGACGAACCACCACGACAAGCGCCACCACCACAACGACGAGCACTACGATTTAACATCGATTGTAAGCTGTTGCTTCGTCCGTCAATTTTCCCCCGGATTCTAATCCGTGCCACTGACCAGCCAGTGTCAAATCTATTTTTGTCAGCCTCTAACCTCGGCCCCTCATTGTTTTCACCTTAAGAAGGCCAGTCCTCGGTCTTTTTAGGGGTGCTCAGTCATGTCCTCACCCTGTTCATACGCTTAGTGTGTTCACCATAAAACCTCTATAATGTAATGAACGAAGTGAGCATATGAACGAATGAGCGAAGTGATTGTATGAAGCTCCACTACCATGCAAGTCCCCACCACGCCCCTGCATCCTGAAGCCCCAAGGTCGTCTGCAGCAAAAGCGGCGTTGTTCACGCGGCCTCTTAGGGTTATGGAGGGTTGTCCTTCGCATCTGGATCCCCTTGCGACAAGTGCGAGCACGACCCACTGAGGGCTACTGAGAGAGACCAGCCCTTTTTGTTGGACTTGCCGTTTTACGTTCATGACTGGAATCGCTGATCCCAGGGCGTGGGTCCGGGCTATGCGCGCGTTGAAATGTGTCTGGGTTGTGTGTTTCTGGCGTGGGAACACGTAGGGTAAGGGGAAGGGAAGTGTCGAAACAAGTTTGCTAAGTGATGGGCAACCTGATTGGCAGGGAGGTAGTGTTGCCTTATCCGGCCTTACCCATACCTGTAGCCAGAGTGCATGTTGCTGGTGCTATCAACACGGCAAAGCCTGCAGAGGCAGCATTCGTGCATAACAAGCTGAGCGGTGGCAATCACATCCAAGTTTTAGCAACATCAGCAGAAGTCAGTTAAAGCCAGCTGAAAATAGCCACGTTTCTCACGACAATGACCCGCAGACAGACCCGACCTGCTTGAGCAATGGAGCCTGTCCGCATTTCTGCCGGTGTTTGCTTTGCGCATTTGACATGAGATGGTGGCAAAGCTACGGCATAGCTTGTTCCACAGCGGCTGCGGGCTCAGGCCACGCATGAGGCTCATGGGTGTTTTCCTCCTGCTGCTCTTGGCACTTTCTGCAGGGCAGCCCGAGCACGACCAGCTTCAAATATTGCATGCAACACGAGCTGAGCGGCGAATACTGCTACAAAACGAGGTTCTTGAGTACGTGGAGATCGACTTGCACTTCTCCGCACCTGTCTATGTCATCAGCTGCGCTCAAACCCGTGGGCTCCACGTGGCTGAAGCGGACCGCTGCACAAGCTGTCCAACAGGCTGCACACTGTCAGCGGCCTTCAGCAGGTACCCGTACGTTCCGGACTTGTTGCCAAAGTTGCAATCGGAGCCTGAGTGCATTTGCGGCATAAGCTTCGAAGAGATGCAATTGAAGGTCCAGGCTTGGCCCGGCGATCAGGGCTTCAATGCTCTGACTGACAGGAGACCGGCCTTCATCCATGGAGTTCGTGACACACCCTCTATGTATAGCTCCGCTGTTTGGAAGTTTGATGCGCTTATGGCCTCACTAAAGTGCCCAAATGAAGCCAATATGACTCCAGCTTTAGCCAGGATCAGACGCTTTGGTATCAACGGGCTGCCGTTGGACAATTCCCTTCTGTGGTTTCAACGCTTTGAGACTGCTTTTGGCGTTGAAACCATCGGCCGGCTTCTGGCAAACGCCTCGAAGTCATACAGCTCACGGCGTGCAGTCTTTCTCTTGCCAGTGAGACGCACAAAACATGGACGAACCAAGCAGTTGGGACTCTCATTGCAAGAGCTGGCGCCTTGCCGCTTGGACCTGCCCTACTTGGTTGGTCCTCGGGGGGAGCCGGCTGAGAGTGTGCAGAGCATCGGTGCTTTGCCGGAACGGAAGTTCCCATGCAAATCGGAGAGTCTAGAGGCAGTTCATCGGCAGATGAAGGCAGTCATGGACCAGGTGCTGACAGCAGGCCGCCAAGATGGTCACTGCATCTCCGACTGGAGGACAACCTTCCCTCCACGAGGGCGCGGTGGTCCTGGCGGCACATCTGGAAGCGATTACAGGTTTGGAGATCAAGGTGCAAATGAGACGTACTCTCCTTACACTTCAGAGAATTCTGGAGAAAGGACACGTAAAGTCGGTGTTTTGGCCTATCGCAACGATTTTGTGTCTCCCACGCCCGCCATGGAAATGCCTTGCAGCGTGTACCGATGGCAGCTGCGTCTTCGATCGCATAACATGCGCGAACGTGCAGTCTCATACACTGCGGCTGATGCAGTGAATGGGTGCTGGTCGCTGATGGAGAGCAGCTTGAGGTTTGAGTCTCGGCCAGTTGTTGCACACTCCCAGAGCTGTACCAAAGATCCAGAAGATGACGACTTTGTGTTCGACCCTTGTTGTAACTTGCAGCGGCTGAGATGGCAGTGTTGTGCTAAGCAGGCGAAAACGATTCAGAAATCTGTCCTCACAGCAGTGGACTACAACGCAATGGCTCAGTGTCGCAGGGATGAGCATGGAAGAGCAAGTTTTGCGAAGGCGGCTATTGCCGGCGCCATGGCCTGGAAGCGCCGTTTGACGGAGCCACTTGGTCTTCAATTGAGCTGGATGAAGTTGGCGGTCCAGGAGCAGGCCAATGCGGCAATGTGGAGATCTATTGAACAGTGCCACGCGGATGTCATGGGCCGCTTTGATCGAGAGTCTGGTATGTACCTCGGCACACCGTGTTTGATTGACAGCGATTGCTTCACACGGTGCCGGAAGCCCGTGCTGGAAAGCTTGCAGGTGCGGGTGGCGCTCAGCCAGGGATCTCCGGTGAAGCAGATGGTGCTGGGACGTTGCACTGTTCCATCCGAGAGCCGCCATGTCTACATCGTGCGCTGCCTGGCGCGGCGCTTGGGGAAGGAGGTGGTGGAGTTGTTGGCTGCGCAGTTAGGGCTTGAAGTTCCTAATCGAAACGAAGCGACCATTGCCTCCTCCCTTGCCAGTGACCAGTCACGCATGACCAGTGCATGTGTGGGACCGTTAGCTACTCCAGGCCAGGCCGTGTCAAGGGAGGAATGCCTCAGACCTGAAGGCTGCAACTGGCACCACGAGATTCGAACTGCCGAAGAGTGCACCGCAGAGCAGTTTCAAAACGATGCGTTCTGTGGCTGCCTGGAGGGTAGCTGCCCACAGCAGAGTAGACGAGCTGGGTGCATTACTGGTGCAAAATACACAGACTACTGCACAGACGCTCGAGAAATGTTGCGTCCACTGGAACTGGCATGTGCTAGTATTGCCACAAGCTCAGTGGAGCTCGCACGATGTCGGAACCTGGCAGACGTGCACAGCTTCATGTTTAGGCACTGCATTTCATCCCCCTGCACTCCACGAGCCGCGTATTTCTGGGCTGATGAGAAATGCAATGACAACATGAGGCGGGAGTTTCAGGGTTGCTACGACTCCTGCGTCATGCCAAGCGGGCCAAATCCAGCGCTCGGCCGGAAAGTATGTTTCCACGAGCTGTGGCCTAACGAGACCGACCAAGACTGCTACCAGAAGCCTGGGGATACTATGGTCCACTACAGCCCACCTCTCGGTGCGGAAGGCATTGATGAGAACTGGGCTGGAGCCTTGACCCTAGAGTTGCCCAAGGAGCGGCGGCCCCGATACTGCTCCATCCGAGTGTGGCAAGAGTTGGAGCAAGCCTACCGGCCTCGTTCGTTGGCCTCCGAGCGCGCCGCGCTTCTGTATCGGGTCACCCGAGAGAGCAGCGAAAATGCAGCCCAGCTTCGTCGCACAGAGGGCCAGCGACGGGAAGATGAAGTCTTCTCAACCGCCGAGCCTCCGCGGTTTACAGGCTGTGATATGGGCCCTTTGCCGCTGACTCCAGAGTCCTCAATGGCATGTAGGGCCAAGACGGAGTTCACATGCTGCTTCATGCCAACGAACCTGACGTCCGGTTCCTGTGAGTTCTGCGTGGTGGCAAACACTACATCCTGCAGCATCGGGGAGAAGCTGTTTGCGATCTGGGCTCCCAACCTCCAGCTCTACCCGGCCTTTTTGGCAGAAGATCTCGGTAGTGATTTGGCCCGTGTCGATTGGGAGGACGGTGACATCTACTACCGCCAAGTCCCTTGGGCCTGGCTGCGGGCAAATGGACGAGGCTGCCATCCTGTCCAGGAGGGCTGTGCCGCTCACCACCAGTGCCCTACCGGCTACTACTGTTTCAGCTGCCACACCTGCGCTTTGGCCTATGGCGGAAATCCCCCCCCGGGCCTATGCGATCCTTGCCCTACCCACAGAGGCGGCGGCTGTGGCAGGCTCGATGCATGCACTCGGTTGCAAGACAGCATCGACGACAACTGCCCCACCGAAGGGTTAATTGAGTGCCCGTGCAAGGAGGAGTGGAGTGTAAGGTACCAGTATCCAGGAGCCCCACCGGAACAGAGCATCAACGATTGCTATTTTGATGTGTCCTCGAACAGCCGCTGGTGCGAAGTGGATGAATCTTACCTCGGCAGCGGTTGCAATCTGCAAAGGATTGTGGGCAAGGATCGCTTCATTTTTTGGCAGACTTGCCGGCCCAAGACCTGCGATTTTTGCAGTTGTGATTGCAGCGAGAATTGTCAGGCATATGATGTGCTCCCATCCTATGGACGGCTTCCTGCCGAAGTGGTCCCTGGAGTCTTAGATGCCCCGATAAGTGACACAGTCAAGCGCTTCTCAGGGATTGTGGCTCCAAACTGCACCCAGGGCAGTTCTGCCCGCATCCGCGACGTTTGCGAGTACTGCGTGGCATGTTGCAATGACTACTGCAATGCGAAAGCGAAGAGTGAAGGTGGCTTTGATTGCACGACCACTGAGGTGTCAGGCTGCTCTGACATGGTGCACGGATGGGTGGACAGCGTGGGCCGAAATTGCCCAACGTATGTGGTAGATAGCCTTTGCACCCAGCAAGGTCTTTATGGCACCAACTGGGTATACAATCCTCCGCGTACGTTCGCAGACTTCTCTTCCAGTGGCCTGGCTGCCACCGATGTCTGTTGCGACTGCGGTGGTGGAGTGGACTGCAGCGACAGTCCATTTGACTGGGTTGATTCTGACGGGCATCCCTGCACAACTTACGAAACCTTCCAGTGGTGCAACCGTACGGGTTACGGCCCCGGTTGGGATTTATCCTGGGGACCCTTCAAGTTGGGGACAAGTGGTGTAGATGCTCATACGGCCTGTTGCATTTGCGGTGGTGGACAGGCGCTAGCGGTACCGGAGGTCATAAACAATCTAGTCAATGACGAAGCTACTTGCAGGGCTGTATGGCCCGGGCGAGCGCAGTGGCAAGCACCTCCGTGGTTCCAGCGGAGCATTCACTTGTGCCAACTGAAAAGCAACATCTGTGGTCGCAAGTTGCAGGCGACAATGTATGATCCAGCTACAGCATCAAATATGGCTGATGATGAACGCATATTTGGGCTTTGCCTTCAGCGAGCATACGACACTGGCACGCTTCCATACCTCGAAGACTTCGAGATGTCTTTGGCTCCCATTGGAGCTGGGCGCCGTCTGCAAAGGCAGAACAGCACAAACAAGACAGTTTCTGGGGACGTGCCATCTGCCGTCTCGGGAAGAAGGAAGAAGACGTCAAGAGCCTGGCAGCACCTGGCTGAGTATTCCAACACATCTAGGCGGCTTGCGATCTTAGATCGCAACCAAGAAATGGATCCCACGTTGCTGACGAGGCAACTGACTCTTGAGGGGGCCTCCATTCGTGTGGACTTTTTTGGAAATCGTGGCCTTGGTATGTGCTACTACAGGATGCCGGATCCTCGCGAAATGTTCGGCGGTGCCAATCGCGAGGTCTTCCCTCCACCCCTTTTGCCCACCAGGGTCACGGAAACCGATGTCTTCGAGAGGCCTACGCTCCAGGCACTCGGGTGGCCACAAAGCTTCTGGAGCGCTCTCTTCGAAGATGGCGATGCAGAGAATGCAATTTACAAAGTCCTGTGGCCACAGACCTTCAACACAGCCACGGATTTCAGCACAGTGCTGCGCGGGTTGCTGGCCAAGCATAGTGTGCAATTAATCCTGAAGGGAGAGTTTGACAAGCGAGTCCAGAACTGGACAGCGACTCTGGCCACTTTGGAGTGCAAAGGCCCTGAAGATGATCTGACCAAGTTCAGCCAGCCGACTGAGTGGCGTCCTGCCATCCTTCATGACCAGACAGGCTGTCGCGTGGCCCGCTGCGATGTGGATGAGATGATTTTGGATGAGTTAACTTGCCGATTAACATATGGCTGCACAGCATCTTGCACGTTCTGCGCGTCCCCTGCCCTTGCTACTCAAGACAACGGCCTTTGCGTGTCAACTGACATTGCGAGCTGCACCAACTTAGGCGGTGTCCTCATTCAAGGAGATCTCTTTGACGAAAGGATGGGTGTGAAGCGCTTTCAGCGGCTCTGTGCTCTCCGCCACCGCCCGATGATGTATTGCATGGGCCCTGGGTTTTCCATAAAGCGATGTGAGAACTACGACGAAGCCAACTGCGAAGAAGATGCCTTGGCCAGCCTGATGGGCTGCTTTCAGAGTGTCCGTCCGTGCCAGACGGCGGACCGGTGCCAGATGTCAGGCCATTGCAGTGACGCGGACATTGGCCTGAATTTAGCCAGTCCCGGTACATGTGTGATTACTCCACTGGATGATACTCTGCTGCAGCAGGGGTGTTCTATTGGAGGTGCTGGCATCTTTCCAGATGGATTGTGTTTCTTTCGCTTGGATCCCGCCTTTGGCATGGAGGTCCGGCGTCGACACGGTCTGATGGACCTGTCGAATCGCTCTGAGGGAAGTGACGGAGGCTCTGGGACAGAGCTTGAAGATGCTGCTGCCTGGGCCGCCTCGTTGCAAGAGGCGCGGCTCGCATCGGAGACTACCAACACGGATCTGCTGCGCGCTCGGCTGCGCGATGCTGGCAAGCTGAACCAATCAGAGTGCGAGGCGCTGAATCCATTGGCACCTCCCTTTCAGGCTGTGTGGATTCAGCGGTCTGTGAGTCCAACCAGCTGTGCCCGTTGGAAAGCTTGCTGCCTGCTGCAGAGGGGTGACCGATGTGAACTCTTCACCAACAATGCAGTCAATGCAGAAGCGGACCCACTACTCTCCCAAAGCAAGGAGGCTGAGTGCTCTCAATGTGGGGGACGGTGGGTGGAGATCTTCCGATGGACGGCTGGCGTTTGGAAACGAGGTGATTTGGTGCTGCCACAAAGAGGTTGGTACAGCCGTCGCTGGGGCAGCATCAATCGCTGGGTTGAAGTTGTAGACATCGACTTGCTACGCCGACTCTTTGAGAATGCGCTGGAGGAAAGGCTGGGGAGGCAAAGGCTAAATGCAGCCGTTGGCATGGTAGAGCCTCTGATGAAATCACTGCAACTCTTCGCCGCTGCTTGTGGGGATCAGTCTGACGTCGTGGACTCCTCAGTCAAGAGGGCAGAGCTCATGGAGGGCAAGCTTGCGGCAGCACCACAACTGCAGCTGCCTTCGGGTGCTTTTGAGCTCGGGCAGATTTTGTCTACATCAGGTCTCATCAGCTCTGGATCTGTTGGGGATGTGCAGTTGTCGTGGCACGAATACAGTGCCTCTCGATTTGGTGAGGCGAGTGGCCCTGCAGTGACCTACGACCTGAGCTTAGTTCCATTTGAATATTTGCTCGGAGTGGCAGCACCGCAAATTGCATTGCCTGGTAGGTCTGGCTTGGTTCGAAACTACTTGCTGGAGTATTTGATCGTCCAGGACACCACCACAACACTTTCGCCGGCGAGCATGGAAACAATCGATGCCGGAGGAATCCGCGGTGGCTACCCTGCATGGATTATCAACGAGATGATCCGGCTGGACATCGACGTCGAGGCCGAGGCCGAGGCAGCAGCCGAACTGGCAGAGAAGCTGGCGGCCACAGAGGAGACGCGGCGGCAGGAGCGCCTTCGTGCACAGGAAGAGGCAGCGCGAGCCGCCGACGCTGCATCAGGGCTGCCGCCTGCCTCCCTCTACGTCCCCTCCTCAGAGTGATTCAGAATCTTAGATCACAGAGGGCTGTTGAGAGAGAGCGCCTTTGTTTCCAGCTTTTGAGGTCCTCACGGGGGAGTACCTCGAGAACAACACGCAAGATGGATCAAACGGTGGCGACTCTTCCTTTAACCTCGCCAACTTTGAGTGCCGGAACGTGATTGCAAATGCTCAGGGCGAGGTTTTTGGGCAGATCATCGGGGATTGCGTGCAGGTGCAGAGTTCACAGACGATCGAGAACTCTGTGGAGCTATGTTTGCCGCTTAGCTTTGGGACGCCTGAGGACATCGATGCCTTCAACAGTACTGCCCAAGTGGAAGTGGCTGGTATGCGCTTCGATTTCGCCGTGAGCCAGGTTGTGCCGGACACATACGAAACAGACCTCCCACCACCTTTGCAGGCGGGCACTGAAGTGCCTGGCCGGCTTGGGGACGTGATGTGGAATTGGAAGGACAGCGCTGTCTATGGTCGTCTCGTCCCCGGCAGCTTCCACTTGAGCCCAGCAAATCTCGCGGCTGAATTACGCTGGGACGGGGCAGCAGGGGCCCGGCTTTGTTCCCGAATCTTTGCCGCAGAGACATACTGTCCGATTTTGCGTCTCGGTACTCATTTCCGCTCCCCCATCTGGACAAATGCAACGGGACAGCCCCGTGTGTCTGGCTTTGATTCAAGCTGTGTTGAGTTTGATGGGCTTTTGGCTGAAATTCATCGGCGGCAGTACGGCTCTGCGATTCCCTATGTCCCTTTGGAGCAACAAGTGGCCGAAGTGGAGGTCCTCGAAGAAAGGCTGAGCAGGGGAGTGCTGCCACCGGTCACGCCAACCTCAAACTTGCCAGTATGCTTGCCCGGCCAGTGCCTTGTACAACATGAGAATGGGCTCCAGGTCATGGCCGTGGGTGCAAGCGATGGGAAATGTGCAATAAAGTGCTAGCCTGATGAACAGCCAGCCAAGATTGCAGTGACCGCCTCATAGCCGCAGTCTGCGCAGGGTCAAGAATTGACACTTCGCAGTTGTACACAGTTGTCTCACATCAGCAGACCGGCCAAGCCGGAGGTAGGTAGTTTGGGTGCATCGAGTTTCGCCCGGCAGGTGCTCCATGATTGGGCATACACGAAGCGCTTTGGACTTCAAGCTGTTCTGATGCCGAGTTGTGCTTCTCCTAGGCGCACCTGTACCAAAGCAAGTCCTATAGCAGAATCCCCGTTCACGCACATCCAATCAAGCATGGAAAATAGAACGGGTGGGGGTTCAGGCAGTGTATCAGGCTTGCCACATGGCTACCAGGAACGCTGCATTCAAGGTACCTTTGAGCAAAAGGGTCATACAATAAAACCGTCGGCAAGCGTGTGCTTGGAAAGGCAAGCGCAAATGCGGATCGCATGGTTGTTGGGTTGTCCGGATATCTTTTGCTCAACCTCAGACAAGACCTGCTGCTTAGACATGGATCCTGCGCCATGTTAGATATGCTGCATGGACGCTTCTGTGCGTGGCTGGTGTTGAGTCTACTGCTGCCGGCATCATTTTGCCTGGAGTGCAATCTTGATGGCGGCGAATACGTCGAAGAATACTGGCTAATGTTCAACATTGAGACGTGTCATGCCTGTCCTCTTGGACGGTACCGCCGCCAAGAGCTAGCTTGCGAGATTTCTGATGGCACAAAGGAATGCCCGAAATGCACTCCATGCCCTGAGGGGCGCAGCACCAAACAGAAGGGTGCCACAAGTGCAGAGGCTTGTGACGTGGAATGGAACGTGACATCTATTATGCACTGGGTTTCCATTTGGATCGTCGATGCGTTCCTCTCCTCGCTCGTAGTCGTCGTGCCCTGCTGCTGCATTATATGCTGCTGCTGTCGAGCTGCGGGAAAAGATTCTGCACGAGAAGTTGCGAACGCGGCGAGTGCGAGTACAACGGGTACCAGTGGACCGTCAGGTGCGTCAACTCGCAGGAACGGGTCCAAGAGCTCTGTCCGGCCTGACCAAGTGAACATTTCTGTGAGACATGGCTCCAAAGGATCTGTTCGATCCGTTCGATCCGTCCGAGCTAACTGCGACGATGTCTTACCTATCAGTCTCAATGGTGACACCTATGGAGACGCCGGTGACGGTAGTAGGCAAGGATCCAAAACGTCCCAGAGAGTGAGCTCAAAGGCTCGGCCAGCATGGCCTGGGCCGGCTCTGAGCTCACTGAGCTCTCAGGCGGAGACTTCGCAGCCCTCGCAGAGGGCGAGCACCAACTTCTTGACCGTAGCGGCCCGCAGTTCTAGCAGTGGTAGGCACGGCTCTAAAAACTCGTCTCGGCCCATCCACGATAACTCAAGCCCGTCAGCAGTCCAGAAGAGTCCGAGATCAAGGAGCCACAGAAGCGTTCGCATCATCGATCCTTCAGAGGCCCAGGACGAGCAGGAAGATCCGCAGCGTTGGGCATTTCCTTCACCCAAAGAGGGGCCCTCAGCTGAGTCGCCTGATAAGGCTGGCGAGGCACCATCGCGGGGCATCATTTCTGTACAGGAAGTTCAGGAATTTAACTAAACATGATTATTACCTGCTACCTGACCAGGAAGGCTTCCGAAATCAGGATCCCATCTTGGAGCCCTAGGCACGAAGCATCTGAGGAGGCAGATGTTCTTGGACTGGGTTGAGGGGAACCCTAACCCATCCTAACCTCACATCAGTTTTCAAGTCGCCAGAGCAAATTTCACAAGCATCGCACGCCGAGCTGCACGCCAAAGGCGTGAGCCTATTCGGAACTATGTCCATGCATTGTTTCTGCCCTGGAATGCAAATGTAGAAATGTAGGCAGCAATTGTGACATGCCAGCAAACGCCTAAACGTGCACCATCAGTGTCATGAGGACTCGTGCCTGTCGCAATATGATCTTGGCTTGAAACAGCAAGTTATGACTCCTAGCGACATGGCTTTGCCACTGGAACGGCTAGAGGCTGTCTGCGTGTGCAGATGTGCAATCGGTCAGCACGTTTTGCTATTGCATGCTGCATGCTCTAACGACCAAAAGCGCCATCTGTGCCAACAAGGAGTCAACAGAGCTTTTGCCAGATCCGCCGGACTCTGCGCCATCATCTTCCACTTGCCAAAAGGCAGCAGGAACGTCAACAGCAACAAAATCAAAGCAGATCTGACCAGGCCTTTTGCACCCTGTTGCTGCAGGCGCAGAAGTGGTCGCTTCGAGTTCTGATCGGGGTGGCAACTTTAGTGCTTTGCAGGCGCGGGTTACTTGACATAGTTCTGGTCTGATGCATTTTTTTGAAGAGGCTGCATAGCTTCTGCAAACTCCCTATATGCCACTCAGGTGCAACGTGACTTCTTTTTGTGTGAGACTGGCTGTTGCGGCAGGTACGCCACCGGCGCGGAGTCCGTGAGAGGATCGGCGGTCTCGGTGGTCACCCGAGACGTCGCCAACTTGGACTCCTTGGATTCCTCGGACGAACCATCCTCGGACGATGCGGATGAGGAGTCGACCCGAAGCCTCGCTTCCCGGCGGCATCCCAGGGGCTGATACCTGCTGCATTTGCTCAGCAAGACTCGGTTCACACTGCGCAAAGAGGAGACGGTAAAAAGTGAGCATACGGCATGCAGAATCAAGGCTGGGAAATGTCCAGGAGGCATTTCAGCGTGAGGCTGAGGGTGCCGTAGGGTGTCAGTGAAGCTTCCCATGCATTTCGCATCATTTCGCCACACGTATGTTTACTCTAGGTGGAAGGACTGAGCGGCGGCGTCCAAATCATCAATGCTGTATGGAACGTTCCAGGACGGGGGCTTCGTTTTGGAAGGAAGTTGAGCACGGAAAGGAAGTCGCATCTCCAGGCGAAGAAGCTCCGCCAGCGAGAGCGCTCAGCAGATCCATTTCCCTGCCGTTGTCCAGCCGTTCCTACTTCGGAACTTCATGTTCCGCACTCAAACACTGTCTGCCAGCCAAGCCTTTAAGCTCGTCCATAAGTACCAAGTGAGGCCATGCAAAACCTTACTCAGAGAGACGTGGAAGCATGGCAAAACAACTCAGGTGCAGCGGATGAGTACAATCCCAAGGAGTATTTGGAGCCACGGCTGCAGTGCACAAAAAAAGGGACCAGCATGACGGTTTTCTTCTTGCTTGCCGCTTCTGCTGATGTCTGTTGTCTTGCTCAGACTTTCAGACTTCCTTACATAGAGGATGAGTCCAGAGTGGCGCACGCAACTGCAGGCACAGAACCTCTTGGGAAAGCAGCTGCTGTTCACAGTAGACCTTTCCAGCGCTGGTTGCGGTTCCTGTGTCCAGCAGTATCACGAACCAGTCAGCACGCCCTAACCGCCAAGTATGTTCAACATTCATGCGAGCGAAGGTTGCAATGCGGCCCTGTACCTGACATCGCTCGCATATGTGGAAACCGAGACAGAGTGCAAGGATTACTATTGTGATGCTATGAGTGTTTGTGGCGTCCAATGTCCAGAGATTGACATCATGGAAGCCAACAAACACGCCTTCCGCTCCACGCTCCACTCCGGAATCTCGAACGCGAAGCTCCCCACGGCCGGCTTCGGTGGAGGAGGTCGGAGCGCCGTGCTTTTCAGAATGTTTTTTCTCAGTCTGGGCGCGCTGAGGTTCCCAATGGACGGGGCCCCGTGATTGGTCGCAGGAGCAGTGTCCCGTCTGCACAGCTCCGACTGTTTCCGTCAAGATGCTAGCCATTCGCTAGGCGCTAGCCATTTGCCGACACTCAGGTATGGACCAGGGGCACGGTGCATCGACACCAACAGTCGCTTTCAGGCGGCTCATTGTCATTGTCATCGTCATGCCACCTACAGTGACCGCAGAGCTTCTTGCACAGCTCCTTGACAGGTCGCCGCCAGGTTTCCGGTCGACGAAAACGGAAAGCTACGCGGTTTGGAGGTAGTTTTGTTGCAGCTCTCGGCGCAGATGCTCGGCTCATCGTAACTCAGTGAGTTGCAGACCAGACAGGTATGCGGAATAAGGATCAACATCAACAACGGATGAACAGCAAACAGGGCATCTGAGGCTTATTATGGCTTGCACCTGTATTTATGTTGCCTTCATTCTCTGCTTTGTGGCTTTCGGGCGGGAGGGCACCGCCGAACATCGAAAGACGTCTCATAACAACGAAAGATGACATCGTCCACTGCCCGCCAGCATCGATCCCGCTCCGGCGGGCAAGCCATCCTTTCTGGCGAGCATCCGAAAACCCTGAGCTTCTCTGAAGACGAAGAAGAAAAGGAAGAAGGAGAAGAAGAAGAAGAAGAAGAAGAAGAAGAAGCAGAGAGAGGAGAGAAAGGTGAGAGAACAGTCAACACGTCTCGACCGAGTTCAGAAGCTTGTAACAGACTCTGTGTGTGCGTGTGCGCGCGCGTGTGTGTGACCGGACGGTAGACGTGGCCGGACGGCGGTCGGACGGGCAGAAGGTGATGCGGTGACTGCTGTCGCAACAGGCCCTGGCCAGTCACGGCAAGCATGCAGGACCAGTCCGGATGCAAAAGTGGATCAGCTTGTCTTGCGGGCATCCAATGCAACCATGTCACACGCACATACACGTACACACATGCATCAGCGCACACACACACACACACAGGCGTACCGACATGCATGTGCAAAGAGGTTTAAACGCCGGCCGATATACACCCACTGTTCTTCAATGTTCTTCATGCGGGGCAGCCCAAATGTTTTTTTCTCTCTCTGTCTCTCTCTCTCTCTCTTTTTTCTCTCGCTCTCTCTCTCTCTCCCCCTCTCTCTCTCTCTCTCTCTCTCTCTCTCTCTCTCTCTCTCGCTCTCTCTCTGAACACTTGTTGCCCAGATCCTAACTCTGCAAACGCGAACCCTTGTGCTACAGATTCTTTGGCAGATGTACAGTACTGTGTGGTTGAAGTTGTTGTTTGGTTGCGCACCAAAGCCTGTGGCATGCAGCCGAGGGTAAGACGTCTCACTGTGCGAGAGAGGCATCTGGAACGTTTGTGCCGACAACTTGCTCAAAGACTTGCACAACATCTCATGCCAACAGCCGAAAGCTGTTGATGATGCCACGGACACACCTATGTAAGCTGTAGCATATCCAAACTTCAAGCTCAAAAGACGCTTCAAAAGTGAATCCAGTCACAAGGATGTCGACACCAATCCTCATGAGTGTTGGAACTTTTGGCCTTCGCTTAAAAGAAAAAAACGCCCTCCAAAGTGAGGACAATCCCGACTTTGGTCATGAATGAACGCGCGTGAACGCTAAGCGCACAGAACCGGGTCGAGAACCCTTCGCTACGCTCGGGAAAACTACCCACGAGGCAGGAAAGAACGTCCCTGCCATCCTTTTCCGGCATCGAGACATTCAGGCAGAAAAAATGTGTGTTTGCTGGGAGTGAGATGAGTGATCACATTTCGATCACAGTATGTGTGTAGGACTGAGGCGAAATCGTGGTTTGATACTTGGTCCAGGAAGTTCATGAAAATTCCGCTCCCAGGACACCCGGGATCCTGATCATGGCATTATAATGTTCACGCGCCTGTGTGGTTTTCTCAAAGTGGCTGCTGCTTTGTTTCTTGCTTCCGCGCCCTCGTTGAGTCGCTGCCGGATGCAAACAAGTTTGAAGCGGCTTCAAGCTCCGCTTCCTCGCAGCACGTCAAATGAGCTAAGGAGAAGTTGCGAGTTGTTGCTGGACATCTCAGAGTACAAAGATCCGAGCACAGGCAGGAATGATACCTACACATGCAGTTAAGTTTTTGAGAGAAGGATATGTCGAGAGGATGCGAAGAAGAGGAGAAAAGAGGGAGAGAGAGAGAGAGCCAGATCGAGAGCGAGAGAGAGAGAGAGAGAGAGTTTTCCAGAGCATGCCCGTTTAGGGCGGCCCCTCTTCTGGGGGGAGCCACATGCGCTGCAAGCAAGCAAGTTGAAGATAGAGAGAGAGAGGGAGAGAGAGAAAAAAAAAAAAAAAAAGAAGAGAGAGAGCAACCCGACAATTTTGCTGGCGCCAGACCCGCGTCACCAAAAACATGGGCGGAGGACACAATTCAGGGCGGGACCCCACATCCATCGGTCCATTCAGTTTCTGCATGTTTTACCTCCCACCCAGCCCACAGTCGGCCCAATGTTTTTCTTTTTTTCTGACAGCCCACGAGGTGGCACCCGAGGAGGCTACACCGCCGGTATTGTACTGAGGTACTCAGGTGATCCTGGTGGTGTGGTGTTGGAGTCGTAGCCTCCAACCGGTGTCATGTTTCATTCCATCAGACCTCGGACTTAGCGCGCCCCTCGGGGCGGCTCCCCTCTTGGGGGCGGGCCATGCGTGCAGAGAGAGAGAGAGAGAGAGAGCGTGGGTCGTGCCATGCAAGCACGAGGCTTGCATCTTGTGTTAGCCTGCAGGCGAAGATATGCTTGATGCTTTGGGAAAGACTCTACAGGCAGGCATGACTCCCATCGTCAGCTATTGGAAGGCCACGAATATGAATTGGCTGGATGGGCACGGCCCTGGCGAAATAGGGACGGGATTGTGCGAGAAAGCGCAAGATGCAGATCCCCAATGCTCAGACATGTCTGGGAAGGAAGAAGTGGAATTTTCATTCTTTTCCATCAGTGATCTGACCGATTAGAGGCCAAGTATGGCGAAGTCTTGTCGGTCTGCGCTGGCTCCTTATGCATCCTTGCATTAGTCATGCCAGCTGAGAGCGGACCTCTAAAGGAGTTCCAGTCCAAAGGACTCTCTCTGTCCTGGCACGCAGCGTTTGCAAATACTTGCTGGGTACTGCCATGGCACTGGCTGTGGCCGTTCTTCCGGCCCAGCCTTGGCCTGTACCTGGCCTATACATGCTTTTCCTAGATTCTTAGGCTGCTTCTTGAGGGAGGGCGGATCATGCCGCGCCCACGCGCATCCAAACATGCTCATGTCGCCTCGCTCAATTGGCATCGGCATTCTCCGTTGGCCCTGGCATGTGCAGGTGTGTGTGTGTGTGTGTGTGTGTGTGTGTGTGTGTGTGTGTGTGTGTGTGTGTGTGTGTGTGTGTGTGTGTGTGTGTGTGTGTGTGTGTGTGTGTGTGTGTGTGTTGTTGTGTGTGTGTGTGTGTGTGTGTGTGTGTGTGTGTGTGTGTGTGTGTGTGTGTGTGTGTGTGTGTGTGTGTGTGTGTGTGTGTGTGTGTGTGTGTGTGTGTGTGTGTGTGTGTGTGTGTGTGTGTGTGTGTGTGTGTGTGGTGTGTGTGGTGTGTGCAGTGTGCGGTGTGTGGTGTGCGGTGTGCGGTGTGTGGTGTGTGATGCGTGGTATGTGATGTGTGGTGTGTGGTGTGTGGTGTGTGGTGTGTGGTGTGTGGTGTGTGGTGTGTGGTGTGTGGTGTGTGGTGTGTGGTGTGTGGTGTGTGGTGTGTGGTGTGGTGTGTGTGTGTGTGGTGTGTGTGTGTTGTGTGTGTGTGTGTGTGTGTGTGTGTGTGTGTGTGTGTGTGTGTGTGTGTGTGTGTGTGTGTGTGTGTGTGTGTGTGTGTGTGTGTGTTTGTTTTGGTTGTTTGTTTCTTCGTTTGTTTGTTTGTGTGACACAACTGGGTGGTTTCGGCTCGAATCTGGGCAAGAACCAGTTGCGGTAAGGCCAGACCGCCTCAATTCACCGTATTATAAGAACTTTCGCACGGGGAATAACTGTGTCATCGGTTTTCGCAAAACTGGCGATTGCCGACATTGGCCGCTGTTATGAGGTCGTTGTAGATTCAAGCAACGGTGAGACTGTAGCGTGAAATGGGTTAATGGGTGCGATAGCATCCTGCGAGCGATGCGTTGGGCCAGGAGAGCGCTTGGCTCCTGGCGCAGCCGTGGAGACATGCCTTAGACTCCCTTAGACTCCTTTGCAGAGTGTAGAAGTCCATCGGCGTGCCAGGCCGTGTTCCAGACTCTGTTAGCTTCTGAGGAGTCCAGGCATAGGGTCACGAGACGAGACTGCAGGTCTCGACTCAAATCAGTTTGACTTGTTTAACTCTGGGATTACTCTTGAGTTGCTGCTGCTAACTCGCCATCCTCCAGGACAGCCGGGGAAGATCTTTTGGAGTCTGGGGGTGTGTGATGAACAAACTCCGCCGAATGCTGGGGAATCTGGGAGATGCTTTTTCAGAATATGGGGGCAAGCACGGCAGAATGCAAGAGAGCTGGGGTATGGTATGGTATTGTGGAATTCTCTGTGTGTTGGAGGAAGCCCGATTCCAGAAGCAGGAGTCTGTGGCTGTAGCCCTTTGAGCAAAACGAAAACAAGAACTCAAAATAACTCAAAAGGACTGCAGTGAGGGTCGAGGCCGAGACTCGGAGGCCTAGCCCGTGGGAGCTAGCCGAGTCTCTTGCCAACCATAGGGTTGAACAACATGGGTCCAGCTTGTGTGCAAATTGGGGCCGCCCCCCCACCGGGATTCGGTGGCCAAACCCTACGTTTTTGAGGTCCTCGAGGTGCCTTGTCTGCCTTCATGAAGCTTCGGGGCGTTTAGGCTACGTGCCACTCTGGCTCAGGATCAAAAAACTGCTTTATGATACCTCTCCAAGAGCAGCGTCGAAAGCATGTTACTACATCTCCAAGCGCAGCATCGAAACCATGTATGGGCGAGCTAAATGCTAATGCATTCCCCACAGCAGCGTCGAAACCGTGTGTGGGTGAGTTTAATGCTCAGGGGATTCTCTGGGGATACTCTGCGATTGGGCACACTAGGGATTCTCTGCAGATACTCCAAGGTTGGGTGCTCCAGGGATTCTTTGGGGATATTCTGGGTTGCACTCCGGGGACTTCTCTGGGGCAACCTAGGGATTTTCTTGAGGATCTGGGGTTTGGCACTCCAGGGATTCTTTGAGGCCAACTGCAGGGTTTTGTGGGATGCCCTTAAGGCTGGGCTGGGAGTTCTCTGAAACACTCGGGGCTGAGCACTCCAGGATTCTGTGGGGCTACTCTGGGTCCAGGGACTGCGCGTTGCACTCCGACTGCTGGGCGCTCCAGGGGTTCTCCGGGGATGCTTTGGCCAGGGATTCTCCGACGATGTGGGTTGGGATACGTTGGGATACGGGTGATGGGCGAGGAGGAGTAGACCGGCCGTGCACTGGCACTTGCCTGTTGGGTCAATGCTGTTCTCCTTCCTGTGGCTTCTCGAAGCAACTGCACTAGCTTTCGTTCCTGCCGTCCCCCACAAGCATTTTCGTCCTCAGCCCTGCAGGCGACTTTGTGTTTGCAGGCTTGCAGATGTATCAATGCAGTTTCTTGTGGGCCAACATGACAGATTAGCCAAGGATGCGCTCAAGACGGAGAGCTCCAACATCATCCCAAGTTAGCACCTCAACGTGTGTGTCTGTCATGCTGCCGCGCAATGCTCCATGAGCTTAGATGGGCCACCACCGCAGCGCAATGCGGTCGCTCATTTGGACGACGATGTCGTTTCCCTGTCCCCGCTGCTTAGATGGAACATGATGCACACAGGCAACACAGCGGTTTACACATTTCGGCTGAGGCAGGAAAACCTGGTGAATGTGTTCAAAAAGCTGCAGAGGGTCCACGAGGACGGACTGGACTTGAGCAACTCGAGCTGGCATATGCTCGTGCTGGCGTTACAGGAGCATCTTGTGCAAAGCCACAAGCTCCTGCAAGAAGTTGAGTTCGGACTTGAGGCATCTGCCAAGCAGTGGCACGGCTTCATGTTGCAAAGCACAGAGCAATTGACATGGTCGAGGTGCCGAAGTCTGAAGTGAAGGCTTGCATGCGAAAGATCGCAGCCGAAAGAAATTGTCTCGAAGAGGACAGAAGATTAGCTTGGCAATTGCTGTACCGGGCTTGTCGATGCACAGCTAGTTTGGGTGCTTCCGCATGAACAGTATCTCAAATCAGGAGATGAGTGCCCACTCAGACTGGAGCCGCATCATGCTGGAAACGCTCACTGCCTTGCGAGAAGGGCCAGATGCCTTGCATGTGTTTGGGGTATTGCAACGTGCGGCCGTGTCAATGGAAGGGTACTGGGGCCTCACATCCTTTGAGATTTCACATCGGACCAAGGGCAGCGTTGCTGCAACCAGAAGAAGAGGCCTGCGTTGTGTGACTGTTCACTTCTGTTTGATGTAACAATGTCGCTGTTTGGCAGGGATGTGCAGGCCACAGTTGCTGACTAAGGTGGCCAGGGCAGAGGCAGTGGCTCAGCAGGAGCTGCTGGGCAACCAAGAATGTTTATTTCCCACTTTGCGTGACTTGTTCTGGTTGAATGCTGCCGTTGCTACTAGTATGCGCAAGCAGTGGCTTTGTTTTTGCATTCGAGATGGCCAAGGTCTGAAGCACAGGCCCACTCTTATGTTGACAAGTGTTAGTGCAGATCCCGTGTTTGCAGTGTCGGTGTCTCTGAGCACGCAGGGCGAAGATGTGGCAATACCTGTAAGCAAGCAGGTCCCGGAATCCGACAATCCAGGCCGCAGATAAGCATGCATACACGAAACCTGCGGAGTACAGGTTAAGCTGGATAAGCTCTGCAAGCTTCGCATTCGCCTGCGCAGGACGCACCTCCAGTGATCAGCTCAAGTCAAAGGCCTGCGCTTTGGGGCTCGCTAAGTGAGCAGAAAAAGATAGAATAAGTAAGGACAACCGGAAGTCAATGGCAGCGCCACTGGCAGGCATCGCGAGCAAGTGGACGACGCATCATGAAGATGCTTGTTGTCAGATGGACGCACTCCGGCTGCAGCCAGCGCGCTGATGTGGCGTCGCATGAATGAATGATATTGAATGGCTCAGGTTGTACATATGTCTCACAATTGCCCTGTTTGGACCTGGCATTGTGACGCTGCTCAATGCGCCGGATGATCCGACCGTGCCGCAGAAGCACACGTGATTTTCAGGGCTCCGGTTCAAGCAGGTCCAGGCAGAAGCCACAAACACGCAAGGTGCTGATCCTGGACGTGGTCATGTGCTTTATTGCTTTTGCATTTGCCATGGAGATGGTGGGCTTGCTCCTGACGGACAGCTGGTCTTGCTGCATCCTCTCTCTCTCTCTCGCTCCCTTTTCTCCCTCTCGACATGGACTATTCACCTGCTCAGAAAATCACATCTCGCATCCCTCTTGCGAAGGACGAGATGTACAGATTCAGCTTCTTTTTCTGGTGCAGCTGCCGCGATTGCCGGTTGGGGCATGCAAGTGTGATGTAATCGATTAATAAAAATGCCGATAGCAAACGACATCTTCTCGGTAGTCAGGGATGTGAAAGTGTGCTTGCTTGTGACTTGTGAACCGTCTAGTTTCATCGCATTCCTCTGTCCGTGGTCGTGTCGACTTCAACAGGATGAGCCTCTGAGAGGGCGGTCCTGAACTTCCTGCTGAGTCACAATCCATCGCTTTGTTTGCGAATGACACCTCTTTGTGTGTTCAATACAGTTTCAGAATCCAATACGCTCCACCGCTCCCCTTGCCAGATTTGTCACGAAATGGCTTTTCCAACGGACACGTGAAAAACGCTACTGCCCCGCCGGGCGTGAGCACGTTCATAGACACCCCCTTGGAGACCATGCAGCAGTTGCACTCTACGCGTTTCCTTGGCCCACGGCCACTTGAGGCAAGTACGAAACTGCCCGACGCTGACTGTGCGCCCCCACCCCCCTTGCCAATCGCTTCTCACCTGGTTATTCGCGAGACAAGAGCATGGCACATGTTTTGGTTCGACTGGGCCAAAGCGCAACCAACGCTTGAGTGTGTGCAATGGAGTACCAGTTCTTGATAATCTGAACATGTCTTCATGGCGTGACAAAATCGGGATTGGGGTGTGAAATTAGTTCAGAATCGACTCCATTTGCAACGTGCCCTCGCAAAGCAGACTTGTACTCTTGTAGTACTTTCGTGTGCTTCCTGTGCACGGACGGGAGAGGATCGGCAGAGGATTCGTTGCATTCGGACGCCCGGAAAGGCCCCGGTTGTGCAGATAGATCAGACTCTCCTTCAAATGCTAAGACACATGGGGAGAGGACCCCACGCCACCCGCCCTGCCTAACGCGAGGGAAGCCAAGTGAAGCAAACCCTCAACCGCCAATTATCAGAGACTCGGGCCGTTTGAACAGCTGCAACTTCCAGTGGTGTCTAAACTCACCCAGCGGCAAAGTACGTCTGCCGGAGGCACGCTTTATCTCATCTCCGGAAGGTTTTGATCCGGATTGTTGGTTGGAGTCCACTTCCTCACAGGGCAGATGACGTGCCAGGATGGACCTCTTGGGTACCCTTTCGATGGCCTTTGAGATCTCCTTCCTACTTGGCCAATACCTGAACTCAAACACAGCCACGGCCCCAAAATGCACAGACACCGCGAGGCACCACTGGGTGTTGGAAATCGTTGGAGCTGGCCTGCACTTAGTGACTTTGTGTCTAAGGTCGTGCTCAGAACGGCCAGAACTGCGAAACTGGGTGCAAGGATTGGACGGCTCATCAAACTTGTGAAATGTGTGAGCACCTGGGCCTTGGAGTATTGTCATTAGGCCCATTAGGCTTCCATTTCGCAACTGCTGGCGAGTCCGCTCAGGCATGTTCTACAGATCAGCTGCGAAGACAAATCGGGTAGAAGCCAAAGTGCTGGCCAGCAAACTGGTCGTCCTGTTGTCGACGCGGGTCTCTGTCATTGTCATCGTGATGGTCATGGTCTGGCACATAGTGACCATAGTGTCTATCCGGTTCACCTGGCAGTTGCGCTCCCATGTGTGTTTGTGTGCTGAGATTCTGGCCGGCCAAGGTTGTGCCTCTTTCTGCGTACCCGCTGTACCCTACGGAAGATATGTCCATAACTCTTTGGCCACAGCAATTGGAGGAGAGCTACCTCCGCCAGCAGCGTGATGGACTAAATGGTGCTCTGCAGGAAGCCATTGACCAAATGGTCCAGTTTTATGCGCCTGTCAACTACAGCCCCTTCCTCGTCCAAGGTTTTGGGGATGAACAAGTCCTTGCTGACAGGCCCTCGAGGGCAAGGAATTCCTTGACCGTCAACCTAGAGAGCTGCAAAGTTCAACGCCCAGAGGGTTGCAATGTGGCTGTCGTCTTTGATTTCACAGGCCCCCACCAGATGGATGCATTGGTGGAGGTTTGCACGATTTTTTTTATAGTCCTTTTGATGGCAGTCACAAGTTTCGACCTGCAGAACGTCGTGGACAGGAAGCTAGTCAAGCCTCTGGAGGGCATGCTGCATCATGTCCGAGAAAATGCTGCCCACATCTTTGATCGCTTCGCCAAGCAGACGGAAGGCACGCAAGATGCAGAGTTGGACGAGGAAGTGCAAGACCAGCCGGGAGGAGGGTCTGAAATAGAGCTGATCCAAGCAATTCTCGAGAAGCTGGCACGGTTGGCCAGCCTAGCCGAGAGTTCCATGAAGGCATATACACCGGCAGAGCTCGATGCAATGAATGCCGAAAACAAGGCCGTGCTGATCGACATGTTGAACGTGCAAGTTCTCCAGTCCAGCGCTCAGAACCGGCTAGGTGGCAAGCGGACGACGAAGGTCGATGTCCACGCAACTTGGACACAGAACTGGAACCTTGACGTCCTGGAGTCGACGCTCGAAGAGATTGATGGATACGTGCACTACATCTTCTTCTTGTCGCAGTTCGGCCTTGCTGCACAATACACACAGGAGGATAGTTTCCTCATGTTTGCACAGACGGTGCAAGCCAATTACAAGGATGCTTGTTTGACAATGGCCCTCCCCACATTTTGCCCTACACCCCCCTCGTTTTTGTGTATGTTAGAAACGGAGTGGTGCTTTATGGTGCTTTCCTGTCCTTCCTTTTGTCGCTCGTGTGTCCACAGGATGTGCCGTATCATTGCTACCGGCATGCGGTGGATGTGTGCTTCACGGTTTTCCGCCTGCAGCAAATAACCCAAGCTGGAAAATGGACGAGCGAGCTGGAGCAGTACGCTTTGCTCGTGGCTGCACTCAGCCACGATTTGGGGCATTTCGGCAGAACAAACCAGTTCCTAGTCGAAACGAAGCATGAGCTCGCCCTGCGGTACAATGACAAGTCTCCACTGGAGAACATGCACTGCGCAGCCCTTTTTCAGCTGTGTCGGGACCCAGAGAAAGATGTGCCCGAAGCTCAGACAGAGCGTAATTAGCGTAATTCGTGGGAGCACCTATCTTTTCACACAAGCCACGGCCTGCGTAGGATTCTGTTTTCAGTCGTCGCTCCTCGTTTCAGGTTCGCACTTGCCTCCAACGAGGAGCAGAAGGAGGCGCGGAAAGTGTGCATCGCCACCATCCTGCACACTGACAACGTGCACCATTTCGATATGGTCAAGGACTTGAGGGTCAGAAGCGGCTGGGGATTCTGGGGGATTCGGCCCATGTTACAATCACAGGCCATAGACTCTACAGTCTCTACAGACTCTACAGGCTGGAACTGTGCCGATGCCGACTGTCTCGGTTCGCCCCCTCCCTTTATGCAGGGAGGGACAAGGCTATTTAGGCTTCGTGCACCAAACGAGTTCTGCAGTACTGCCGTAAAGAAATATTGAGGAGTGAAGAGACAGAGTACGACACATGAGAAAGAGTACGACACATGTAACGGCTGTTCTACATCTTCGACGATGTGTTTGTTTTCAGTTTCTGTTTCTGTAGAAGTTCTGGCAAGCGAGGAAGCGGAGGGCACTTGCAACCTAGAATCTCAGAAGATGCGCATGGACAAAGGGCCAGAAACGGGACATAGAGTCCTCAACGCATGTTGCTGTTGTTGCCTCACGTTGGTGCCCTTGAGGACATTAGCGCAGTTTACGAGATGGAGTCAGAAACTTGTGACACGCAGGCAGGCCACCCTGAGGCAGGATATTTTCTGGTAGGAGGACGATGTGGTAATTCAAGTTGGCGCAGCATGCCATGCATCGAAATTCAGGCCTTCACGCCCGCCTACACTGAAAACGTCTTAAGCGGGAAGAACAAGCTCATGTGGCTGCAGCTGTTCTTGCACTTCGCTGACGTCTCCAATCCCTTGTGTCTTGCCGGCAGTTGATGCAAGCTTGCCGTCCGGAAAGTTGTCACGCCGTGACCATGGTTTTCCCCTCATCTGACATTCCATCTTTGCCAGGAAGCCTTTTCACATTTGTCGTGCTTGGGCGTGGCGCGTTCTGGATGAGTTCTTTGAGCAGGGCGATGAGGAGCTGCAACCCGAGGCTTCCTGTGGTAATGGCATGGCCAAATGTTTGAGCACGTGTTGAGGAGAGGAAGCTGGGAATCCCTGTCGGGATGTTGAACGACCGGGAGAAGGTGCCTAATGACCTAATGCGGCTTTAAAGGGGGACGCCCTTGCAGGCGGTTTTTTTGAAAAGCGAGGTGAATCGGCCCGGCTCGCAACATGGGTTCATCAACTTTCTGGTGGCACCTTTCGTGGCAGCGAGCGTTTCTAGGAAGCAATGAGAGAGGTCTTTTTGATCACGAGTGCGTTCAGTGATGTCAGTGATGTGCTGAATGATGGCGAGGGCATGCCTGGAGTGTTCTGTAGAGAGGTGTTTTTTCTCCCGTGTAGGCCAGAGTCTTTCCAGTCCTCCACCCTCTACACACACAGATGGTGAAGAATGTGGAGGCATGGGGACCGGAGCGGAGTTGTTGACCGAACGTGGATGTGTTCTTGCAAGGAGTGGCGCAACCTCTGGATAAAGGCTCGTGGGAGTTGGCATGGGGCAAGATGAGTACTTTGGGCACCGCGTCTGACAGGATGCAAAGCCAGGTGAGGAAGATATTGCCAAGAAGGATGCCGACGTTGGAAGCACAGTTGCGTTTTGCTTCAGATGAGTACGTCTTTGCACATAGAGTTGTAGCTTGGCTCACATGTTGTCGCGCTGCTGCAGTGCTGTTACTGGAGACCGACATGCAACGCATGCACAGAGAGACACCTGCACAAGTGACCTGACCAAACCTGCCTAAACCCTGACACCCGAAGCTCAAAAGAACAGACCGATCCCAAAGTTTCCAAAGCCTCTGCCCCTGAAGAGTCTAAACATAGCAGAGAGGAACGAGAATTGACTTAGTGTCAGTGGCACGCCCATGCCCACCAATGAAGCATGCTTTGGAAATCATCGGAAATTCAAAGAGCAAGAGGCAGGCCCTCGTGCACTGGTGGCGAGGGTTTTGCAGCAGCGAAAGGCCACCATGGATTTGGCCGCCCATTTGCCATTTGTCTGCTCATCCCGATTCCTAGCCATGAATCCATGACGCGTGGAGAGTTCCAGGTCTTTCCCTGTCAAGTCCAGTTGATGCGTGGGAAAGGCTCCAATGCCGCGGTGCGGACGTGATAAGGAGTGCAGCTGCCAAAGTAGCAAACATCATCACACGTCTCAAGACAGAAGACACCTTCCGAATGCCATTCGTCCCGTGGCAATGTGATGAATGGCAATGTGATGAATGGTGACTTTTAGGAATGTGGAGACTTAATATTTGTCGAAGTAATGCTGCAACCGGCCGACTCACGTTGCAGCTGCACACGAAAGAAAGCGAGCTGTTCAGCGTTCCTTGCCGACTTCCACTTGCGCTTGCGCCACTCGTATCTGCTAGTGACGACCGAGGTGAGCCGATTGAAGGCGCTTGATATGGAGCTCAACTCGCGAAACAAAGCCCAGGGCGTTCCAAAGCTGACGCCCCGTGTGGCATGATAGCCAGGAACTCAGTTTGTAATGGCCTTGGAGTGCGAGTAGTCCCTTTGCTTTGTTACTGAGGCATGCCAGAACTTCGGACCCTGACCGCTACTTTTAAGCTTCCGGATCGCAGGGAGTATGCTCCGTAACACTCAACTGCAAAAATTGCACTCGCGGAGCTCGCAGGATACATGGCGGATCTCGCAGATCACTTGCAAGGTCTTTGATGTGCAGGTGTTCCAGTCTCACTTCTTGGCACAAGCCAAGTTCGTGATGTCACTGGTCATAGACCTGTGACTGAAATGCAAAATAATGCAAGCAAGCGATTCTCAGTCCAATCGTGTATGTAGAGGAAGCACACAGCTCTCACGCTCTATCTCCTTGATCACATGTCAAGTGTAGCGGAAGCCTTTGTCGCCGTTAGATCCGTTAGACTTCAGACTGATTAGTCGTTGGGCAACTCCGGCAACTCCGAGGCTTTCAAGCTCTGCAAGCTCTGCATTTGGCAGGTTCGTCAGGATCAAGGGGTTATGTGTTAGGACCTATGCGAGCGCACCGAAACAGTCGGGTGGCTCACGTTTTCACAGCCGAGCTGGACGAGGAGCCATGCGGCGGTGGCTTGAATGCAGTTTAGGCTCTGTGGTGGGTGACCTGCCGTACGGAATCTGCAGTCAGCTGAGGCTTCATTTGATAATGCTACTTGCATCCCTTGTTGACAGAGAGCATGCTACCGAATCACATGGTTCAGATGGCGGCGAGCCAGAGAAGGAGATGGCGGAAGAGCTGCAAAGCCGTGTTGCAACTCTTGAGAAGGAGATTTCGTATTTGAACAGAATTTCAGAGCTAGAGGCCGAGTTGCAGAGTTTGCGAAAGCAGTTGGCAGACTGCGGGAGATCAACCCCGTTCCTTGAAGCTGCACCGCCTGCATCATCCGAGCTTACGTTCCACAGTGTTGTCGTCAGTGTCGTTGATGCGGTAGCCAATGACTTGGGAAGTGCTTTGTTGCCGATGACGTTGGGGATCCTGGCATACGTTTCTGCCACAAATGGCTTTGCCCGCGACGAGAAGTTAAAGAAAGCTCGCCATGGCTGTATCACGGATGGAGAATCGTGCTCTGTACAGGCTTTCAGCACCTCCGGCCACAAGATGCAGGAGAAACACAGGGGAGATAGTTCAACCTCCGCTCGGTCATCCGCTGATGCGATTGAAGCGATACCCATGCCGCAGTGGTGTGCCAAGGATTCCCCGGCTTCGCTTTCCCAGCCTTCCAAGAGGCCCAAAGAAGACAAGGAAGACGCCACATGCATACCAGAACCAGACATGCAAGCACTTGAGCAAGATCCCCAAGTTCCCCAAGTCCCCCAAGTCCCCCTTGTGGAAGGGAGGGCTGAGAGGACCGACTTTTCGGCTCCTCCCTCGGCTCCGCCTTCGGCTCCGCCTTCGCCTTCGGCTCCTCCTGGACTTCCACCTCCCTTTCGACCGCCCCCTGGTCTCACACGGGTTGAGCCGCTGCCAGTGTTTCAAATGGATTTCAACATCCAAGCCGGCTACCTCGATGACCTTCTGCCAGGGACACCTTCGAACGCTTCGAACGTGCTGCGGCCGGCAGCGAGCCAGGAGGAGGAGCAGGGTGGGGAGAGAGGCCAAGATGAAGGGCAGGACTCCCATGATCAGGTCACAGGTATACCTGCTAAAGACGAGGATGTCGAAGGAGAAGAAGAAGAAAATGAAGATGACGACGAAGCCGAGCAGATTTTGGAGGAAGCAGAGCGGAAATCTGATGATGATGAAGAGCTTCAGGAGGAGGATGGGGAGGATGGAGAGGAGGAGGAGGAGGAGGAAGAGGAAACTGAAAGGTCCGAGCCTGAGGAAGAGTTGTCAAGGAAGGAAACGGAAGAAGGGGATGAAGAACACGTCGAAGAGAACGAGACGCATGAGCTGGCAGATCACAAGAATCTCAACTCCAGCGCAACAAACGGAAAGGTCAGTCACAGGAGGCCCAAGAAAAAACATAGCAGTGCCACAGAGACATGGAAGGAGAGAGGGCGACGCGGGGCAAAGCAGAAGAGAGTGGAAAAGGATGCAGCAGGCTTCAAGCCCAAAGTGAGGAAGAAGGACAGCAGCGATGATCTTGAACCGAGCACGCGCCGACCAATCATCGTTCTGGTTGCACTGGCACTTGCAGTTCTCTTTGGGCTTGGCTTCAAGGCCACTGCTCAGGTTTGGTTTTTCGTTTTTGCATATTTTTTGCAGTCGGAAATTAGTCTGGCTTGCCTTGCCTCTTTTCACAAGTACCTACGCCTCCGGGCCTCAAGCCTGTACCCACGGAACCAAGGTGCTGCGAATCCGCCACGGTATCTTCCATTCCTTGCAAGGGGAGCCTTTACCTGAGCATTGCACAGACGAAATACCTGCCCACGTCAAAGTCCTCGACCCAGGCAGTAAGCCTCCAATGAAGTCGTCAGAGACAAAGCCGAGTATTTCTCTGCATGCCCAATGCTTCCTCAAAAGCTTCCAAAAGGTAAGCAAAAAGTATCGGCCCACGGGAAACTGGTACTGGCAGAAGGCACCCTCAGCAGATGGAGAGCGGCTCAGTATTCAACATCAGTATGAGCCTGCGATATCCTCTGCACGTGTGCGAGATGACAGCGCAGTGGTGACTTTTCTCACGGACCATATCTTCCCAAAGTTTGGCGAGCTAAACGACTTAAGCTACGACTGGTACGTACTACAGCAGGATGCAGGTTCGGTCATGAAAAAATCGGGAGTAGCTTTGCATGACATTTGTGTCCCGCGCTGTGCCAGGCTTCATCATTTTGCTGCCAGACCCTGCGGCACACGAGTCCTTAGTCGAGGCTCAGAGACACTGGCGCCCTCTGTTCCAGAAACTGGCGCACACTTTCTACCCAAGGTACTTCATGACCTACGCATCCACGTTTAATGCGAAGTCCCTCGAGTGGATTGAGAACGATTTTGGCATCACTTCCTTCCCAGCAGTTGTTGTCTACACTGGACACCCGGAGGACCAGTTACAGATTGTCCAGCAAACTGTCCGGGAGATGACGTACGAGACCTTGGCACAGTTTATCCAGGATGTGGAGGATGGTTGCATGACGTGGGTGCATCCTCTGCTTACATTTAATGATTTGAAACCCTTCACAGAGAAGGAGATGCCAACCTGCCCAGTGAGAGCTTAAGAGGTGCCGTGCCCAAACACTTTTTTGTCAGCATTTGTGCAAGTATTTGTGCCGTATACAATTTGCAGTGGCTTAGGGCTTCGGGCTAGCATCATGAGAGGTCAGGTAGTTTTGTCGCAAGTGTTTGGGCAATACGCCATCGCGAGAGTCAGCATGTACACTACGGGTTGCATAAGTATGCTTGGCTGGACATCGTCTGAACCAGGGAGGATCAGAAACGCCGCCGTAGCCAAACGATGCAGACTGTTTCACCAAAGCTGGCCATAGCTGGAGACGATGCCGCTTGAGACAAGTGGTATTGGAAGTGTTGCAGACCACAGGCATCCATCAGCGGCAGCCACCAGCGGCATCCAGCGGCATCCACCAGCGTTCGCAGAGGATGGCTGTACGGCTGTACGTGTACATACAGGCACCTTGAGAGTCTAGCTCTCCGTTAGCTAGATTGCTGGCAATGCCAATTGGCGGACGTGCATTGCTCCCATTGCTCCCAGAAAGTGCGCTAACCAATGACGTGGTTCGGTGATGCAGCCATGTGCCAGCTTTGCAGCTTCTGCAGGCTTTCCGTATCTTTCAAGCCCCGACGCATGCCACCGTATTCAGAAGCCTCGAGCCAGGGTGCTCAGAAACAGGCGGTGAGAGTGGGGTAGCTTAGCAAAAACTTCACAGCTATACCCAGACATTTCCATAGCAGCTTTCCGGGCCACTGTGCGTTGCAAAATGCTTTCACATGGCGAGTTGGGCAGAACCCTCCGGCGGTGCTCAAAATGACCTGCCTGGGAAGTGCCCGGCTCTGCTGCCACAGGCCTAAGGAATGTTAGTTCGTGACACAGAACTTCAATTTTCATGTCGCTTTCTATTTGCAGCTGCAGAAGGCACCTTATGCTGGACAGTGGGTTCCGCTGATCACCTGCCCACAGGCCGTTTGTCGCAGGACTGTCGCGATTGGTGCTGACGCAACGATTCTGTGCAGGTCACTGTAGAGTTTGCCTGCAAGTTTGCTGGCGTTGTGGCCTCAGTTGTCCTCAAACACCTCTTCCAAGCACCCTCCCCTCAAGCACACGAGTAAGCACCAGCAAAGCACCGCAGCATCTGCAAGCTGAAGAACGCAGACCAAGCCGAGTGGATTTCAGCTTGTGCTCGCAGCTCTTTTTGCTTTTCAGGTGGGTCCGGAGGATGTTTGCTGTGATTTGGGCTGTGGCCTGGGCGGTTGGTGCGTTGCTGCTGCAGAGCCGTGGCCTTGGCGACTCCTCTTAGCGCTGCTGTGGCTCCCGTGTGGGTTTTGAGCGCGGCTTTCTGCTCTCGATTAAGCCGCTGGTGATCACTTGCTAGATTTTCTCCCGAAAGGCTTGGGGCTCGCGCAATTGGCCTGGACATCAATCCAGACAACCTCAAGCCTTGCGCATGGATACGGGTGCAGCTAGTGCGCCCTACCGTGGTCCTTGCTTGGTTGGTCAGGTGATCTTGAGTTTTGGTGCTCAGGCATGCGCAGAAGAATGCAGAAAACGCGGGAGTTGCTCACTTGCTGGGTGCTCGAAAACTCAGTGCTGGAAAGCTTCCCTATCCTTCCTGAACTGCCAAGCTCGAGAGAGGTAATCGCGTGTTTGGCCTAAGGTGTGCATTCCGAGAGTGTGATTTCACGGCACCAGGCTTCACGTTGCAAAGGTCTGAGCGACTTTGTGAGAGAGCTCGTGAGAACAGCGCTCCAAGATCTCATGTCCAACTAGGCCCGATGAAGTGACGGTGTTGTTTGTGTACCTGCTGCCTTGGGCGTAAGAGTCCCAGCAAGCATCTAAGCTTCGCACAGTCAGCCACAGTCGAGGATAGTCGAGAAAAAATTGCTTTCTCAGGTTGGAGTATTTGGAGAGGATCTTTCTTCAGGCGATGCAGGGCGGATGCAGATTGGCCCTGGACTCAAGCACTGGGAACTGCATCACAGGACACCATCGCTGGATTCCGCTGGATGCTGGCTATAGGTGTCTTTCCAGTTCCATCCCGCCAACCTTGAGCCAGTCGAAGTGTCGTTATTTGGCGGCTTGAAGATGTACAGGACCCCAAAGCATTTCCGTGACCGCACTGCAATGCGTTTCTCAGTTCATGTTCCAAACCAGGCATGTGAGCCTTGCAGACAGTCAGCAAGCTGAACAATGTGAGGCTCAAGGTGGGACTTTGCCCGCTTTCGCCAGGGTTTCTCGGAACTCTTGGAGCTGCACCTTTTACCTGTGTTGAGGCGCCGAAGAGGCCGAACAGGATGTGCCGGAGGCGTATTTCGATTGTAAATGTGCGTCGTCTGCCTGACGGCCATAAGGGGTTGTGAGCCCGAAACGTGGGCTTAGCAATGGTTACATCCTGAAACGTTCATTGAAGCTTCAGCTGCGCAGCACAATTTCCAGCTGTTTTCGCGCCAGACTTGCGTCTCGTTCTTGCTGAATTCCATGGACTGAGCCTGCGACTCGAAACTTGCATGCAAGATGCCGGTGCGTGAGGCAAGTAGAGTGCAGGGCACAAGCTATGGCAAACTATGTTGTCACGAAGTTTGGTGAAACAGAACCAGCTCAAGTTGCTGCTGCATGCAGGGACACGGCGTGGAGAACAAGAAGAAGAGAAGGCCGCCTCGGCGTGCGGGCAGACAACCCATTGCGGATTCCTACTTTGTTCATGGTCTGTAGAGCGGAGAAAAGCATGTTCGATGTTTGCTGTGACCAGGTGAGGGTTCGTGACTGCAGTCATGTTTATCTTGCTCCCTATCAGCAGCAGCCCAGATCTCTTTCAACACTCGATGGGAGGCTGCCTCTCCACATGCACGTGATGGTCGAGATCGTGATTTCCGAGCAGAAGAAGCGCCTCTGCTTGGGAGCAAAAAGTGCCGTAGCTTGACTGTGGAAGGGGAAGTCCTCACGGTGACCTCGTGTCGTCAGACCCGGGAGTCATACTGTTCCGGAAGCCGCTCCGATTGCGAACGCAAGAGTACGTGCAGTCATGTTCAATCCATTGTTCAATCATCTCAAGGCCGACACTGTTGACATCGGCAAGAGGAAGCGTGCCGAAGGTTGTTGGACCCTGCAGACTTTGAATGCCCTCCCAGCTCTCAGCAGCATTGCCCTAGACCGCCCGTTTCCTTTCGCCCTTTGCGTACAGAGACAGCCAGTAGGATTATCGCGGCCGCGGAGTTTTGCGCGCGAGAAACTGTGCATTGCAGGCGATGTTCTCAGCCTTCGGTTAGAAAGAATGGTCATCTTGAAAGAGGAGCCAAGCAGACATCCTGCAGCAACTAGCAACATGTCAGACCCAAACGCTCGGCATACATAGTTGCAGAATGTAGACATACCATCGCTATGGGCGGGCGTAATGCTGGACATACTGCGGATGCATCCGAGGCGTGCTTGGCGGAGAAGTGACATGCGGCACCGTGCAATTAGCAGTACACGGCTTAACTAGCCGATGCGCGCTTTGACGTGAGCCGTCACCACAACACGCGTACGAGGAGTCCACAGGCAGCTCGTACTCTGGCGGCATTGCCCTCATCTGATTGTTAACCGGTTAGATTACATGTAAACCTGCCGTGTTAACGTTAGCAGTGTGCTGAGCATGAATTCAGGTGAGGAGGACGAGGGCGACGAAGGCGGCGAGGGTGGTGAGTCGGAAGTGGACTCGCAAGCCAGCCGCTTGCTCGACGCAATGTCGGCATTCCATCCACTTCTCAACATCAAGGCGTGCGGTGTCCCACATTTTTGTTGTGATTTCGGCCTGAGGTGATCCCATTGCAACCGACAGCGACAGCAGCAAGGCCCGAGCATTCATCTCCCATTGACTTGACATGGTTGTTGAAGATCCCAAAGTGCCAACAGGCCTGGTCGTGAAATAGGCAGCTTCATGTTGCAAGCCTTCTTCCGTTCCGAATCACACACCTGCCAATCTTTAAAGTTGCCGATCGAAGGTCCACTTTGATCAACCGGCTGTGTTCTGTTCTTGGGAAGTTTGAAATTCCATCGATGCTCTGAAAGCAAAGTGTGACCTGAACAGAGGGCACCGTTTGTGTCCAATTCCTTTCTGGTCCGAGCAAGTTAACGCCTTGGACCTCCTTGTGTGCAGCAGAACCACGACAGCTTGAATCTGCTCGGTGTGATCAAGTGGGTTACCACAAACCTCGTTGCGAGAGAGAGAGGAAGAGGGAGCATTCAAAGGGCAAGAAAGGAGGAGAGACATTAAAGGACGTGAAGAAGAAACCTATACCTGCATAGCCAGGCGCCACATCTGAGGATATGGGCCACATTTTAGACAAGGTACCGCCACTCGAACTGCATGGCGGGGGGAGGGGGGATGGGCGAGGGGACCGAGATTCGACCCTGATCCTCAAGCCGAACGAAAGAAAGAAAGTTCAAGGCCTAACGAATACAGAAAGTTGTCAAAATGGATCGTACATGATTCGATTGCTGCCAGCTTAAGACGGACTTCGTGACTACGTGCGAAACTTAGTAGACGCGTGCAGCAGCGGAGGCGCCACTTTGCACCTGATGTACCATCTGCCAATTTGAAAGAATGTCGGTCTTCATCGGCATATGAGATGGGAGGAGCATGGTGGTTAGCCAAGCAGATCTGAGGGAGATCGCCATATCCGTAGCGTGAACCTTGCCGCCATTAAAAGATGAGCGAATCGCCCAAAACCTTGCCAGAACTGAGTGGAAACCTTGATGGGCCGCATCGGGCTCCAAGAACAGAGCTCTAAATCCCACCTACTGGAAGGAGAGACTGAGGTGTGAGCCATTGCCCGGGCTGGGGAATCCAGTCCGGATTTTGTGCGCTGAGCTTCTTTGTGGACGCGCGACAGATTCTTGAGGGGTGGGCACCCCAAAATACAGTTTGCTGTTTGCCGACCTAGAACACATGAAGATGCTGCAATTAGCCCTCCTCACCACCTCATCTTTGGATGGTCTCGATTTGCCTTGAGGATTTGTTTGATAAAAACATTCGTGCGCCGGAGATGCAAATCGTACAGCTTTCAGCTTCAGCGAATATGACTCTGTGACTCTGCAACCCAAAGCCTCACAGGGCGAAAGACGGGCCCTTGCTTTGATGAATTCTGGAAGAACCAAGCAGGAGCTCCCACCCTTCAACCCACGAGTACCGACGGAAACGGTCAGCACAGCCCTTGCGTTGCAATGCCCTGTCTGAGGCATTGCCACAGCGAAACATACAGCAACGCCGTGGTCTTGGAATAGTTTTCGCAGCAGGATGTCATACTGTTGTTCGGAGCTTTCTTGAGTTGAAAGGCCCGACAAGGCAGACACGTGGCCAGCGACTCACCATCTTGGAGGGTAGAGATCGCAAGGATGACGAGGCCACGTCGAGAAGTCCTTGCCAGCGCAACGCGTGCTTACAATTGAGATGCTGGTCCAGGATTTCTGGGCACATGCTGGTTTTCACGATGCGTCATCCGATAGCGAGTTTAATGCGCAGGAGGACGAAAGAGTCTCTGGGTTTTGACGTGCCAGAATGCTTCTTCAGCGAAGTGCTTGGAGGATTCTGACGACACGCAAGAAACGGATTTCAGCCAAGCGCAGGATGAGGCCAGCGTGGAGGAGCAGGCCTGGCATAGGATGCGGCACGTTTTTGCCCGACGTGTTTTTTGTTGCTTTTTGCATCTTTTTTGCGTTTGGTGCTGCAGAGGAGCCCTCGAAGGAGTTGTCGGCCTGGGCCTTGCGCTTCGCCGTGGAAGCTCCCGGTCTTAAAGGCACCATCTTGCACCACTCAGAGGCGCGGACGACAAAGAAGCCGACACGTCCCAGCAGGCGCGCTTGCGGTTCCTAGAGGAGCCGCGACTGGTTGTGCCTACACAGGCTCCACACACGGCTAACATCGCCACAAGTAACGGCTGCCTGGAAGTCTGGAACCTTTAGAGTGCTCGAAGGGCCGAGTTTGTGTTTCCCCAAACAGCTTGCCTGGGAGTTCCTACCCTGTTGAAGAAGGCTTTTGGGGTCCCCATTTGTCTCCTACACACCTGGATGCTGTTGTCTCTGACACCCTGGATGCTGTGAGCTGGAAGTTCTTGATTTGTTTAAACGGCCAGAGTTCTGTGACAGGGTTTCTCGCGGCGCAGTTGAAAGACGCGGCGCATGGTCAACTCATTGTCCACCCCATGTCTCCTGCACCCTGAATGCTACGACGCCTGCCCGGGACGAGTGGGATTCATTTGTCTACATTTGTCTCCCACACCCTGGATGCTGTGACCACCAGTCTATTTGTGTTTTTGTTCGGCTTTGGTATGGTGTCGGTGTTGGAGAGACTTGGAAGACCGCAAACTACCCGAATGCATTTAGGCGCGGCAATGCATTTGCATGTCTTTTTCGTTCCTCTTCCTTCCGGGCCTATTTCGTTGGGAGATCTCTTCGCTTTGCACTTTGCCCCCTCGACGTTTGGGTGATGTGTGGCACAGCGGCAGCGTGCTATGACTCGACTTCGCCATATATACAGTCTGCTTTTCATACGATCCTTGCTTTAGAGCTGAGGTGGGCGAGTGGCTTCCATGGCCCTTGCCTGAAAGCACAGTGCTCGTTTAGGTCTAAAAAACCCGGGGGCACACTTTTGAGGTTTCCCTATCGCGAAGCCGTGGTTGGGGGACGTGCTTTCCCTCTTGGCCAGCCGTTTGGACGGCTGGGCACCATGTGCCAACGGGATTTCTGCCTTTCTTGCGTTCGAAATGGTGCTTTCTCCGCTGCAAGAGCTGATGCCCAGCTTGTTTTCCCAAGAAATCCTGGGGGTTTCGCAACAAGGTACTTTCGCAAGCAGGGCACTGACTGTCCCGAAACAGTGTGCGTACGAGCATGAAGATCGCAACATGTGCTTTGACAAAATTGTATCATCCGGCCTGGGTTTCTACGACTTTCTCCTCTTTACTTTTTCGTTTCCTGCAGGTTTGCAAGTC
Source organism: Symbiodinium natans (assembly GCA_905221605.1). NCBI lineage: Eukaryota > Dinophyceae > Suessiales > Symbiodiniaceae > Symbiodinium > Symbiodinium natans. Next base: position 18,429 of record CAJNDS010000323.1, on the reverse strand, counting down.
CTGCAGCCCCTGCAGCCACAGCTGCCTCTGCAGCCACAGCTGCCCCTGCAGCAACAGCTGCCCCTGCAGCCACAGTTGCCCATGCAGCCACCGCTGCCCCTGCAGCCACAGCTGCCCCTGTTACGTCACAAGGCGCTGTGCCGCATCTCCAGCAACACGTTGACGTGTCACAGGCATACAGTGTAGCCAGGTCCCGACGGCACTCTGCCCGTAAGGCATGGGCTCCCATAGTCGGCATTTTTCAACATGCTTGCTTTGGCAGATGTGTTTCGCAAGGCGGGCTCGTCGACGACATCCACATCTCTTTCTTCGGTCGAATAGGCCTTGGACAACTAGAAGACAACAGTTCGTGTGAGCAATGAGTCTACGGAGTATGTCGGTAGGATCCTCCGCAATTCCACCATGGAAAAACGGGCCAGTCGAGACCAAAAGGCCCTGGTCTTTTCCGGTGTGGATATTCGGGAGGGCAGCGGGGCCGAGGTGTGAAGAATGCCGTTGTGCGTCAGGCTGGCCAGGCGCGTCCAAAGAGGCAGAGCCAGGCAGGACGCCCCCAGCGCCTCTCGAGCCTTGTGGAGCCTTGTGGAGCCTCCGAGAATGTGAGGCAAAGAAAGGCGCAAAGCCGCAACAGCCTCGGGGGGCAGTTTCCCCCTGTTTCCCCCTGTTTCCCTCTTCAAAAAGTCAAAAAACACTTTATTCACCAAAGAGAAGCCAAGAGCCAAGGCTGACTCAGGAGGAGCGGCTCCAGGAGGCCGTTAAGACAGAGGCACGGAACCATTGTGGGACTTGTGCAAATCATGTGCACAGAAATGTCTCTCTCTCTCTCTCTCTCTCTCTCTCTCTCTCTCTCTTTCCCTCTGCAGGAAAGAAACCGACGGCAGCTTCAGAAGCTGCAGAGCCACAGCCTGACGGACCTATCCACGTCATACGGTGCTTGACAGCCGTCGGGGTTGACAGCAAGCATTCGGCCGTCGTTGCCACTTTGTTTCATGTTTCATTACTTGGGCATGGGGTGCATGGAATCGCGCACGGGCCCGCTCCATTTCCATTTCTTATTCTGCGTTGCTTCTCTCGTACCTGTTATGTCTCTTTCGTGATGTTTCTTTCTTCCCTTTTGTCGGCATTTCATGCATTGTTTCTGTCATTCATTCAGTCATTCATTCATTCATTCATTCATTCATTCATTCATTCATTCAATATTCATTTCCCTTTCTTTGTTTATATGTTGTTTCTTTGTTTTTTTCATTTCTTTCATTCTTTGTTTTTCTCTGTTCTTCCTTCCTTCCTTTCTTTGTTTCTTGCTTTCGTTCTTTCTTTTTTTCTTTTCTGTCTTTCTTTTTTTCTTTCGTTCTTCCTCTCTTCCTCCTCTCTGCCTCCTCTCTGCCTCCCCTCTGCCTCCTCTCTGCCTCCTCTCTGCCTCCTCTCTCTGCCTCCTCTCTGACTCCTCTCTGCCTCGTCCTCTCTGCGTCCTCTCTGCGTCCTCTCTGCGTCCTCTCTGCGTCCTCTCTTGCGTCCTCTCTTGCGTCCTCTCTGCGTCCTCTCTGCGTCCTCTCTGCGTCCTCTCTTGCTCTCTTGCTCTCTTGCTCTCTTTCTCTCTTTCTCTCTTTCTCTCTTTCTCTCTTTCTCTCTTTCTCTCTTTCTCTCTTTCTCTCTTTCTCTCTTTCTCTCTTTCTCTCTTTCTCTCTTTCTCTCTTTCTCTATTTCTCTCTTTCTCTCTTTCTCTCTTTCTCTCTTTCTCTCTTTCTCTCTTTCTCTCTTTCTCTCTTTCTCTCTTTCTCTCTTTCTCTCTTTCTCTCTTTCTCTCTTTCTCTCTTTCTCTCTTTCTCTCTTTCTCTTTCTCTCTTTCTCTCTTTCTCTCTTTCTCTCTTTCTCTCTTTCTCTCTTTCTCTCTTTCTCTCTTTCTCTCTTTCTCTCTCTCTCGCTCTCTCGCTCGCTCGATCGCTCTCACTCATGCCAAAAAACAATCCACAAGCTCCAAAACACACGTTGCCATGCCTCCACCCCGCTTTGCAGCTCAACAAGCAGCGTGCAGACCGCAGATGTGTTATCATGTTATGCGTCGCCCATTATTTTACAGATCCCTTGCAGAGGGGTAGTCATGCCACACCAGAAGGGTGAACCCCCACGCGCCGCACAGCCGACTGTCACATGGCTTGCCTTGGTGCTCTGGTTTTGAGGTGACGAGGATGAGAGAAGACGCTCCACAAAGCGGCCTTGCAGGCACGATGCGGCGATTGCCCACCATGATCGAAACTACGTGCCTGCTACTGCAGGGCACGGTATGCTGGACCTCGGCTGCGCTTTGTTTCGAGGCGAGATTGAGTGCTGTGCTGGATGCTCGAAGGGACGCGTCGGTGACAGGCTTTCCGAGAACATGCCAGCTGCGACGGCTGGAGACGCCGGCAGCTTAACGACTTAACACGTCTTAACACCACGAAATCCATCGCTTGCAGCTCTCGTACATGTCTGGCCAATCCCCGGCATGTAGTCGAGGTCATCGGGGCGCGCCCGGGCGTTGTGTGCTACGTGGGACCCTAAGCTCCATGTGCTCAGAAGTGGTCTCACTGCAGAACACAGAGGTGGAGCTGATCGATTGCAATGCATCCGATTTCCTCAGACTGCCGAAGAAGCAGGACATCACAGCAGAGTCCACGCTACTTTCCACCAGTTCAGCAGCTCTGCCTTGCAAAAGTCAAAGCAGGCCGAAGATCGCGCGGTGAGGACAAAGCCGACGGAAGCTTGAAAACTGCGACAGGAGCACCGGCTTTGCGGCCTTCGTGGGCTGCTACATGCTGCTGGAGCGCACGTTACGTGTAGCACGGAGGAACTCTTGCAGCTTTCGCGGCTCAAGCTAGGCCCCCAGGCCACCGGAAAGTGCTGCCATGATAGATCAGCCCAGGGGCTGCGCTTGACGCGCAGACAAGCATGACCCTTTGGCCACTTCGCAAAGAGCAGTCCATGGAAGCTTGTTCTTCTGACATGAGCGAACCCAGGCCGTTCCAGCACGTGGTGTGCCACACACTTCCGTACACAAGACTCTTTGTTGCACCCAGATGCTCCACGGCCTTCCGGCTTCAATTGAATTGCCTGCAAAGGGGCCTAGAGCAGAGAAACCTGAATCTCTACGGCTTCCGCTCACTGCCAGGCTTACTGCTTATGGGTCCTCAGCGTCCTCACTTTGGTGGTCGTGCCTTTGTTTGCCACCTTTGCGGCCGACAATGTGTGGGTCAAGGACGACCGGATGCCTTCACTTGTCGTGCTTGTCGTTCTTGTCGTGCTTGTTCACTGTCTGACACATGCGGGGTTAGCTATCGATGGGTCCGTGCTGCCAGCATGCACATGTGGCCGCATGCGGGCGCATTTTTGTGCTGGGTCGGCAAACCTGGTCTTTTTGGATGCTGCGTCGCTGTCGCTTGATGTCACACTACGTTGTCGGATAGAGCATGACCGACGAGTGGAGAAGCAACTTGGGCTGGGTTTGGCGACCCTTCATGAAAGCACGAGCTTGCCGGACCATGCACATGCCCGCTTGTGGCTGAGCATCCGTGGAAGCATTCGCAAGCATTAGCTTGGAATGTTTCGCGGTGTTGCATCGATTGGCAGGAAAGCTTCTACAGGGTCCAACCGTCAGTGACCTTTGCAAACGAGATTTATGTCCTGCTCGGCGGAAACACCATGGAAAGCGCGGTCGGATGGAGTGCCCCACCAAGCCTTGCAAACCTTGGCCGGCCACCCGTTTCTTGCGTTTGTCGCTGAGGTACCCAGCCAGATCTCCAAGCACTGCTTCCAAAGCAGGCCCCTCACGAGCGACCGGTACACTATAGAACTATGCTATGTCTGTTGTGTTTTTGGGGCTTGCGCGGCAAAAGTCAACCAGGACTCTCTGTTGACTCTGTTGGGCACGCCAGGGATACTTACTGTTCTGCTCCGCAGGAGTCTTTGTGTGGGAGTAGGAGTAGGAGGCCCGTGCCAGGTGACATGGGAGGTGACATGGGCGAGGAGACCCGAGCAAGGAGAATAGCTCAGTCCAACAACCAAACACCGCACCGGGGTCAGGAACAAGAAAGGCAGGATACAAGCCAAGACACGCAGTGTTTAGGTCATTGTCATGAGGGCAGGCGCTTACAAATACGTTCATGACCAGTTCGTTAGTCACATAGTCACGGTACTGGGGAGAACATGCTTTTGATGATGCTGATGTCGATTCTTTATGTGGCTCTTTTGCTGTTTCTGTGATCATCCTTTGTGCTTGCTCCTGCTCCTCGAGAAGAATGGGAGGAGGGCACGTGAAACGACAGCCGCTGCCACGTGCAAGACGGAAGCGTCAACGACGGTGGGGCGACAATTTGTGGTTGCATGCATCTCCCCCATGAGTGCTTCCATCCAGACGTCCTCCCACGCACTGCGTTTGTGCCAGCATAAAATCCACGTTGCAAGTATTACAGCTCCAGAGCTTGCAGCTCAGAATCCGCGTTCAAGCGGCTCCGCGTGGTATGTTGGCACTACAGTGAGAGGGCTGTCACTTGTGCACAAATCGCCGCAAGCATGTTTAGCGCCACGACACCCCTCACACAGCGTGAGGGCTCGTGACCTGCCACACGCATAGTTTTTGCCGACGGGTGCCTTTCCGTCATTTTTTAAACGTCCGTGCGGCCAAAGCACCCATGCCCACACTATAAGAACGCCCATGTTACCAGTAGTGCATTCGTGAGTGATAATAAGTTAATAAGGGTATCCGTGAATATCAATGTTTTCAGCACATCTGTGCAGCCAGAACACCCGTGCCCGTACGACGCAACATCAGAAACATGAAGATTAGGGGTTCGGCCGAAAGCGCTGATTTTGCGGAAAAACAACGGCAATCGTGTCGATGTCGCACAATTCGGACATGATCACGCGCGACAGATTTTCAGGCAAAACGCCACGATTTGCAGCCAAAACCCGAGCGAAGCAAGGGAACCCGTGGGTATGCGTGAGCCCTCACACAGTGAACGCAAATCGATGCCACGCGCATGTTTCAGCGCCACGACGGGCACTTGTGAGCAACAGTCGGTGCCAGACGCAGAACGTAATCGCTACGAACCGGTGGGTTCACCGAGAGCGTTACCGTTCCCAAAGGCAAACATGCCGGATGCGAAATGTTGCATGTCCCGCGAGCGTGGACCCTCGCTTTGAAAAATGATGTTGAGTTATCTGGAGGCATTGAGACGACCCGCTGCCATTCCGAAGTCATCCACCACCGAAACAGCACCTGGCCAAGTCGGCAACGTACACGTAAGAAGACAACGAGGGGAATACACTTTGGGACCGAGCACGCCACGTTAGATTTACAGGGGCACACGTGGGTCAGAGCGCAGCATTTGCAGCAAGATGTTTTGTTTTTTGTAGTGTGTGGTGAGGCAGTATAAACCAAAGCCACAGCTCAACTGTTTCGATCTTGCAGCGGATGTATCTTGTCGTGCTGTGCGTGAACAGGAGGAAAGGCTATTCCCCTTACTCCCGACACCCCCCCCCCCCCGCCGCCCCCACCAAACCCTACCTGAACCCACATGAAAAGCCTGCCTTGCGCTGAGCAGGTCAGAGTGCCCACTGTGCGTTCGAGCACAGAGGATCACAACAGAGATGGCATTGCTGACACTTTACGGTTGTCACTGGACTGGCTTTGCTGGTGTAGCGGGCGCGCATTGTGATGGGAACATACAGAGTCCATCAATGGCCATCGATTGTCAGGATTTCCCAGCGGAGCACGAAACCTTCCACAGCGTGTTCCTACTGGCAGTATATGACGTTCAGATTCAGGGCAAGGCAGTCCAGTCGGTCCCAAGCAGAAGATTTGCTTGCAAGACCTGTAGAAGGTGGCAGAACAGCTCAGCAGCCTTGTGGCGCTGGACATCTCTAGTCCCCGCCTGACATCAGCCGACATTGCCAACAGCAAGTAGCTCTAACTCTGGGCTCCTGGCTGGGAGGTTTGTATGCATCCTCGGGGCTGTGGGTTCACGGCCAGCTGTCATTCAGGCAGAAGGGATCAGCGCTTACAATGAATGGTGGGGATGGAAACGGCTTGTCAAATGCTGAGGCAGAAGCTGCCTTTGTACCAGAGCGCCGAGGCAACTAACTGCCAACCTGTTTGTTGCGTGCTTACCGCCGCCTGCTGTTGAGGTGCGGAGAGTGTATTTGGACAGCCCGCTTGACATAAACTGGAGGCCAGGGCCTGCATGGAAAAACGGCACTACGATTTGTCTTGTCACAACAGCTGTTAATGTGTCTCTCACGATGCTGGAAGATCCAACTGGGTTCCGGACAAGCAGCCATTGGCACTCCAAGAGCTGCTAGCTCACTACACACGGAGGCAGCTTGAAGCTTCCGCAGCTCTTGGTATCAGCCATAGTGTTGGTGACAGAACTGGCAGTGGTAGTTAGTGGCTGCTGTAGACATGCGAAGACTTTCTCTGTTCAGGATGTCTTAGAGATACTGACACCGCAGCTGCAAGCCCAAACTGGGGTCCCGGCCGACGTGTTACACAATGGTTCATGCGACCGCAACTTGAGCTCTTCCTCTGGCCTCCGGCTCCACCTCCAGGTGGCGATGGTTTCTGGCAAAAAACTTCGGAGGGAGATGGCGCGACAAAGAATGACACGCTGAGGCAGGCAGAGCTGCTGCTGGAAGCCGGCTCCTTTCAGGCAGGGAATTATTTTTAATTCTGTTAACCTGCTACCTTTTGCAGGTGTTTAAAAACAACAAAGCGTGGGGCTTTGCAAATCGAAACCCGACTTCCGAACTAATTAGGAGGTGTTGTACTTGTGCTGTTGCTTGTTTTCCTGCGAGCCGGTTGCGCCGTTCAAGTCAAGCGCCAGCACAGCGTCAGATCGTTTTGCATGTCTTTGGCACTTAGCGGATCCAACGAAGCCGGGTGGCAAATGGTGGCAACAGTCACGCCTCACCCCGACCCGAGTGCCTTTGTGTAAAGGAGGAGGCTTTTCTTTCGCAGAACGCTCGTGTTCGAAATGACAACACTAGCTTCTCGGGGATCTCGAACGTCGGCTTTTGTGTTGTGCAATACCTGCCACACACCAGAAGAGTCCCTCTATCTCCACATGAACAACACCATCATCAAAGTCGTTCCAGAACACTTTCAAACAGGCAGTCCGTCGAAGACAGCCTTGACGATACCAAGATGGGCGGAGTGCTGTAAGACGTGAGCCTCACCCTTGTCTCAGAATCACTCTGAAGTCTGCTGACCGCTCGGACTTGTTGTCTGAAGCCTACTTGCGTTGGTACTTGTCGTGCACAGTGCGGTCTTGATGACTCTACCCAGCTGAGAAAGTCTTTGCGCTGCAGTCGAAGAATGGCATACCTGTTGCGTTTTGCAGTTCCCGTCCACCTTGGATCAAGTCCACATTTGTTTCGAAGTCGCTCGGCCTGGCTCTCCTTGATGACACACGGCCTCGACGGCAAAGGGTCTGAGTGTACGTCGAAGCTGACCGTCATGTTGCAGCGGTGCTCGAAGACATCGTTTCGTGTGCCGGGTTCGGCGAGCTCTGTTCTTGAAAGATGAGGATGGGTCAATGTTCTCGGTCTGGGCGCGAACGTTGTTCTCGATGTTGATGTTCGTGTCTCGGATCATGTGGCCGAAGTCTGGGTCTCCATGGCCTTCATTACTTGCTGAGAAGCCTGCTGAAGGCGCCGGGTCCGGCCGGGGATTTAAAGGAACGCGCCACTAACAGGACGAGGTGCTCGAAATGGCCACGCAAGCACTGCGCCAGCTGCAGTACAGATGGACATTGACGACCAGGACATGTTTGTGCCGGGGTCCCACGGTGGTTCGCGCTCATCCCCCGCTCGGGGCGCGACAAGGTGAAAGAGAAGAGAACGCCGTCGCGAAGGTGCGCCACGCCAAGCTCCCAGACGGGGCACCTCCGCTAAGTGCGCGTTCCTCAGCCACCTGACTCAGCCACCCGGCAACGGGATGGGTTTAGCGGGCCCTTCGCTGATCCCGAGCACCACGCAGCAAGCAGAAAAGCTTCACACACAAGTTTCACAGAAGAGGCCTGACCCACCCGCACGCCTTCGGGCGGCCTCCTCCAATGTGGAGGGGGTGTAGGTGCGCAGAAAGAAAGAAAGACAGAGGGAGAGAGCAGTCTCAGGCCCCGATGTCCCCAGCAAATCAAGCTTCGGGGGGGGTTAGTTCAGGGAGGGTCGAGGGCGTACAAGTGGGGTTTCACTGGTGCCGAAGGACTTTGGAGGGCATGGGAGCGGGACATGGGGGTGAAGGCAGGTAGAAGAGCGTGCGAATAGAAATTTGAACCCTCTCTCAATTCCGACGGCCTCGCAGCAACTAGCCGAGCGGCCCCGCGGGCGATGACGTTCAGGATTGTGCCCCCAGAGGAAGGAAGAATGAAAGCAGACCAACAAGCAAACAAACAAACAAGGAGGAGCCACAACTGCACGTTGACTCCTGGTTCAGGACTGCGAAGATCAAATTTTCGCGGAGCTTGCAGATGGACACGAGTCTCCTCAATGTCCCCGCGCTTTGCGTCTTCTCATTCACAGCTACCGGTGCCAAGGAAGACATAGCTGGGCGAGAAAACTGGCAGAAGAGCAGCTCACGAGGTTCAAAGCGATGCCACTACAAAACCAGGCGCACGGGGCAGCCATGATCTACTTGAGCTTGGCCGAGCTGGAACTCGCAGACAAAAACACTGCTACTGCAGCTCAAATGGCAAAGGAAGCGTTGGCAGCGTTTGCAGAGCTTGATGTGCCTGAGGTGTCCTCTTACGAAGGATTCTGTTTGCTGGTCCTCGCTGGTGCGGCAGCTGGGGAAGAGAATTACAGTGCTGCCAAAGAGTATGCTTGCGACGCTTTGGAACGTTTCCAGGATGACAATCACTTCCGTGGTTTGGGCCGCGCTTTGCTGGTTCTGGCAGAGGTCCAGGCTGCGGCCCACGACCCTGCTGCTGCTCGTTCGGCGGACAAGTCCTTGGAAGTTTTCAAGTTCTGCGAAGATGAGGTGTGGCAGGCGAGTGCAGTAAAGAACTTCGAGTTTCTTTGCTACAGCTGTTGATATTTGTCGCAAGGCATTTGTCCTTCAGAAGAAAGCCGGCTGGTCCTGGGACCAGGACTTGCAGTGACTCATGATGACCAAACCAGAGATCGGTGAAATGAGGAGAACCCAGCCGATACTGCAAAGTTTGCCGAGGCACGCCACCGAAGTGTGTGTGTTCGTTCTTGGGGCGCAGCACCGCACACTGTCGCACACAGGCTGCTATGCACCTTTGGGAAGCTAATGGACACCCGCTGTCGAGAGAGGCCTTCTTGCAAAGTTGCAAAGAGCCCCGCTTGACCAAGCCACAGTAAGGCAGAGCTCGCGGAGATTGCAAGCGCGGCCTTCCTTACATTGAGGCAGCCGGAGGCGCATCAGCATCAGCACAATTTTCGTTGAGAGTTCGGTGTGCCCGGTGTGCCCCACCTGTTTTGGAGAGCCAGAACGCCGGTCGGCTTTGTCGTGCTTGCCTGTATCGGGCACGCACAGTGGGCGACAGGCCGGTCAATGCCTACACTGTCCTACACTTCCTTGCCGCACAAATCTTTTTGTTTTGTCACCTATGCTCTACAGGGCCATCGAGGGGCATATGCTGCATGCCATCATTCGAGTGAATCAGGCCCTGTCGCATCCTTAGTGAACAAGGCGGCCTCCACATGAATAGTGCGCAAAGGTTCTGCGAGACATGGATGGAGCTGTCCAAGTTGCAGAGAAGTCGTCGGATCTGTTCCACGAGATGGGAAACAGGCGACGCCTCTACTTGTTGACCCCGATTGCAGCAAAGGTTCCTTGTATCATGTCAGGAGAATGGAGTTGGCTTCATTGCGAGCCAAGTGCGAAGTCCAACTCGCAGGACCGCTTCTACTCCAAGCGTGTTGCAGGCGAACAAGGAGTGGCTATGGTTCTTGCATGAAAGGTTCCACGCCAGATCCCAAGGCCCTTGAAACAGCCAAGCAGGTGGGGACGTGGTGAGCAGTGCAGGTCCTTACTGTTGAAACGAAGTGGGTGCAGGTAGTAGCCTGCGCCGAGGAGCTGGATTTGCAGCAGGCAGGGCATAGTGAGTGTGCATCCTTGGCTGTCCCGTTATCTCTGCCAGGATGAGGAGCTCGCCAACGCATGGTTGCAAATGTCCCGGTTGAGAAGCGCGCGGGAGGAAACCATCAACGCCCAAAAGGCGGACATGGACTCACCAATCGCATGCAAGAAGTGCGGTGACGCCTTGCTTGCCTTGCCCTGCGCAAGGCAATGGAAACGGCCATCCAGCGATTTGAAGCTGCCGGAAAAAGGCTGGCCCATCACACATCCAGCGAGTTCGGCATAGTCCGGCATTCCACTTGCAGGAGACAGGCCGCCGAAGCCGCACTCGAGCTAGCAGACCAGAGAATCAAGCTGCAGGATTGGCAGGCAAGCTCGAGACATGGCTGACTGAGCTGACCGCAAGGACTATGCAGGAGCTGCAGACATGGCGAAGAAGGTTCCACCCGTCCCTTCGGTTCACGAACCATCGCATGACCCTTGAAAGCCTAGATACTGGATGCAGGTGCGGTTGCTATGTCAACGGCACAAGGACATCAAGGCTCGAGACGTGGCAACCTATACTTCGGAGAACCCGGTGAGAACCATGGATCATCGCACGCTAGGGCGAAGCCTCGGCACTTCTGCTACTTGGGACCGCGGGGCTTCCAGAGATTCGCGCAAAGATGCTGATCAAAGATGTGCACAGCTCACAACTGGTATGCACGGCAATGCACGGAGGTTTGTCTTCAAAGCCACGACAGCCTCGAGGCTCTCAAGGCTGCGGAAGCTGCGTGGAGAGCTCATGTCCAGCGACCTGGAAACTACTGGAAGTTCCGGTACGATGTACTTTGAACTTTGAGGTTTGAGCTCTTCCGGCAAAGTGGAGACAGGTTTCGTGAAGCCGAAGCCCTCCTCCTGTTGAGCCAGGCGAAAACACATTTGACAAACATCACCCAAGAAACTCAAGTGTGGCCAGCAGGTTTTTTGCAACAAAGCGCCTTAAACGATTCCACAAAGCCTCACGAAGGCCGGCCGACAGCACTGCGACCAGTTCGGGTCCTTACATGTCTTCAATGTCAAAAGACATTTGCAAGCTTGGCCCCATTGACTCATCGACGTCTCGAGCTGTTGTCTTTGTGGCTGGGGGAAGGACCACATTTCCAGCTCGTTTGCTCTGGCACAAGGTCCGAAGGTGGACCCGGAAAGTACTGGCTCTACTTCGGTGCGGCATTGCAGGCCGAGAGCTCTAAACCGAGTTCGGCTGCTAGCGCACTTTCTGAGCTCTGAAGGCTGCGAAGGATGCGATGGTAATTGCTGAGTTGCTTAGCAAGAGTTGCACAACATTTCAGAGAACAAACAAGGGGACCAAAGCCATCAGCCAAGGTACCTTGACAACTTGCACCTGAGAGCTCACACCCATTTTGCTTTAGCCAATATCCAGGCCTGACCTCTGCCGGCACTTGGCCCGAACTGCACTGCAACGGGCAGAACCGTTAACCGCCCGTGCATAAGCAGGTCCTTTCAAAATTGCTTCTGTCTGAAGCTTATGCCAACGCTCTGGAGGCCTGCCAAAAGAATGTCGCTCGCATAAGCAGTCCATACCGACATGTCAGTGAGGCATCCGAACTCTTCAGCAACCTGGGAAGTGTGGCAGGCACTGCCTGCAGTTTCGAACTGCCCGGTCCTTTGAGATCTTGGAAAGTCTTTTCAAACGGCATCGCTGCGATCTGTCGAAGTTGAAGTATGCGGTTTGCCTGCATGTCTTGAAGGCAAGCCTCAGCACTTCATAATCTTGGTCACCGCAGCACGGCCGTTGGCTCCTTGCGGGCTTGCACTAATTGTCACATGCAAAAACCGTGTGGTCGTGTCTTGGACTTGATGCATACGTTGATCAACCTCTTCTGGTGAGGTCGAAGCTTTGAACAAGGCGAAGGAGGTGTATGCACAGGCCCCCTGCGTTCCCTCAAGAGCTTGTCGATTCGGTCTAGCCTTTTGGCCGTTCGGGAGTTCAGGCAAAGATGGGGCCGAGCCGGTTTCCCAACTCACAGAGCATTGCAGACTCCGTCGCCTCGACCCAATCCGACACGGTGCCCAGGTGTTCAACGCTGTGAGGAGCTTCTGCGCCAGCTGGGCGCTGGACCCGTACCAGCAGCTTTCTCAGGGCTGCGCCGGCTTTACCCAAAGTTCCTAAGTTGCTGCAGTTAGCAGAATCTAGCAGATTGGAACTGAGGCGATACAAGAGTTGAAGCCCGCCGAGACGAAGCAGGCCACGACCAAGACACTGCAAGCCTGCAATTCAACACGATGCTTGGTGGCAGGGAACGGAGCCTCCGCCACTCTCGGCATTGCCATTGCAACTGCCAAAGAGAGAACCCAAGGAAAGGAAGGCCCGGAAACAGTCAGTTTCACAGTTTTGCAGCCAGCCACTGCACAGCACCAGGATCCCATGATGCTGGTGGGCAAAGATCGGGTGATGGCGCAAGTGGCCATTATCATGGAGGCCAACCGCACAGAGCTGACATCGGGTTTGCGAAATAGGTTGCATTGCACAGAGGTGATTTGACATCCAGCCAGGATTTGGGCGTCGAGGAAATTGATTTCGATGACGGCCTGATGTCATCTGGTTTGACCAGCAGGCCGACAGAAATTGACGCTTATTTTTGCTCACATTGCGGTCAAAGAGGGAACTTTGCGCATCCAAGTTCCGACACGCGCACGCCGAGTCACAGACCCAAGTCACCTGCTCTGCAGAAGCGGAGTTCTCCCTGTGTTTCTGAGGGCAGCAAAAGCAACATCTTGAACAGCTCTCCGCATTTTTTGTTGTGATGAAACTGAGCACGCTACCTGCCTGAAACATCACGACGGGACGAGTTAAAAATAGGGGACTCCGAACCACCTCGAGGCTGAGATATACTTAGGCGCTGACTAGGTTACCCATTTCCACTTCCGGCAGGGCTGCCGTCCAGCTGAAAGGCGAGCTGGAGCAAACTTTCGGGGGGTTCCACATGCCATCCACATTGGCTTTCGATTTCCCCAACATCAGGCAGGGCCTCAATAGCCTGAGTCATGGCAATCGATTCGTCAAAGTTGCACTGCTGCGCAGGTCACTTTCAGACTGGCTCATGGACAACATGGAAGCTGCTGGATGAGATGTGGTGGCTTGCAACAAGCCTCACAGGTAAATCTGTACATACATTCCTCATGCCTATCACAGGTGGACCTCCAGATTTTGCTGCGGCACGCTTCAAATATCGCACACATCATGTCAGAAGCACTAGGCTGCGAAGCATTCCATTGTCAGTCTCCTTGGCAGCATCCTGATTCCCGGCCGACTCCCCAAAAAAGGAATGAGACTGTGATGTTCGAGTCCCTGGCCACAGCCTGAGCTTTTGCCTACGGCGCACTGTGCCGCATTCATGAAATCACATGAAGCTTGTGCCGGTTAGGTGCCACCCACGTGGGACCACTCGCCCGCATCTCAGCATCTCATGTAGCTTCATTTACAATCTCTTGTCACTTGAGGCCAAAGCCAGGATTCCACATCCAGGCAGGCTTACACTGTGGTCTCCCATAGCTGCAGCCGTTTTACGGTCTGAGTGCCTTGTTGTCGTCCCAAAGCCGAAAAGTCCCCCAAGTCCCAGGCCCAAACTGAAGGAAACCACCAAGTCCAAACAATGGAGAGTAACACAGAAAGCTTGAGGAAAAACAGCGGGCGGTAACGGTGAAGCCTCTGCAGCCGTTACAGGGAAACATGCCGAGTTGTTACCCCGTGGGCGTAACATGGAAAGGTTCGGTTGGGGATAGGGGTTGGGAAGGTTGTGGGAGTTTTGTTTAGGGGTTTGGGGGTTTGAGGACCGTCCTTTAGTACACGAAGGGAGGTTTCTCAGAAGGACCCGTCTGACTGCAAGAGACCTGTTCGCAAAAAAGGGTTAGGGGTTGTTGAGGGGTTCAGGGGTTTAGGGCATATGCGGGACTCTTGGCGGTATTCCGACGCTCTCTGTCCGCAACAAGCGGTGTAACCCACCCCCACGCCCCCCCAACCCTCCCCCAACCCCCCCACCCGGCGGACAAAAACGCCATCTGAGCCTGAACACTGCGCACAAGACTCAAAAAGTCAAACGTGCATAGTCTCACATGTGTGCAAGCGCGCCCTTGAAGCGTCTAGCCTGGTTTCAGTTTCGTATTGGCCTGCTTCCGCGTTACCTGCCCCGGCTTTTAAGGTTACAGTAGGGTCTGCTGTTCTTGTTTCGAAGAGTTGCTTCTGCGTTACGACCCTATTTCTTCGTTATGTTTTCTCCGATACGCCCTTTGCCTTTCTGCGTTTCGTGCCTTATCCGCACAAACTGACGCCGCGGAAATTTTCCCTTACGAACACATCACTGGCTGATTTCACTTCCATTCCTCCTCGCGCTGGATTCGCTCCAATGATAAATGGGGGGGGCGGCTCGTGAAGCACCGAAATGCTCAAATTACAAAGATCAAAACACAAGCAATAAAACACGTCCTCCAGACTCTAGGCAATGAACTGCTGGTGCTGCTAGCGCATGTGAAGGGAAGAGGTGCAGTAGCACCTGTGGGGTGGCTTAGCATAGCTCATAGCTCATCATAGCGCCTTAGCTCTTTCTGTTCTTCTTTTGGAGGTGACAATGGATGTGCCCCCGCAGCTGGTCTACTACGTGCCTCTGGCCTCGGAGGCATAGCCACGTTGCTCGTGATGAAGTCACGAGATCAGTTGTATCCAAAGACAGCTGAAAGCACCACAAGATCAAGGCAACTTCCTACTCATGAGAGGTGATACTGTGACAACGCTGGGTACAGGTAGTGCTCACGACGGGGGCTTGCTTTTTCAAGCAAGCCTTCCATGGAACTGAGATCCGCATAGGTCTGAGGCGATTATCTCCGCAGATCGGTGGCGTTTTGTAGCACCCGCACCAACATTTCGGCGCGTGGACTCCAAAGTCATGTTCTCTTGTCCAAATTCGCCCAGCTACTTCACCCAAGTTGCGACTAGCACGGAAGGCACGGAGAATGAAGCGGTCTCCGATCTTCTTTAAACATCCCAGCCTATGTGCCAATTAAAGCAAGAGGACGTTAATTCTGTTCGCTTTTGGCACCAGCGCATCCGTGGCCGACAAGGCTGCCGCCAGAGCCTCTATTGCCGTGGCACCACTGCACCCATTCGCCAAAGCCACCAAAGCATCCCATTCACGAAAACATTCGTGGCCGACGGTGATTGTAAATGCTTGCGTGCTGCTAGCAGCCGGGCACAAAAGTCGTTCCAGCGCAGCACTTTGGAGATTCCAGTCCGCGGGTCGGGCTGCGGAAAAGAAGCGACTTCGGGTCGAGGAAAAGATGCTGACTCGTAAGCCCGGGGGGACGGGAAAGTGTGCCTCCATGGCCGACCACTGACCACCAGCGCGATCATGCAGCCATGACAATAAATCGGCACTAGTGTGATCATGCATCCATGGTCACAGGACCTTTCCATGGAACCAGTGCATCGCCGACCCATGGCACCGCTGCAATCTTTGGCCACCTCCATGGCCGACCAAGAATAATATCCATGGCCCCTGTCTGACCGCGTGTTGGTCCATTTCCCCGGCACCAGTGCGACGGTGCATCCAGTGACCAGAGCCTCCATGGCCCACCGATGACACTTTCTGCAGCGACAGTGAGGCAACCGCTGGAGCGCCAAACGTATACAATTGGAGAGGTGCCTATTGGACTTGAGAGGGAAGCACTGTATGAGAGCTCGCGTAACATATGGCTCCGCCAAGATCTCTTCAATGGTCCCGTGAAAAAAAGTGAGGTCCTCCTATTGATTCTACTGCGGGCATTAACTGTTCACTGAACTAGGGGAAGTGCGGCAAGAGCTGTTCCACTCCGACCACTTTGTTTCATTCCACGGGAAACCGCAGACAATGAGAGTGGGAACTTGACCATGTACAAGCAAAGGTCACAGGCACAAGGCGGTTTCTTTGAAAGAAAGCAGAATGTAGAATCAGGAGTTTGTTTCGTTTGTTTCACACTGCAATCTTTTCCTGGATGAGGTCGACAAGGACCCTTTGAGAATATGAAGCGATGCTTGCTGCCAAAGAAAATCCCTCTAAAGGTCAAGTCTCATCCATGCACAAGGCGATCTCATGACCCACAAGGAGCCTGAACCGAAAAGGGGAGATGGAAACTGGAAGGCCTCGGCCTTAAATGGGGAACAAGTTCTGCTGGTCCTACACACCAAAACTTCAAGCCCCCCAAGTTCACAAGCGCACACTTCTAGATCTGAGATTAGGAAAGGCATCTTGACGATACACCCCTTCCCCCTTAAACGATACCGTATTAGCAAAGGCATCTTGACGTACTATACGGTATTGTATCTTCCTAGACCCAAGCCAATGCATGCGTGATGATTGCCTGGAAATCCCATCCACACCATAGTCAGAAAAGAAGAGCTGCACTAATAGGCGGCACGAGCCGAAGTCTGTCAAGTATGTGTTGTATACAGATCCCATGGAAACAAGGGTGTGCCAAGACGCAGTTGTTTTGCATGTCAGCATGTCTCTCATCCGTCCGCCTTCTAAAGTGCAGTTGGTGCAGGCTTTAACCTCCAAATTAGTTCTTTGCGATGCGTAATGCTTGTCAGGTCCTGAAGCTGGCATGGGTACAGTTGTTGGCCTTCCTCATTCCGACGTGGGTCGTGTTGGACTGGCTTAAGGCCGTACGTTCCCCAAGCTACTCGAATTGGATGCAAGCTATTCTGGTGATGCGTGTTTTGCGTGGCCTTCTTCCACCCGCCGCAAGCCCAGCCAATCCAACAGCGGATGCGAGCTGCTAACTGCTAACTGCATTTGCGGACCGACTTTGCAGGCTGCTTGTAGTGAATATGTGTTTGCTACCCAGCTGTAGAATCCTTGGTCTACATTTGCACATCAAGAGCGCTCTCATGCAGCTAAAAGGAAGTAGCTTGCAGACCACCCATCAGCAGCAATGCCCCGTTCCTGACGAAAGTCCGCGGCAATGATTCCTTGGAGGAGTATTGAGCCCTGGCCTTTGGGATAGTCTCAGCTCTTGGGTTCGGGAACGTCCGATGTCGAAGCTCAGATCATGCAAGCTTCTGGGAATCTCTGCCGATGTTTCTGCGGCAACGGCTGGCAAGCTGAAGCCTCAGAGCCACCGCCCAACGATTTGGGGTCCATGCCATAGTGACCATAGTGAACATCTCGCAGAGTCACGATACATCGTTTGGTGCCCGATGGCAAGCAAGGTCGAAGCAGAAGAAGATCGACAATTCGGCCTGGGACAGAGTAAGCTTCACAAGGGCCGGCATGCCACATGATTGAGGCACGTGATTTTTTTGTAGCTGGTCAGCGTGCGAAACTTCACTCACAGGCTCCTGCACAGTAGGAATGGCACACGATGGAGTTTTCGATCAGGGATGGTAAAATTAAAACGTGCTGGCTGTATCTTCCTTCAGAACTTATCTTTCTTCAGAACTCGTGGGCCAGTCAAGCGCGAAACGGTCTTGAAGTCTTGAAGCATGCTGCCTTGTGAAAGTTTGGAATGGGGGCTGTGTTGGTGTGTGGGCCGCAAAGCTGTCCTGCTTTGCTTACTTCTCTGACTTGGGTTTTGCTCGGACGTTTTGCTAGTGCACTCTTGAGGTTCAGTTTCAGTTGGCGGCTTTGGGGCCATCTCGTCTCTGGACCACCCCGATGATCTGCCAGAGGTTGCTCTCGTGCACAGTGCAGGATGTGGTGGAGTTTTGGATAGCACGACCTTGTTCGGGCTCACGGCAGGTTTCTGGCATGCTGTCATACAGCGCGGAAGAGGCGGCCAACACACGATTTCTGTAGTTCTGTCCAAGGTGTACTTTTCTGTAGTTCAGGGCTGGCAATTATGCATCAAGCTGTTTCCTTGTTTCCTGCAAAGGACCTGCCAATGCGACACGGCCTGAGTGGGCTTGCAGGACACACATCAGGAGACTTTCCGACGACTCCAGTAGTGACTAGAAACATGGCATCTAATGAAATCCTAGATGCTGCTCAGACAAAGGTGGGAAGCCAATCCGCGAAGGAGAGCTCTGGCATCTCTCCACAGAGGTGCCATGGCTGCACAGCTTCTACCAGTCGGTGCACTTGGCATGCCAGGATGCTGTACGAAGAGTGCGCGTGGCACTCTTCATAAATGGCTTGTCCGTGGCTTTCGAGACAAAGAAGGTGGGATTGCACCCGCAGGCAACACCCGCAAAGAACTATGCTAGAATGGAATGTTCTGTGGCAAGGTGGTCGTGCCATTTTCACCATTTACTTTGGCGTTGGGCTGAGTCGTCGCTTGTCAACCAGTACGACTGTGCCAGACGCACGCTACTGCAACCACAAGGT